>CANNZV010000354.1:0-60546 GCA_947561585.1 Caprella mutica | reverse complement strand
CGAATTAGAAGCACTTAAAAATAAGTCAAATACCATTATAGATAAATCACTTTGAAGGAAAAGAAAGGATTTTTATTATTATTAAACATTTATTGTCTTATATCATATGAGGCACCTCTCCTGAGGTCCTACAAAAACTGATAAAATG
The DNA here is from genome assembly GCA_947561585.1 of Caprella mutica. Classification (NCBI taxonomy): domain Eukaryota; kingdom Metazoa; phylum Arthropoda; class Malacostraca; order Amphipoda; family Caprellidae; genus Caprella; species Caprella mutica. Next base: position 60,398 of record CANNZV010000354.1, on the reverse strand, counting down.
ATACCCTCCGATGTGAAGACAGAACGATGCATGCTTCAGAACATTCTAGCATACTTTCTTGAGTGTCTTATTGTTATATTTTTGAGCGGAGATTTGAGCATATTGTATAAGAGACTCATTGGGATCTGTTTTTTTTATATATAAACTTATAAACTCGAGTTTGTGTAGCAGCCCATATGCGAAAGTCCAAAGAATTGAGATCTGGACTGTGTGTTAACTAGGAATTTTATTTCCGTACTTCTGCTAATCACTCAATCTCGAAACTTTTCTTTAAATTCTAGAGCTGCATTTGTGCAATGTGGTCTTGCATCCACAAAAGTGAAGAAGTTGCAGGCTGGGCCAAATAATGTGCTGGAGCAATCAGAGTTTTGAAAACCATTAACTGGTTACAAGTTGCCATATTCGTTAAGGAACCTTTCCATTAATAATTGCAACGAAAATCATTACCTATTATTACATCATATCTATCATTTGTTTTTCAGATATTTCGAGGATTTTCATTCGTATTTTTTCGATGTGTTTTTGATGGAGGCAAATTAACCTCTCGTCTGTCCAAACGATTCAATTGGCAATGTTGGATGGTTGCTGCATAATCCATTTACAAAACCGCTATTTATGTGGTTTTCGCTAATGGTCAAACTGAAGTTCAATGATAAAACCGGAAACTAGATGAATGTATGACGAACCTCCACCACGTGGTTTTGATGTGGATGAAATCTGCTGAAAAGCTTTTCTGAGAGAAAAAATAGTGGTTTAAAGACCTATTGAACCTATTGAATCGCAATTTGTGTTTTTATGATTTTGTTTTCATTTGCTTTTTTTTGTGAATAGAACCAGTTTCATTGAATAAACCACGAACTCTTGTGAAATTTTTCAAGTAGTAAGATTTAACCACCCTTCCTTTTATCTTGGGAAAGCATGAATTTTAGGCGTACTGTTGAAGAAGAAGGTCTTTTGGCAAACTACAGAGTACAGGACGATACATTTCTTCTCAAATTCAAAAACATTTTTAAATTGAAGAACAATGCTAATTTTAATAGGGTGATAGAAATCCACTCTCTATGGACAAAACGGCTTATACATAATACGACTTGAAGCAATTTAATTTCTCCCATTTCGCAATTTAAAAAGTATGATTTTGATAGAATAGTGCTCAAGCATGTCAAAAGCAATTAAAAATAATCAAATAATTCACATTTCTTCAATTTGGAGGATTAATCCATATATTCTTATTAATCCGTAGATTTATTTTTAAAAAGTTCAGACCTCAAGAGGGACATCTGCCCCAAATGCCCCCCCCCCCCTTGTATACGCGCCTGCTAGCGGATACAACAAACTTCATTAGCAACTCTCAGTTATTTCTATCTAAGTAGTTCTTCATTTATTTAACTAGGTAAATAAGGATTAAAAAACAGGGAGGGAGGGGCTCGTGACCGGGGAAGGGGCTTATGACCTAGGGAGGCTCATGACCGGGGGGGGGAGCGTACCCCGACATAACCCCCCCTCCCCAAGATATAAGCCCCTCTCTTCTATATAGGGAAACGAACTAACTAACCTTGGTAGTTATACAGTATTAGTTAGCAACTAAATAGTAAGCCCCCTTCCCCCGGTTAAAAGCCCTAATTTTTTTCTTAATTTTAAGATACTGTATAATACATATTTATTACTAAACATTATAGCAAGAGAAGGGAAAGTAACCAAATTTATTCAACTTTATGAATTTTCTCAAAGGAGTTATTATAATATATGTGTAGGTATATGAGCAGGGGGGGGGGGACCGGGGCGTGCCACCTCCGAACCCCCCTGCTATATAATTAAACAAGCAGTGTGTATTTCAACAAACTACTGGATACAACAAGCTAAACTAGATTACGTGCACTCCTTAGTGCACATACCTTCGCCGCCGCACTGACCCGTTCTCTCCCAAAGTCTAATAAACTGGTAACTGGATAATGACCAATCGTCCCACCAAGTTTCATGCAATATGGTTCAATAGTTTTTGAGTTATTGAGTCTTGACCTTTGACCTCAAAGTCTTCAGCTGACAAAAGATTTATTGGAACAAATAATTTAGATTTACTATTGGTTGGAAAATTAATATTTACTATACTACTATTATAAATAAGGATAAGGGATATATTTGAGCTGAAAGTCTGAAACAGGTGCGTTAGACAAAGAAAAAATATATTTATAAAAGTACAAGAAAAGAAATCCTTATTTTGAAAAGTGAAATTGTTGTGTAGAGATTAAAAATGTAATTTATTAATACTAAATTCACTACGATTTATTAATAATTACGTATAAATATTTATTAATTTTTACCAATATCAATTATAGGTTCATAAAGTTTAGCAAATTTTAGTAGGGGTTAAACGTCTGCTTCGACAATATCGTTGACGTCAAAAGGAACTTAAATACAAGGACCTGGAAGAAGCAGTCAGGAAGGAAAATGGCTCCATGAACAAAGTCACCAACCACCGTCGGTGACAAAGCTCATGGATTCAGAAAAGCTACTCCGTGAATGCCGTCACTTACCAAGCAATGTGACGAAACGGGACACAAGCACTGGTGGCTGCACTCACATGGATGGAAGAGGAAAATGAAGAGGTGATACTAAATGAAACCTAACATAAAATCTAAGACCTCGTATAGTTGAAGAGCATTACTCTAGCGTTATCCTCTAAAACTGCGAGTAGTAAATTTTAAAAATGATGAACATGGTAAAAATGAAAAAAAGACAATGCATAATTATTGCATAATCCTAATTACAACAGTTCGGGCCCACTTCATTTTCCATTCACCATAGACAGTTTCAGGATACAGCCCCTTGACAGAGCTCAATTGAAGTATTTTGGTGTAAAAATTTTACGTATTTTTAATTTTGTCAATTAAAAGTTACATATTAAAATGATGGGACATATATGTCTAATTCGTAGTGAAAGGGCTAAATTTTTCGAATAAAATTCTATAGAAATAAAATGGTATTACTTAATACATTTTAGGGACGTCTCAAAAGTCCGACACCCCAATAGTCAGTCCGACAGTTACATCTTTCTGTATTATTATTTCTCGTTTTATTTTTCGATTGAAATAAAAATTATAATTAAATAGATATAGGTACTAGACTACATATATACATATAATATATATACATAACTTTTATAAACAATTCAGTAATTTTCCTTAATTTCATTTTTCTAATGTTATACAACCCGTGCCACGATAATAGCTTAAAACACATTTTGAAACCTAAAATGAAAATTATTACTGTTAGAGCGGCACTGTTTTCATGGTATGTTTGCGACCCGACCTGGAACTTTTTCAGAAGTTCTCAGGTAATTTTATTGCGTTGTTTATTTTTATATATATTTTAAATATTTTAGGGGGTTTTAAGCCGTGCCACGATAATAGCTTTTTATTGAATTTTATTAATTATCATCATCAAAAAAGGTTTATAATAAAATAATATGACTATAAAAGGTTTATTTATGTAAATAAAGTCTTAGTTTATATTGAAATAATGGATTTGGTATTTAATATTTTACATAAGAACCTTTCTTCTGGAGAACCAATTCAATCCTCTTGTCGACAGATTCTGTTAATTTTTTAATTTCAGAACGAGGAATGGTGCTTGCAGATGTCTTTATTGTTAGAATTAGGTTAAATAACAGTGGGTTAACAACGTTAAGACATAGAGTTTATTTAAAGAGTAAATATGTTATACAATTAGTGAATCATATCTCTCTCTGAGTAATGTTAAAGACAGACTGCATTCAGAAACTACAAGCAGTGGTATTTAACCCTCGACGGAAGTGTGATCGACTTTAGACCTTACGTCCGTTTCTCATTAAAAGTAATACATGGTTATTGAAACAATAGGTAATTTAATATAGCTGAGCTAGTCTAACAGGAAATTAATATTAAACATATAACGAGTGTGTAATACATTTAACTAAAATTTCAACACTCCTCCTCACACGACATTATATATTTTTCATGCCTATTAATTCAACTAATTTGGTAAATCTATCAATAGGCAACGGTTTAGTGAATATGTCAGCGAGCATAGTTTCGCTGGAGCAATACACAAGTTTAATTGTGTTTGAAGCAACAAGATCTCTAATGTAATGAAATTTAATATCAATGTGTTTCGATCTAGGATGATTTTTTGCATTTTTAGCAATACAAATAGCTGACTGATTATCCTCAAACAAAACTATAGGATTCTTATTTGGTACTTTAAGATCTAATAGTAATTTATTTAGAAATACAGCTTCTTGGGAGGCTCCAGAGAGGGAAACATATTCAGCTTCAGCTGTTGATAAAGCAACACATGACTGTTTCACAGAGCGCCAAGAAATAATGGAATTATTTAACATAAAGCATTGGCCAGAAGTACTTTTCCTATCAACTCTGTTTCCTGCCCAGTCGGCATCAGAATAACCTATCAACTCAGAATCTTCATTACCATATGTAATGCCAAGATCCGGTGTGCCTTTTAGGTATCTAAATATTCTCTTAATTGCAGACCAGTGCTTAGTGTTTGGATTGGAACAAAATTTAGAGACATTTCCAACTGCATAAGTTATGTCAGGTCTAGTTTTAGTAGATAGATACAGTAAGGCACCTACAGCTGATTGATATTTAGTTTTGTCTACTAGTTCACACTCATCAGTAGTTGGTTCCAAATGGGAATTAACATCAGCAGGGGTTGAAATAAGTATGCAATTATTGAATTCAAATCTATCTAATAACTCGTTGACAAATGAAGATTGATTTAGGGCTATTTTATTTTCGTCTTGTACGATTTTTATTCCTAAGAAATAGGATAATTTTCCTAAGTCTTTCATCTCAAATTTAGCACTTAAATCAATCTTGATTTTAGTCAGATCATCATAGTTCTTACATGCTACAATAATATCATCTACATACACAGAAATGAAGCATGGAGAGTTATTTATTAATTTAACATATATACAAGAGTCACAAGAGGACTGAATAAAGCCTAAGGATTTAAGATATGCATCCAACGCATCATTCCAACATTTGGGTGATTGTTTTAATCCATACATAGATTTATTAAGTTTACATACTAAATCTTCTTTTCCTGGAATAGCATAGCCAGGAGGCTGTCTAATATAAGCATTTTCTTTAAGATCCCCATTCAAAAAAGCAGAATTGACATCCAAGTGATGTACAAATAATTTTTGGTTAGCTGCTAAAGATAACATGGTTCGCACCGATTCAAATCTCACTACAGGAGCAAAAATTTCATCATAGTCGATTCCAGGTCTCTGTAAAAAACCCTGAGCGACTAATCTAGCTTTATATGAAACCACTCTACCATCAGATCCCTTTTTTCTTTTAAACACCCATTTAGATTTAATTATACTTAAATCTGAGGTAGGTTTTACGAGTTCAAAAACTTTATGTTTCTCAAAAGCATTTAATTCCCTCTCCATGGCATGTTTCCATTTAGAGGATTCAGAACCGCTATTAAGAGCCTCAGATACCGACCTAGGTTCGATATTGATATTCCCATTGACTAAAAAACCCTCCTCCTCCTCCTCCTCAAAATGATCATACTCCCAACTACCATATCTAATAGGAGCTCGACGAATTCTGGACGATCGTCTAAGATCCTCATTAGGACTGATAGCTGGTACAGGTTGCGCCTCAGGGAGGATTATTGGAGGGTTATCGTCAGAAGGTTGATTCTCTGGTCCAGCAGGTTCTGAATCTTCTGAATGGAACACCAGTGGAGAGGTAGGAGTCTCACTCAGTTGAGGGTTCTCAATCTTAGATGAAATTGATTCATCAAAGGTTACATTCCTGGAAAAGAAAATTCTTTTAGATTCAACATCATACATCTTATACCCTTTAGTAACTGTGCCATAGCCAATAAACAGACATTTGGTAGCTTTATTTTCTAATTTTGATCTTTCCTCTCGAGAAATATGTGCGTACCCTGTGCATCCAAAAACTTTTATATGACCGATGTTGGGTTTTCTAAGATTTAAAGCTTCATATGGAGTTTTATTTACTAAAAATGAATTAATGCATCTATTATTTAGATAATTTGCAGTATATAGTGCTTCACCCCAGAATTCCTTATCAATTCCTGAATCAGATAACATACATCTAACTTTTTCCATAATAGTTCTATTAAATCTTTCAGCTAACCCATTTTGTTCAGGAGTTTTAGGAATGGATTTCTGGTGAATTATACCTTCATTTCGTAAATATGATTCAAACTTATTTGAGGTATATTCTCCTCCATTATCTGACTGCAAGGTTTTAATTTTCCTTTCATAAATATTTTCAACCATAGCTTTCCATTCCAAAAACTTCTGAAACACATCACTCTTTTGTGCAATAACATATATCCAGGAGTATCGAGTAGCATGATCAATAAAGGTCAGAAAATATGAATGATTACCCCTGGAAGTGGGAGTAATTTTCCCACAGACATCTGTGTGGATTAGATCAAGAGGTTTACAATTTTTCTTTATGCTTGTAGAAAAAGGTATTTTATGCATTTTCCCATTACAGCAGTGTTCACACACGCCTTCTATAGCTTTTAATTTACTATCCAGACCATTTACTGATTTAGTTCGGATCATTTTAGTCAAGTTATCTTTACCTATATGACCGAGCCTTCTGTGCCATAGAATGTTTACTTCATTTTGATCAACAGTTACTGCAGCTTTATGAACTAAAGTATTAAGATAATAGAGTTTACCAACACAGTTAGCCTCAGCCATTAACTCTTTATTTTCGTTCAAAATTTTACATTTATCATCTTCAAAAGTAATAGATTTATTATTACTTGTCATTTTAGACACTGATAGTAGATTAAAAGCTAGATTTGGCACATATAGTACATCATTTATTTTACATGTTCTACTTCCACCACCTGGTATATTCACAATAACAGAAACATTTCCTAGTGAAATAGCTTGTAAGACATCTCCATTTCCTACTTTAACATTGATAGGTTTGCTAATATTTGCAAAATCTTTACATAAATTTTTATCACCACTCATGTGTGATGAAGAGCCTGAATCTATTATCCAAATATTACTGTCGGCATATTTGTTACAAAGAGCGATATCATTAGCATACATTGTGTGATTTAGTTCTATATGACTTACATTTACAACATTTGGCTGGTTTTAAGTTCTGTTAGTTTGAGAAGACCTTTTAAATTTAAAGCAGTCTTTTTTCAGGTGTCCCATCTTATTGCAGAAATGGCAAATGATGGACTGTTTATTTACTCCAGCATAATTCTGAGTATTGGATAATGCTAATGCATTATTTGATTTAATACTCAACTTTTCAGCTTCTCTCCGGAGTGTGTCAGCTACGGTAATCCAGTTAGGGATGTCTGTCTGAGCTTCAAGTGCAGTGACAAGCACTTCAAACGGCCCTGGTAGTGATGACAGAAGACAAATAACTTTATCCTCTTCACTGATCACTTGATTTAACAAGGCAAGCTCTTGAAAAACTTCAGTTAGTTCCTTCAAATGAAAGTCGAGTAGTTCAGGAGACTTCAATTTTAGATTGTAGAGCTTTTTCTTCAGACAAAATTTGTTAGCCCACGTGTTTTTCTGAAACGTTTCTTGAAGGGTAGTCCAGACAGCGTGTGGATCCGTCGGTTGTCCAACTAAGTACAATTGATCCGGTGAAATAGATAGTACTATATCTGCCAGAGCCTTATTATAATTATTAGCATAGGCATTCTTCACCTCAGTTGAAGCTGAATCAATTGGAACTGGTTTAGATCCATCAGCAAAATCCATCAGTTTCTCTCGTAAGAGATACATCTTCATTTGTATCCTCCATGTAGGGTAATTATTTCCGTCTAGGGGAACAATCCCCTGTAACTTATTTGAAGACATGTTTTCAAAGTATTTATTATCGTTCAATACTTAACAAACATAAACAACCAATGCAATTAAATTGATTTACTGTTCAACTGAATTGATGTTTTAACATTATTCTAATTCATAAGAATAACTGAATATAATTATTAATATTCAATTGGAACAGCAACACAAGTCTTAGTTCGCAAGAACCTTTTGTTGAAAGTATTTATTATCATTCAATACTTTAACAAACATAAACACCCACAGCAGTTAAATTGATTTACTGTTTAACTGAATTTGATGTTTTAAAATTATTCTAATTCATAAGAATAACTTCACTGAATATAATTATTAATATTTAATTGGAACAGTAACACAAGTCTTAGTTCGCAAGAACCTTTTGTTGAAAGACTGTTTACCAAAGGATAAGGTCACAGATTTAAAGGTAATTTGTGACCTCTCTTGACACCTCTTCCGCACAAATACTAAATAATTATATTATAACACAAGTGCAGTTTTCGCTAGAGCAATCATTATAATTGACCTCATTAGCGCGTTAACACGATATGCTTACGCAAGCGTTTTGAGTGATATGTTTCATATAGGTTAACACTTTTTCACAGCACTTCGTTTTTATTACTGTTATAAACTTCTAATTTGTTTAAACATAATTTGATTTATAAACTCTTATCGTTCACTGGGCCCATAACCTGTTAGAATTAGGTTAAATAACAGTGGGTTAACAACGTTAAGACATAGAGTTTATTTAAAGAGTAAATATGTTATACAATTAGAAGTCTATATAGAGAGATGAGTGAATCATATCTCTCTCTGAGTAATGTTAAAGACAGACTGCATTCAGAAACTACAAGCAGTGGTATTTAACCCTCGACGGAAGTGTGATCGACTTTAGACCTTACGTCCGTTTCTCATTAAAAGTAATACATGGTTATTGAAACAATAGGTAATTTAATATAGCTGAGCTAGTCTAACAGGAAATTAATATTAAACATATAACGAGTGTGTAATACATTTAACTAAAATTTCAACATTTATAGCATTCCATAAGTCTTCTTTAGATGTGTACTGCGTGCCATCCTTGTAAATTGCCTGTTTCAGAAGCCCCCACAAATTTTCGATAGGATTCAGATCGGGCGAACATGCCGGCCAGACCATCAAACGATTACCTTTAAATCCCATCGATGCCAAGAATGCTTGAGTCGCTTTTGCCGAGTGAGAGGGGGCATTATCGTGTTGAAATATCAACCTGTTACGCATCGCCAATGGGACATCATCCAGCCATGGAAGCAAAACGGAGTCAAGGAGTTGACAGTACGCCTGGGATGTTATTTTGACACCATCAGGCACCCGCACAGTACCAACAAGTTCATCTCCAATAATACCCGCCCAAATCATAACGCCTCCTCCCCCCTGTTGGCGACGTAAACGAGTATGGCGTTCTTGGCCATTTGCAACCCAACCTTTTCCCCAACCGTCCGGCCCATCCAGAGTCGCCCTGGATTCATCGGTGAATAGTACCATCTGCATGTTGGTCTTCATGTGCGCTCGAGCCCATTTCAAACGTGAATCTTTGTGCCTTGCCGACAGAGGAGGTCGTTTTTCAGCTGCAACACTCTTGCCCATTATTCTCAGCAACCGACATCTTGTTGTTTTCGAAACTTCAGGAAGATTTGCTTGGTTGAAAATTTCTTTAGAGGTCAGTCCTGGGGTTTTTGACATTAATCTCTTCACATTACGGAGATCCCGAGTGCTAGCTGTCTTCAGAACGCCAGAGTCCGAGCGCTTTTTCCTTGGCGACGGGTCCGCGAGATAGCGCTTTACTGTGTCAACATGGCGGCCTATTGAAGCAGCAATATCTTTAATAGGCGTTCTTTTAGCCATATATTTCACTATTTTGGCCTTTTCCGCATCAGTAAGGCCTCTAGCACCTCCCATTGTGAATTTTGTGTACAAAAGCTAATAGCGTGGGACACCAAATAAACACTTTAAATGGAATAACACATGAAATAGTGAAAAGATTCAAATGAAGAGCCGGTGGCAGTGTTGCCATACGTAAACACTTCAACCAGAAAAGTTTCAGATTAAAAGGAAAAGTCGCAATATATTTAACAATAAAAAATTAGTCAAGCTATTATCGTGGCACGGGCTGTATGTATTCCTATCTAATTTATTCTAATATTATTAAAAGCTTTCCCTCATTCGATTTCATCATTTAATGTAGTTTTTTTGTATCCGCTAGTTGTACTGCACACTTATTGATTATTTAATAACCGGGCAGGACGACATATAAATTTGATGTTAAATCAGTAATAAACTACAAAAGTGTCGGGCTAATGGGGTGTCGGACCAATAGATAAGTAACTATACATTTTGATATTGATAATGCTGTGAAGCCTAACTGCCCATAATCATTGCAGTGTAATAACTTTAAATTAATTTCGAAAAATCCTGACCAATGATCAAGGATAAAATTATGTGTAATTCGGTATAATTATGTGTAATTCGGTATAATTTGGTGTAATTCGGTATAATCAGGTAGAATTAGTTATTGATTATTGTGTAATATAGTGTAATTCGGTATTGAGTATAGTGTAATTCAGTATAATTTGGTATTGAGTAGCCTATAGTGTAATTCGGTATTCAGTGTAGTGTAATTTGGTATAATCAGGTGTAATTCGGTATTGAGTATAATGTAATTCTGTGTAATTCGGTTTTCAGTATAGTGTAATTCGGTATAATTTGGTATAATCAGGTGTAATTCAGTATTGATTATTGTGTAATATAGTGTAATTCAGTATAATTCGGTATTGAGTATAGTGGAATTCGGTATAATTCGGTGTAATTCGGTATAATACGGTGTAATTCGGTATAATTCGGTATAATTCGGTATTGAGTATAGTGAAATTCGGTATAATTCGGTGTAATTCGGTATAATTCGGTATCATTCGGTATTATTCGGTGTAATTCGGTATAATTTGGTGTAATTCGGTATAATTCTGTGTAATTCGGTATAATCATGTGTAATTCGGTATTCAGTGTAGTGTAATTCGGTATAATCAGGTGTAATTCGGTATTGAGCATAATGTAATTCGGTATAATTCTGTGTAATTCGGTATTCAGTATAGTTTAATTCGGTATAATTTGGTATAATCAGGTGTAATTCGGTATTGATTATGGTTTAATATAGTGTAATTCGGTATAATTCGGTGTAATTCGGTATTCAGTATAGTGTAATTCGGTGCAATTCGGTATAATTCGGTGTAATTCGGTATAATTCGGTATTTAGTGTAACCCATGGCAGAGTATGAAATATAAAGAATTAGATTAGCAAAGGGTTAAAGAGGGGGTGCGTCTAATTTTCATATGAAATATTTTAACATAATATGGGAGATGAACATTAATTAGTTACCAATATGAAATATTTCGGTTCAATTCACAGTATTTTAAGAGAAAATAGGTTTTTTATTAGTTAACATAAGCTTATGAAGTTATGCGATAGTCCGGTAGATGGCGTTACCTACAACTGCAATGTTTACAAATATCAGCTGACTATGTAAACAAACAGTATCTTGATCGAAACTCGAATGTATGATAGAAAAAATATGGCGTCACATGTATTATCGTGGATAAACAATTTCTCCACGATATCATTATGTATTATTTCTTCTAGCTATTATTCATTATGTATTTTTATATTATACCTCAGTCGTTTTTAAATTGAAAAAATATAATCGTAGATTTCAAAATGACCTGTGTAGGAGAAACTAGATAATCTTAAGGTAACACTAGCACGTCAATTTCAGTACTAGTAGCACGAAATTTTAAGCCATTTCAATTTATCCATTGAAACTTTATGGAAGTTAATTTAGCGTGTGATTTTCGTGTATTTTTGTTTGTGCTATTGATAAAAAATAGTTAGGGTGTAGAATTGGGTCATGTGAAATTTGTGAAGGTGCACTTATGATTTAACTTATGCCTATAGTTTAATTAATTGTAATTTGTATGTTGTTCAGCTATTCAGAGTTGCCCCCTCTATTTCCTTTTAAATCCCGTAGTGCGACTGTAAGAGTGTTGACTGAAGTTTTGTTGTGTTGTTCGGTGACTCAGATTTACCCCTTAATTTTTGGTAGATATTTGAATATTGGTCGGCAATTCAGATTTCCCCCTATTCCTTCTGGATCCATTATAGCGTGACTATCAGGAGTGCTGTTTTAATTTTGTGTTGTTCGGTGAATATGAGTTTTAACCCCCTTTATTTTGTTTCATACTTGATGGAATTGTGCGACTATTGTGGGCCTTTTAAATTGTATTCATATTTATTTCTCTGTATCTTCCCAGGTAATAAATTTACTTTTGTGAGTTAGACTTACACTGTGGCAGTTTAATGAATCAACGTCATAATAATTGAAGGTTCTTTGTCTAAGGATAGTCAGATTACTGCCAGTAAGTTTTGAGTTGTTAATTTTCTGGATATACATATTTCCTATTTCACATGAATTTATATAAGTACCTAGGTAGTAATATTTTATAATGGTGTTACAGGCACGTTGAAACCACGCTTTGGAATAAAGAATAAAAACCAGGCTATTTTTACTACCCCTCCAAGCGACAGTGCTGGCAGCTGACTTGGATGAGCATCAGCATGGGCCTACCTAGAGAAAATCCTAAGCCCTCGATTAAAGTCCTCGAAGCAAATGAGAACAGGGACAGAGAAACCCTACTCAATTCATTGTCGGAATCAGGCGAAAAAACGTCAGTAGACGATATCAGGCGAGAGATTTTTACCATTAAAAATGCTCGGAAGGCTTACGAGAATAGCAGCAAGGCGTTCTCAAATTGGCATTTCAGAAATGGGAGCTATCAAAGAGAAAAGGAGATCAGAACAGAGAGAATTGGGCTAATATATTCGGAAACTCGGGCTACTGTCCAAGCTCTCAATCAGAAATTAGCAGACATCGGACTAGAAATAGAGTCTAGCATAGGCAGTGCCAGTAGCTCTCCGGAAGTTTAAGACACGAGACGTTTGAGGATGATGAGCGTCTCCTGACACATCGCTGGTTGTCACAAGCACAGAACTTCGAAGGACTGCCTAATATCGCTCAGTCAGCAGTTTTTGGTAACGCGGATACCTCTAGAAGAGCGATTGCCAAAGTACCGACAGGACATATTTCTACTGCAATGTCTCTTGAGTTAAATTGAAAAGCCTCACAGTCATGGGACGCAGGTGCACAGTCATGGGACGCAGGTGCACAGTCATGGGACGCAGGTGCACAGTCAAGGGACGCAGGTGCACAGTCAAGGGACGCAGGTGCGCAGTCAAGGGACCTTGGTGCACGCCCTAAACTGACCACTTGGCTTAGTAGAAGTCTCCCTAACAAGCTGCCAATGCACATGCCAGAAGTAAAGACTCGTATATTTGATGACAAACCGTGTCTAAACGAAGTAGGTGGTAGGGACGTATGGGTTGATCGAATGAACCACATGAGTAGGAGACAGATGAAGCAGGAACTACTTCGGGGAATTGGCGAACCCTTCTCGAGTGATCCTCTAAAATTCTGGAACTGGAAGGCGCAAATGTCGCTGAAGCTCAAACAGGCAGAAACTGACCCATTAGTCTATGTACGTACTCTTGTCAAATGCAAGAGACAGACCAAATGCTCTTATTAATAGCAGAATCAACTGTGGAGCCCATGATCCCGGTTCAGCCCTGCGAGATTTATGGGGAACTCTAAGTACCAGGTATGAGTCCAGCGAACGAGTTACCCAGTCTATTATGGCAAAGGTACACGCATTTCCCAGTCTCAGAAGTACAAAGAATTCTTTACTGATGGAGGATTTACTTGAGTTATGTCGTCTGGTCTTGGCTAATATGGATCCCTGCCCCGACCTTTTCATGTTCGACCTTCCAACCGGATTGCGGATCATTCTTGAGAAGCTCCCAGATAAATTCTGTTGCAGATGGCAAACTGAGTGTTTCGAGCACAAGCAGAGAACAGGTTCACTGCCTAAGTTCCGCACCTTCGTTGCATTTCTGGACAACTTCGTGGAGGAACAAAGCATGCCGGGATTTTCTGCCGAGACTCTAATCATCCCCGTGCCTCAATACAAAGTGCTGACTTCCATCGGTAGGGACGTCAACAAATGCCCTCTTCACGAGAGCGAGGAGCATTCTCTGGAAGAGTGCAACAGTTTCGTCAGGTTTTCTCATCGCGAAAAGATGGAGTTTATCAAAGACCAGAGGCTCTGCTACAGATGTCTGAAGGACGGACATATGGCGAGAGGGAAGTATCTTGTGATGTGTGCCAAAAAGGACACTTGACTCTTCTACACCGAGATCAAACAGATAAGTCATCTAATTCTAAATATTTACCCGCTAATAAAATGTTCAAAGAACGGGCTTCACCCGTTGGAAGATTACTTGAAGATAAAAAAGAAAATGCTCAAAATTTGAGCTCTCGTTGCTCTGTTCTATGCGGAGACGAGGAAAGGATCAATATATGCTCAAAGACATTGGTGGTAGACGTAAAAGAAAAAAATAGTTCTAAAACTCTCCGTTGTTTAGCAATATTGGATGACCAAAGTAATTGTACTTTGTCCGATCCAGAAATAGTAAATTACTTTGATATTAAAACTGATGAGATTGTTTACGAAATAAAAACTGCCTCTGGTATTCAATCGAAGATAGAGGGTAACAGAGTTCTTGGTTGACAGATTAGAGGTGTTTTGGAGAGCCAATGGATTAACCTTCCACCACTGAGAACCAACCCCTTTTTACCAGATTGTCTCAACGAGGTTGCTTCGTCCAAATTCGTATCAAAACACAAGCACATCAGACAATATGCAAAGTTCTTTCCACTTTTGGATGACTCCATCAAGGTTCTCCTTCTCGTGGGTGCTGATTGTGGTGAAGCAATGGGTGGCAGATATAATGGGAGTCACCATCCTTACGTCTTCAGATCTCCATTAGGATGGTCATTGGTTGGCCCAACATGTCTGTATCACTCAAATAGACTACCGCTCAAGTGCACAAAGACAAAGGCAATCTACGAACACTTCACAGCCACTGAAAGCTTCTCTTGTACTTCTTCCACTGATATAACAAGATGTATGGACGCATTTAAGGAGAACCCGGATGATGAGGAGTTAGCCCCGTCCAAGAATGAGAGAAAATTCTTTGAAATCATGACTGGTGGGGTCAAAACAACGGAAGAAGGGAACTTACAATTTCCATTGCCACTCCGGGAAAATTTCAGACTTCCTGACAATAGGATAGCCGTATATCACAGGAGTAAAAATACCCTTTCAAGAGTTAGTAGAGATCCAGTTAAACTCGAAAAGTGCCTGGAAATAATGGGGGACTACTTGCAGAAGAATCAAGTTGAGAAGGTACCTCAGTCTAACGACGGAGACGAGTTGCTATACTACATTCCCGTATTTCCAATTGAACAGAAAGGAAAGGTCAGAATCGTGTTTGACTCGGGTGCTAAGTATGGAGGAATTAGATTAAACGACTGCCTACTCCAGGGTCCAGATGACAACAACAGAATAATTGGGGTGTTGACAAGATTCCGTCATGGCCCGGTTGGATACGCGGCGGACATTGAAAGAATGTTTCACTCATTCTTGGTCAGCCCCGAACACCGCAACTTGATGAGGTTCTACTGGTGGGACCACAACAATCCTGATAACAAACTGGTTCCATACCGTAGCAACGTAAACGTATTTGGCAACAAATGTAGTCCCGCCAATGCTACCTATGGACTCCGATTGACGACACTGTCAGTAAAAGACGATGCGACTGCTGAGGCTTGCGAACGTATCCACTCATCTTTCTATGTGGATGACCTATTGGCTGCAGCAGAGACAGCAGGAGATGCAGTCATTGTTCTCCGCAAATGCATAGAGATCCTTGGAAAACAAAACCTCAGACTACATAAAATCTGTTCAAGCAGCGAAGAGGTTCTGAAAGGGTTTCCTTCTTCAGAATTGGCGGAGAATGTGGAATCCATATCGTTCGAGGATAGCCAAAGTGTATGAGCTCTCGGACCGAAGTGGTGCATTCGGAGGGATACTTTCAAGTTAAAGATAAATTTCCCCCTCTAACCCGTTCACCAAGAGAGGAATATTAAGCACTGTAAATAGGCCTTACGATCCGCTCGGTATAATAGCGCCGGTGATACTGGGAGGCAAGATGCTCCAGAGAGAGATTATACAAGACTCCAAAAATGACAAACACGACAAAATAGAATGGGATGAACCTTTGAGCGAATTGTTCCTCGATAAATGGAAAAAGTGGATCAAAAACGCATCGGCAGATGTAGAGATATCCATGCGGAGAAGGTTCTATCCCGCGGGTTTTGGAGAAGTGTTCGAATATGAGCTGCATGTATTCTGCGATGCTTCTGAGGTTGCGATCGGAACGGTGATGTATATAAAGGCGATCAATGCATCCGGCCGAGTTCAGATCTCATTCTTGTACGGAAACTCAAAATTATCCCCCGATCTTCTTCCTCTATTCCTCGAAATGAATTGTGCGCAGCCTTGGAAGCCTCCTCTCGTGCCCGCTACATGTCAAAAGAATTCGAGAAACCTATAAAAGCTGTGAGATTTTATTCCGACAGTAAGGTGGTGTTAGGCTACTTAAACAATGTACGTCACCGCCAGAGTAGAGAAGATTCTTAAGACAACGCGAGTAAACCAGTGGAGTTATGTTGAATCGAGGGAAAATCCTGCTGATGCAGCAACAAGACCGATGACCCCGCAGCAGCTGGCGAGCTTGATGTGGTTAACGGGACCAAGCTTCTTGGGGGATGATGACTTAGAATTTGTCGAGTTCAGACCAGACTTGGTCGTGAGCCTAACAGAAACTGACAATGTAGCTAGGGCATGCGCCACAAAGCTAGCATATAGTAATGATGCAATAGAGGTAGTTTTGGATAGGTGTGGAAGCTGGATGAAAGTTCTCTTGGTAATTAACTGTATCCTCCTGGTAGCGCTTCTAACAACATATCTCAATTGTCTCCCTTTTTAGATGAGCGGGGAGTGATGAGAGTGGGGGGGGGTCGATTGAAGCACAGTCAACTCGATTTCCTTTCGAAACATCCGATTCTTCTTCCTCAGAGACACAGAGTTGGAGATCTCCTTTAATTTTTGTGGAACAAGGTGCCAAATCAATGCTAAATGTTATATTGAGAATATTTTGACGCCAATGTTGGAGTCAGCTAAGGATCACTTCGGTAATGACACTCTATGGACATTTCAGCGAGACGGCGCGACTTCACATACTGCAAATGTCACTCAAAACTGGTGCCATGACCATCTTCCACGGTTTTGGTCCAAAGAAATGTGGCCTCCCTGCTCCCCAGATGTTAATCCTATGGACTTTTCGGTATGGTTCATTCTTGAATCAAAGGCCTGTGGTAAATTCCATCGCAGTGTGGATGATTTAAAGCGTTCGCTCCAGAGATCTTGGAAGGAAATTTCACAAGAACAGTTGCGTGCCGCTGTAGGAGGAGTTCGGAGGAGATTTGAGGCTGTTATTAAAAACATGGGGGGACATTTTGAATAAATTTATGATTTTTGAATTCTTAAAACCCTTATGTAAAACTGTAAATTATGAAATATATTTTTCGTTGGATTATAATATGCACTTTCATTTGCTTCCAAACTTACGCCCCACCCTGTACAACAGTCATGATATCATATCCACAAAGGAACACAAGTTATAAAGAAAGAACTGGCAAAGTGTATAATATGTAAAAAGCTAAGAGCTCCACTGCAAACCCAGTTGATGGCAGACCTGCCTGTGGATCGAATCACCCAATGTGCACCATTCACTAACGTTGGAATTGATGTATTTGGTCCATACCTGATACATGACGGAAAAGCAACGAGGCGGACAACAGCATCCAAGAAAGTATGGGGGCTGTTGTTTACCTGTCTGGTGAGTCGAGCTATACACGTTGAGCCACTCACGTCTCTGGATATTTCCTCATTCAGGCTGTCATTCAAGCGGTTTATCGCCATCAGAGGACCATGCCGCAAGATAAGATCTGACCAGGGCACGAATCTTGTTGGCACGAGAAATCAAATGATACAGGAAGGGGAAGTGAAAGGAATGAAAGAACTGTGCAATGAATTCAACTGTGAGTGGCAGCTGAACACACCAGGGGCCAGTCATGCTGCGGGGGTCTGGGAACGGAAGATCGGCTCCTTCAAGAGAGTATTCGAGGGAGCAATTACACAAATTCATAAACGTCATTTGACCAGAGAAGAATTATACACTCTTTTTACGGAATGTGCTGCCATAGTGAATAAGACTCCTTTGTACATGCCCTCAAGCGATCCAAACGATTCCATAGCAGTTTCTCCTCAGATGCTTTTGACTCTGAAGTCCAATGATGCCTTAGGCAAAACAAAAGATCTTCATCCGGGCGACCTAGACCAGTATGGAGCGAAGAGGTGGAGACGAGTTGCTTACCTCGCTCAACAATTTTGGATCCGCCACAGGAGGCACTACACGAAGACCCTACAGGAGCAGAGTAAGTGGAGAGGAGTCAAGAGATGCGTGAGAGTTGATGATGTTGTCCTGATGAAATCAGTTTCATCAAGGGTAGACTGGCCAATCGCTAGGGTCGTTGCTGTGAGACCGAGCAAAGACGGGCTCGTGAGGAATGTTACCTTAAAATTGACGGACCAACAGACAGGAAAGGAAAGGGTACTGGATCGCTGTATCCAGGACACAGTTATATTGATGCAGTCCGAATAATCTGAAATCTTACCATGTGGTGGAAGGGGGTGTCGTGGATAAACAATTTCTCCACGATATCATTATGTATTATCTCTTCTAGCTATTATTCATAATGTATTTTTATATTATAACTCAGTCGTTTTTAAATTGAAAAAATATAATCGTAGATTTCAAAATGACCTGTGTAGGAGAAACTAGATAATCTTAAGGTAACACTAGCACGTAAATTTCAGTACTAGTAGCACGAAATTTTAAGCCATTTCAATTTATCCATTGAAACTTTATGGAAGTTAATTTAGAGTGTGATTTTCGTGTATTTTTGTTTGTGCTATTGATAAAAATAGTTAGGGTGTAGAATTGGGTCATGTGAAATTTGTGAAGGTGCACTTATAATTTAACTTATGCCTATAGTTTAATTAATTGTAATTTGTATGTTGTTCGGCTATTCGGAGTTGCCCCCTTTATTTCCTTTTAAATCCCGTAGTGCGACTGTAAGAGTGTTGACTGAAGTTTTGTTGTGTTGTTCGGTGACTCAGATTTACCCCTTAATTTTTGGTAGATATTTGAATATTGGTCGGCAATTCAGATTTCCCCCTATTCCTTCTGGATCCATTATAGCGTGACTATCAGGAGTGCTGTTTTAATTTTGTGTTGTTCGGTGAATATGAGTTTTAACCCCCTTTATTTTGTTTCATACTTGATGGGATTGTGCGACTATTGTGGGCCTTTTAAATTGTATTCATATTTATTTCTCTGTATCTTCCCAGGTAATAAATTTACTTTTGTGAGTTAGACTTACACTGTGGCAGTTTAATGAATCAACGTCATAATAATTGAAGGTTCTTTGTCTAAGGATAGTCAGATTACTGCCAGTAAGTTTTGAGTTGTTAATTTTCTGGACATACATATTTCCTATTTCACATGAATTTATATAAGTACCTAGGTAGTATTATTTTATAATGGTGTTACAGGCACGTTGAAACCACGCTTTGGAATAAAGAATAAAAACCAGGCTATTTTTACTACCCCTCCAAGCGACATGTATAGTTCATGACTCAGTGCCTATTATCTCTCGTATTTGTATGTCAATATTTTATTGTTATCTTCTTTTACTTATATATAAGAATTAGGGTATTAATTTCTATTAAACTTGACTATATAGTATCTACGGGCTACGCCGCTACTTCTAAATTTCTAATGAGCCTAAACCAGCAGTATACAAATTACAGTAAACCGTGCAGTCATTCAACAGAGTTGAGACTACAGTGCTAGGTAAGTTGGCAACAGTTAAACTCAAGTTCGTATGAATTTTCTTAGGCTGTCATAGCCTCATAGTCCTAACATCCTAGGTACATTTCACCCTGTATGGACTTGTTACTGTAGTCGTGTAGATACACTCTAGTCAGAACAGACTAGTCTCAGTATTTTATATGAAACTGAAAGTTTGAAACATATGACAGAGTCAGATTATTATTATGCTGCCAGACATGAGACAGATAGGTTACCTAGGACAGGAGCACTGAGCACACCCAGTCCCCAAACTACAGGAATTTGTAAACTGATCTCCAATGAAATTAATAAATCCTCCATTTTGCTTTTGTTCTCAATTCTCAGTAAAATTTTGTCTTATATTAATTTAAATATAGGACAAAATAATGGATTGTTCGCACAGAAAATAGGAAATCGTCTCATTTTTCATACTTGGTGCAGAATATGGGAAATTTTACAATTTCTATACAAACAATCTTTGATTTCTTTCTTTATTTTAATAATTTACATGGATTTTACTCAGTAAAATCCATGTAAATTATTAAAATATAAGACATTAGAAATCAAAAATTGGTAAATTAAGTTTACCACTTCTTACAGTCTTGAGTCTGGGTAAATTGCGGTCCTTTAATTTCTAATTGCGGCCCTCTCAACAAAGTCTCTAAAAACTGCTGGCAGTTGAGTGTAAATTGTGTAATTTATATTGAAATGTTACTATAAATTGTAGCTAATTTCAATTTAATGTGTGTTTTGATAGCTACTGTGTCACAATTTACCTGCTTTACCTTATCCCCTACCTTCTGTTTTTCATTTTGAAAATATGATTTACATTAAATTAAATTGAATAAATTAAATAAATAATAAATTCCAGTCTGCAGAATTTGGGACATTTTTAACATTTTCTGTGCAAACAATCCTTAATTTCCTCTTATTTTTACATGTATTTTATTGAGAACTGAAGCCAAAATATAGGATTTCTTGGAGAACACTTTACCAGTTCCTGCATTTTGAGTCTGTATAAATTTACCTCAATTAGCCATTGCATTATTGGTGATCTTTTTGAAAGATTCTTTGCAAGCAGATGCTTATTTACATCAATATCTGAAGAGTTTTTTGAGAATAAAATTATACATCTTATACAAGCTGATTAATTAGAATTGAACAATATCTTTAGTTAGATTTTATCCTGTTTTCATTACTTTGAGAGACTGAAATTGAAACTATCTTCTAGAAGCTTAGTGGTAATTACTAATTTCATAAATAGGCTATGTAAATTTTTCAATAGCTATTTCATATACAAACAAATATTATATCCCCTAGTTAGATGAGTGACATCCAAATTGAAGTAACTTACTTGTTTTAAGACAATATCAGAGTCAGACCAGTCAATTCGAAATAAATCTCCACTACAACTTATTCCTATATAGCTAATACTAATTTCAATTCAAGCAGATTTTATATTACAATGTTATTAAGTGGGCAGTTTTGTTTTAGTTACTGCATCTAATTATCAATTAATCTCAAAATTTGCAACTAACTACATATATTTATACTTTTCTCATTGTTGTGCAATTCATTTTCTATAAAAAATTCATATCAAAAGTCAAGTAAACATTAATTCTCATTTTGTGTATATAATTAAATACACAATCTGTAATCTCATTTTCTATTTCCACAGGTATCCTCTTAAGAAAACATAGCAGACTGATGCCTGATTACTTGCCATACATCACAGCTCACTGTTGCCTGCACAGTGGTTATTCAACACTCATCACTGCATGGAGAACTTGATCCCCTAATCACAATTGCATCAAAATTTATCATTTCCCAAAATTTAATAGTATCATATGTGTTGAAAAGAAATGGCAGCGATAAAGAAAGGAAAGAAATGGAGTAGAAGCACAAAAAATAGCTAGATAGTAGTTACATTCTGTATTAAGATATTTTAACTTTAATATTGGTATATTAGTGTTAACAAATGAAATGAAACTTTGCTAATTATACAGTTTATATAAATATCATCTTTTTTGTGAAAAATCATTCAACAATAACTATCTATCATTAGGAGTCTATTTATGAATAGTTATTCTATATTTTTAATTTTTTTGCATTATTGTTCATATTCAAGGATTTCCTATCAATAAAAGTTACCATATCTATATACAAGTTTTATTAAACAGTACAAATGTGACAAGATTTCAAATATTTTTTATTTCCTTAAAACATTACAGAAATAAGATTCATTTTATAATAATTAATACCATGATCAGAACATGCTTCATAAACTTAAAAAAAAAATTATATACCTACTGAATATTTTTTTAGAATGTACAGAATTGTAATGGTTGATTAAATAAAGATAAAATAACACAAGTTTGTGGATTCATCTTAATATGTTAACTAAATGGAACAAATACTTTGTAGAAAATCAGAGATATCTTTGTGATGGTCTCCCTCGGGGTGATCTCATCAACTGTGGTATCTTATAACGGTCCACTGTATGGGTTATCTAGTGATTAGAATCTTACTCTTTAACTTATCTTTCAGATTCTTTTTTAATCAATTAATCTCTTTCTACTAAATACTCATTGCCATGCCCTAGAACCAACTTGCTTATATGGTTCCGACCCCAGGCCTCTGGTCAATGCTCAACTGTATTTAGGTTAAATAACACTTTTGAATATAACTTAAAAGAGATTGTATTTCTATATCAAGCATATAATACAGCACTATGCACTTCACTAAGCACTCACAAGAATTTGTCTCACAACTCAGACTTGAAATTTAGATGTTAATCTCATGCGAGCCAAATGGTAACTGACTGTGAATGTTCATTACCCATAATCATATAGGTTCGCAAGAGCAGTTATGCGTACACAAGTAATGTGTTAGCATCACTACATTGCTCCCCCCTTTCGAAAATTTCAAAGTTACAATCCACATTTTCCAAGACTACCAGCTGGCCTCTCTGCACATTGTTACCCAATAGTTGACAATGTTCAGATGCGCACTCTGTTAGTGGAAATCTGTGTATTGGATCTCTTGAAATTTCTCGAACCGGCTATAATTGTATTACTAGCAAATTGATAAAAATATAAGTGTAATTAAATTGTTTCTAACATTCTAAAAATATTTGAGAACTTTAAGTGCATTAATAATTTTAATAAAATTCTATCTTACCTATACAATCTTAACTTTTGCTTTAACAGTATTTTTCATTTATTACTAAATATTCTAAGTTATTCCTACCTACTATGTCTCAGTTCAAAATAAATAATTTTTTCAAAACTTGCCTAATATATTTGAGATCTCACCTCGCCCCTCCTAATATTTAGAATATATTCTAAATATTGTCAGAGACTTCGATCACTCCAATATATTACACATAGTTCTCAGCTGTTCAAGATGTTATTTTATTTACGTTTAAAAAAAATTGTTATGATTCAGACAAAAAAAAATTGTAAAAATATATTTTTGTTTAACTTATTTATGTTTTATTTTAATGAAATTCCTAATTTATTAATGAAAAAAATTTATTCTTTATAATTTATCATAGGTTATGATATCATAAATTGTGATTCTTTAATTAATTTATATACTTTTTTTTTTTAATTTTGATCAATTTTATTATCAAATTTTGAGACAGTCTTAATCCTTAAAACTAAACATTAAAATTAACATCGAGAAAAAAATTAAAATTAAAATTAAATTCAATTGAAAATGATTATATTTTAATTCACTTAAAATTGAAAAATTAAAGTAATGTTCTAATTTAATTTGAATTTTTTAAATTATTCATAAATACTGCTTGACCTTTTAATATTTTTACTTTTAGGTTTTTGAATTTTCTGAGGCAGTATAATGAAATTAGTCGCCTGGATGTTAATTGCATGGTCATTAAAGTAATTAACCGTCCTGGTTAGTTTCCCTGTTCTAAAGGGCGTTCCCTATTCTTAATCTTATTGAAAGCCTCTGTCGCCATCTTGGACTTTAAGCTCCGTATCTCGTACAACTTCATGTCTTCATCGGATTTTAACTTTTTAGCATGAGTGTAGCCGCATACCAAAATTCCGACCATTAGTAAGGTCAAAACCAATATCAACACATCACTGAACAAATTGGTTATGAGGTCGTACTGCGTTGTTCCCATATTTTTTATGGCGGCCTCCAGGTGAGCTTTGTTCATCGACGTAGACTTTTGTATAAGCTCCACAACTGAATTAAGATCGAAATTACTCTGTGTTTGGCCCATCGTAACAGCTGCGTTCAGTTCTCATACGACCTTGAAGTATGTGGCAGTGAGTTGCAAGTAGGTACGACAAACGTTTCCTCCCAGAGAACGTTCGTCCCACAGGCACTGGCTGTTAGTGGCTATGAGTGACTGGCTCCGTGTGGCGTTTTGAGCTGAAATTGAAACGACACTGTTAATACATGCCCCTGGTGTTATTTAAATTAATTTATCAGTTTCAGTGTGAATTAATTATATTTGATTTTAAATTCTTTCAGTCTTTCAACGTGATTTCAAATTTATTTTTAATTTTCATTTTGATTTTAAACAATTTAACTTCTACATTTCTTTAGCATTTTACAAAATATAATTCATCTTATTCGTTACACTAAACATATAAATACAAAATCTAAAATTAACATGCATTAAAAATTATTCATATTAAAATTATTATATGAAATATTATGTTAATAAAATTCATATTTCATCCCACCAACTTAAATTAAAAACATACAATTATTTTACACTTTAAAATTATCATTGTATTGATTCAATGATTCTCTTACTCAGTATCAAGTAAGTATTGTATCATTAACCTTGTACTGCATAATGTGTGTTTGTTTGATTAGAGTAAGCAAAAAAAATGTAAACATTTCTCTGAGGCTTTGTTTGTAACTGAGTTATGTGTCAAGTGTTACTGTACTATTTGTTACATGTTACTTCGAGTTACTTCATGTTACTACATGTTATGTATTACTGTTTTGGGCTACCTACATGATGTTTATATTCAAATTGATCACAATTTTATTTCCTGTTTAATGATAATAATGAAATTACTTAATTAATTGGTAATGAAATTTTCTAACTTAGTCAAGTAGTTTATGTTACATGTTTCCGTTTGATGTCTAATTTTTATTACTGCTTTATTTTTGTTGACCTGTAATACCTTACCTGGTCCTATCCAATTCAATTGCAGGAGTTTTTTGATGGTTTCTAATTA
The DNA here is from genome assembly GCA_947561585.1 of Caprella mutica. Lineage (NCBI taxonomy): Eukaryota > Metazoa > Arthropoda > Malacostraca > Amphipoda > Caprellidae > Caprella > Caprella mutica. The sequence continues at coordinate 35,263 of CANNZV010000354.1, read as the reverse complement.
ATACTCGGTCACCTGTCTGTATGAGTTTGTCTTTTCGTTTCCTATTGTAGTAAATTAAGCGTTTGTTTGTTTGGTTAATAATGTTTGCTCTAATCTGATCTTGAATATATACAGCTTGTCTGGCCTTAACTTTGACTATAGATTCTGATGTATCTAGGTTATAAATGTTATCCAAAGTTTCTGCTTGTATATTTGGGGAAGTATCCCGACCATACATGGCGTATGATGGGGTGTCCTTAAGGGATACTACGATTTGATTGTTGACTGTATTCTGGACAATATCGAGAAACATGCCCCAATTATCGTGATTTACTGTTGCTACATAGAATCTTAATAGCTTGTTAATTCTTTGGTTATTGCGTTCACAAATTCCATTGGAATATGCTGAGTATGGTAATACTTCGCATTTATATATCTGATGTATTTCACTGAAAGTTTTAATTGCGTTAGACTTAAATTCTTTCGCACAATCTGACATTAGAATTTTGGGATATCCGCATCGGCTAAATGTTTTACTTAGACAATCAATTACTGTGTTAGTTGATTTGTCAGCTACAGCGTGTAATTCGTTATATCGTGTCAACATACATGTTATTGATAAAATGTACTTGTTGTTTGAGTCCGTTGTAATGAAAGGTCCTATAAAGTCAAATGAAACTGTTTCAAATAGTGTATTAGCTACTGGGGCAGTCAATAATTTAATAGGAGTATCTAGACTTCCTTTAAGTATTTTGCAAACGTCACATTTCTTAATAAAAGATTCTATGACCGATCTTTCTTGAAAATGATAGTATTTTCGTCGAAATTTAAATAGCGTATGAGCTAAACCACAATGTGTGTTAAAATGTATTGAATTAATTACTAAATTGATCATTTCAGTTGGTATAACATAATTAATAATACTAGCTGCCCTAGTATCTATTTTTCTATGTCTATATAATATTCCGTCTAATATGAAGAACTCAGCTATGTTTTTAGTTGTACATAACTGTTTCCTATTTAAACTGTCCATAATTTCCTTACAAGCAAAGTATTTCGACTGTGCTGTCTTTAGTCTGTTTAGAGTCCATGTTATTTCTTCGTGTTTAGGTATGTAATTCAAAAATGGTTTTTCTTTGTTGATTTTATACAACTTAGATGGATCTGATTCTTGTTCATTTTCTGAGTCTGTTTCTGATTCAATTTCATTGTTGTCTATAATTTGTGGTACATTCAGTTTAGCCCTCGATCTTGTGTTAGCTATAAAACTTTCAATTGAGCTGAAACTTTCATTAGATGGTGTTAAAAGTTCGCATTCATATATAGTTTCTTCCGTTAAAGGATGTAATCTACTTAGGGTGTCTGCTACTACATTTCGCTTACCCTCAAAATACTTTACCGTACAGTCATAGGTGCTGGCTTCGATCGCCCACCGGGCCATTGCTGCATCAAATGGGATTTTATTAAAAAAAACGCGCATAGAGGTTTGTGATCGGTGAGTATGGTAATAGGGTACCCTAGACATAGATATTGAAATTCCTTTAACGCTAGATGGATCGCAAGAAACTCTTGTTTCGTAACTGAATACCTTTTCTGGGTTGAATTTAATGATTTACTGAAATAGGCTATGGGTCTTAATGTTTTGCCCCTGGTCGATTCTGGCTGTAGCAAAGCTGCGCCGACTCCGATACTTGAACTATCAGTAAATAAATAAAATGGTCTGGAATAATTTGGATGAGCTAAAACCTTATCTGATGTCAAAATATTTTTGAGACTAGTGAAGCTAGCCTCACATTCATCAGTCCAGTCAAATTTAGTGTCCTTCTTTAATAGTCTGTATAATGGTTCAGCCTTCTGGCTAAATTTAGGGACGAACTTACGAAAATAATTCGCAAGTCCTAAGAAACGCTGAAGTTTCTTTATATCTGTTGGTCTAGATGCCTCTCTAAGTTTTTCGTTTTGGATGCACCGTATGCCCTCAGTCGTGACTCTGTGACCAAGAAAATTGATTTCGTGTTTAAAGAATTCACACTTCTCTAATTTTAGTCTCAAATGAGCATCACGTAAACTCATCAGCACTTGGCTAATATCATCTAAATATTGTTCACATGATCGACTAAAGATTAGGATATCATCAATAAATACGAAACATAATTTCCCTAATACTTTATTTAAAGCTTTCGTCATGATTGCTTGAAACACTTTTGGGCTATTGACATACCCAAACGGTAACTTGGAGAAATGATACTTCTTACCATTTACAGCGAATGCTGTGAGTCTTTTTGAGTCTTCTGTTATTTTCACTTGATGAAAAGCACTCCTTAGATCTAAACTAGAGAATACCTTGGACCCACCTAAAGATCCTAGGATATCATCTACTCTTGGTAATGGAAACCCTTGTATATGTTCACATTTATTTAGAGATCTGAAATCTATTACGGGACGTATTTCCACATTTTTTTTATGAACGATAATAACGGGAAAGTTAAAATCGGACATTGAAGGTTCAATTATTCCTTCTTCTAACATTGATTTATTAACTTCTTCAAGTTGTTCTTGAAATTTATGAGGTATCCTATAAGGAGTTTTGTTAATCACTACATTAGGATCTTTTAATTTTATCTGATGTGTGCATATACTAGTGGTTCCTATTGGTTCGTCTTTAAGTGTAATAACGTCTCTAAAGTCATTTAGTAACTGTGTTGTTTGTTCTTTATACTCTGACATTCCACATGATATGTCAGCATTAGTTAACCTTCTCAGTGCTGATGGCGTCGTCTGAGAATTGTTTACTACATCATCATTTCTTGCTGGGATATCACGGCTTCTCTCCTTGCTACCATCACGTGATATTTTACACTCTATCTCATGGTTGCCATGCACTGAATCTAATGGCTCTCCATTATTTCCAACTGCATGTACCATTGACTTATCATAAATCAAATCAGGGGTAACGTTTCATTCAAATGGCTTCGTTATATCGTCACTCAGCACGTTTCCTAATCTAGATTTATGAGTCCTATTACTTGAACACTCAGAAATAGTCGCTATATTCACTTCGACTTGTCTTTCATAGACTTCAAGTGTTCCTAATATTTGATTATCATTTAATACGATTTCACTATCAGTCGGGTTCATTACAAAAACTGGGCATATAGAAACCTGGTCCCCTTCTTTATTATTTTCTTCTATATTTATCAAGGTTTCGGCTACCACTAAACCGAACTGAAAATTCTCTTGGCTAGTATAAAACTTCCTGCTTCGTTATTCTTAACGAAACCATATATGACTTTAATCGTATTTGCCTCAACGACTTGGCTACTTACATGAACATTACCGTACTTCTTCAGTATTATATTTTTTCTTCTAGACATTGTTTTCATTTCGGATTTCATAACATCCGCTTGCCCTTTCTGTTTTAATTGCGACTTAACCCTTACCTTCGCAATGCTACTGTGATTTCCTCTTCGTTCATTAATTTCCCTAATTAAACTCTTCCTCTTTGACCTATTAGAGATTAGAACTAACTCTGCTATTAAACAGTCCGTGTTTAATAGTTCCTTCTTAGCTATTTTGCGTTTTTCCATAAACGGAATTATTTCTTCACCTAATTTCAAATTATTATTAATAAAATTAATTTGAGCGTTTTTCAATACATCTCTTCCCAATATCATGTCGTAGGGAAAGCTCACGTTATCTATTAGTAAGGCATTTACTCGTTGTTTATTTGACTTGGATGACAATACTAAATTTATTTCTCCCTTTACTTTTGAGCGGCCGTTGATGCCCTTAATTGTGACATCTGATTCTAATATTTCTTCGTTACTAGCAATATGTTTGAAATTACGACTATTCAAAATTGTTCGCTCACTACCTGAATCTAATAACACTTCCCAATCAAATTCCTTATTATGCAATATTATAGTTGGTTTAGAGGTACCTTGTATTTTATAATGACAATCCTTTAAACTATTTAATTTGTCTTTATTTTTTACGAACTAGGCTGCGATATACGTCTCGCTAGTACTTACCTCTTCATTGCTTGAATTAACTTCCTTTAGTAAATCATACTTGTTTTTAACTTCACATTGATTTTTTGAATTGAGTGAAGATTTAATAATTTCACCATTGAGTTTAACGTACACAGGATCTAATTTATTCATGTTTAATTCACATGTATGCACGGAGTTACCATTCGCCGTCGCATTTGTCTTTGATAAGTGTTTTATTAAATTAATCCTACCAAGTTGTTTACTAACTTTATGCTCTGTATTTATTTCAGCTTTCGTATTTACATTTTCATGCGAAAATCCTTGTACTGACCTCGGTTGAAGGATCTTTGAGTCCGGCAGTCTCTACCTAAATGTCCCATGTTATTACATTTGTAACACCTAATAGTGTCACTATTCTGCTGTGGTGTATGTGTATGTATATTTGTAGCAGGTGGTCTGCCTCTGTGGTTATATCTTCCTCTCCTTACGTACCTTTTATGTGTACCTCTCTGTCTACTATCATGTGCATAATATAACTCCGCTGTTCCTTCATGTATTTCAGCGTCGTATTAACCTGGTTCTCACTTACAAATTGATTAGAATTTTCTATCACAAAGGCTTCTGTATTATTGAAGTTCTTTTTAGGAATTAGTGACCTGATTTTCTTTGTTGTAGCGGACAGTAAATTGGCTGTTGTTTTAAACGGTCCTTCAATTACGCCCTTAACAATATTAGGGTAGATCTGCGGTCCTAATATTGTCAAGAACATGGCTGTATTCATCAAATCTTTAGCGTGTTTCTTCAATCTATTGTTGAAATCCTGATTACTTTCACCTTCATTCCTTGTAGGAAACTGCGCGTTCATTGTGTCGTCATTTAGGATATGGTCCGTAACTTCTCCTATTTTTTCCAATGTACTTAATATGTCACTGGCAGCTGTAGTTTCATCTTTCAATTTATTAGTGTATAATTCGTGACAAACACTGTAGATGTCCTTACTGTCTTTCTGCACATATATATCTTCTAGAACCGTGCATATTTCTTCGTAGGTGATATCTATGAATGTTTTTCCGTTAACAACGTTATTTACGGTAATTTGAAAGTCGCCCAATTTGCAGTCAGCGCTCCTGAGAAGTATCTTCTTTTTCTGTGCGTCATCTTTGTCTCCAAGGCTAGATATATGGTTATTTAATAGACTAAAATGTTGACGAAACGTATTTTTCTCCTCGAAATTTGGATCTTCGGGTCTTCTTCGTCCTCTAAATATCGGCAATGAGTCGGCATTTATAATGGTAGTGCTCGTTCCTTTGACCAATTCCTGTAACTGCGCTGGGGTCATTTCTACTCTTTGTCCCATTGTCTCTGAAGTATTTGTATCTAAGTCGTCTATAAATATCCTATTTAGTCTCTGTTGTTCTATAACCAATAACCTAGAATGTGTGTTTTGTTTTTGTTTAGATTGTTTTTTCCTAAATCTGGGCCTCGTTTTTCTACCAGACCTTAATTTAATTGGACTTGGATTAATTATTTCTTCTTCTGAGCTGTGCATGTAATTTTCATACTTTAATCAATGTTAAAGTGTACTTAAGAAATGTGTGGGTTAAAACAAATCGTATTATAAAAATATTATAAAAATAGAACATGCATAAAATTAACGAAATTTCAATAAAACGAAACCTGTCAAATCAATAATATTATAAGATTAAATATTAATACCTGTCAAATCAATAATATTATAAAGCTGAAATAAATGCATTAACAAAAATACATCCTATAATAATGATTGCTGCAATAAAAATTAATTAAGTACTTCTAACTAACCTTTTACACTTTATTGTTGCAAATGTATACACATAAACATAAACACTGACTCAGAGAGACTGCTTTTTCACCACTGGACTTGATTCATAAAAAGAACCTTATGTGCCTACTTCACAAATGAAACTGATAAATATAAAGGATGACCACGCAATATAAATCGTTAGCCTAGTTTATACTCAACTTTGGTTTCATGAACAGTGGGACTCCCATCTTCAAATGTTATCAGCGACGTTATCGATGATTTTAACTGTGTCACCTCGTGTACACTGAATGAAGCAAGTTGAATAAATACTACTTTAAATTCAGATTTAGTGTTTAAACAAATTAGACTCTCAGTTTTCGGTTGAATTACGGCTTTTTTGCATGTTGTATATTGATTAATTGAATGTTGCCCACATTCACCAACGTGCAACGCTACCCTTTCAGTTCTCTTCCTCCTTCCGTGTGTCACCGAAGATTTACCGAACTGGTTAATCTCGCTGATTGTCTCTGCTTTCACTCAAATTAGGTCATCTGTACTCTCCTTATCCTTCCGATAATTTTCGAGATGCCTTTTTCACTATGCTTGATTTTGATTTGAAAATTCTTTATATTTTATCACAAAAACTGAACACCGTAATTGGATTATACTCTCAAATAGGGTCGCAAAACCCGGTCTTGCTGTAATCAAATACTCTCCAATCATATGGTTAACTTAGTTTTTGGTAAACTACAAAGTTCTCAATCTTTCACTTAAGTAATTGAATTTTCGTTCTTTAAATTCGAATTACTTATCACACACCATACTGCCACCAATGTGATGGTCTCCCTCGGGGTGATCTCATCAACTGTGGAACCTTATAACGGTCCACTGTATGGGTTATCTAGTGATTAGAATCTTACTCTTTAACTTATCTTCCAGATTCTTTTTTAATCAATTAATCTCTTTCTACTAAATACTCATTGCCATGCCCTAGAACCAACTTGCTTATATGGTTCCGACCCCAGGCCTCTGGTCAATGCTCAACTGTATTTAGGTTAAATAACACTTTTGAATATAACTTAAAAGAGATTGTATTTATATATCAAGCATATAATACAGCACTATGCACTTCACTAAGCACTCACAAGAATTTGTCTCACAACTCAGACTTGAGATTTAGATGTTAATCTCATGCGAGCCAAATGGTAACTGACTATGAATGTTCATTACACATAATTATATAGGTTTGCCAAAACAGTTATACGTACACAAGTAATGTGTTAGCATCACTACATCTTCATTTAATGCCCATAATGACAATAAATTGATTTTTTGAAGGAGGAGAGTAAATTGTTCCAATCTTTATCATATACATATTTTTTGCAATACAAATCTCTTTTCAAGAAACGCTGCAAACCCTAAAAAATGTAATAATAGTCTCAATCTTGGATGTAAGTATACTGAGGACAGATATTTGAATACTCAATTCACAGTTAGTAACCAAAAAAGTTTCCTTATTGTAGATGCAGAAGCATCATTAAAATGTCACATTTCATTATTTGTATTTCAACTCTATGAGTGTATGTAGTGTGATGCCATTGACAATAGTTTCCTCCGAATATTTCCTAATGCAAGTTTCACCAGCCATGAAAGATGTTATTTTTTAGAAGAGAATAGAGTAGATAATAAAAAAAATTGCAGATTTCTTCACTGGCAGTTACTAGGGCTGAAGCATTGGAGCTAATTCTCTCTTGAGTTTTATATTGATTGTTCAGAGTTGAGTTCATTCTCCAACTTCCTTTATATTATCAACATAGCAGTGTCTCCCTCTTCACATAAAGTTAATTTTTCTTATAAGTTGTAAATGCTTACCTGAAAATGAATTTAGTTGGGTGTTATGAGTTATCTTGCTAAAATGTTTAACAATATATTTCAAGTATTCTCAAGAGATCCTAATTGAGGTAGGGTAATAATAGATCAATAGTATTTACTCAATATGATGATGTCAAAGAATTTGATTTAGTGCTACTAAAACAGCATGCGTTTCAATTGGTTCGAAGAGGAAACATCATATGCTCTTTTGCTTATATGAAAATTTATATAGCTAATAAGAATTTGTATGTATAGGCCAAATCTCATAATTACCTCTCATATTAAATAATTCTGAATATTTATCTTGCCAGGGAAATGATACTTTCCTTCAAAGAATGCTTCAAACTCAGTCCTTCATATCTCTCTCCCAAGTCCTTTCTTGCAACAATGGCTGAACCTGAGAAATATAATTATAAAATGATTAAAATTTTATCAGGATGCCACTTAATATCATTCTTGATAAAAAAAAGTTTAATATTTTTTCACTAACGTAGCTTGAGTAAAATATTGTATTAGTTAATAAAAACTAATCGCATTGTAATTACTTGACATACTGATTTTGACACTGTATCTAAATTTGGCTACCAGGTGAAGATTATATTTGAGACAATTGAATTCAAATTTCCTCCTTGGAATGTGTCTACTTAGTACTTGGCTGGCGACTTTGTGTTGAATTTGAAACCCGGAAACTCTAAATAGTATATTTAAGTTGACTAAGCTAAGTGTCTTAGGCATAGTAAATAGATAGATAGTAAATAGATAGACAAGTATACTAAGTACAATATTGGAACATCCGAAAATACTACATAGACGCGAGTCACGTGACCGAATGACGTCACATCACGGTGTTTCCGTTATTTTTAAATAAGAACTTTGCTGTTATCCAGTTAAATGTGCGTTTTCATGGAAATTAACTTAAACAAAATTGTGTTTTTATGACGTTTTACACTCTATTGACTAATAATATTCTACTTAATAGCCTTCAAATCCTTCAGTAGAGCAAAGGTGACTGAAGAATTTAAGACAATTTTGCATTTATCTGATTAAATAAGAATTTTTATTGAAAATTTCATTCGTCAAAATGTGCTTAAAATAACCTTTTGCAATAGACAATAAGTTTTCTTACACTTTTCAACTATAAGTTTTCCAATAAGCCATCTTATGGATCTTATACCTAAGTACCAAGCAGCCAATCTGGTAGGTACCTAGGTATTTCAAAAAATAGATTTTAACAAATTACATTTAAACTAGGTACCTTTGAAGTTTGAAGAGAAAAATGTAGGTACCTAGTTAAAATTTTTGGACATATCCTAGCTAGCTATAAAGAGTGAAATAATTTTCTTTGTTTTTTATACTATAATACTAATATATTAGGTAGGTCTACCAGGTACCTATGTAAATTTTTCCTAGATAACATTTTTGATAAAAATTCTTGAGATATAAGTCCAGACTTTAGACTGTTATACTACTTGCCTACTTCATTAGGTGACAATGCCCAAAATAAATAATAATTCTTGTGCTGTATTTGGAAATTGGATGCAAAGAAATTGATGAAGAGAATGTTGAGTAGCTACCTATTGTTCATTTCCAAAAATTAAAAAGCTTTCAAGAATTTAGACTGTAAAGTGTAATAGAAAAGATAAAATTGATACACAATATGCTAAGATATGTAGTAGGCACTTCAGTAATTTATTTGCAACTGAAAAGAATGTTGAAGTTTGAATTGCTTAATATTAAGCCTCCAAAAAACTTCAGGAAACTGGAAAATCACTGATGATGCAGTTCCTGATCAAAATTTGAAGCTTTTTCTTAGTGATGCTGCTCCCACTGACCACTGTGAACCCATACTCTAAGTCCTTTGCTTCAGAGTCTAGTCAAGGTTCAATATCCTCAGGTTAGTTTATTAATTAAATATATTTTGATACATATATAAAAGCTGAGCGGCTCAACACAGTACGGCGCATCACTGTACGTTCTATCAAATAGGTAATTTGAATGAAGATTTATGATATAGCTATGGAGTGGATTTGATGATTATTGTATCAAATTAATGACTGACTTCACCTGAATTCAATGTTAATAATACCTAGTTTAATTCTTTGAGATGTTTAATTTGGAATAGAAAATCAAAATTATCATAGAAAACTGTAATAGTTTTTTATGAGGTAAAAATTATAAACTTTTGGTATGAGGTGAAAGTAAAAACTTATGAGTTGGAAGTATCGGGGGGCGTCACGGGCGTGCCAGCCCCAAACTCCCCTACTAGATCATCAAACAATCATGAACTGTGCAGTACAACAAACTAGATAACAGCCATTTATGTCGAGACCATTTGATAGAACGTACTGTGGCGATCCATACATTAGTACGCCGCTCAGCTTTTAGATAATGTTGGATATTTCCAAAAACTCTTTTTGAATGATGTTTAACATAACCAAATGGCAAATATCACTGTATCAATAAATTAACTGTTTGAAATATTGTTGAGCACTATCTAGGCTATATGTGTTTATAAAAGCTGGTCTCTCAAAGATAAATATTTTTAGTTAAATATCCTATATTATCTACAATAAATAATTATCATCATTTATCACTTTACCTGAAGTTTCTTCAACAAACTGTTAGGAGAAATAATAAAGATATATGTTTTGTATTTTCACAATGCTCACCATTCACAGGGTCTCGTCATTCATGAGAAGGAAGAGCTGTACGGCATAAAATTAGGTATGAACAACAATACAATTGTATGTAAGTAGATATCACAATTAAAAATGAAGCCATTCTTATATTTATAAATCATTATAGAAATATACCAAATTTCTTGAGTATTTATAGCTATGTAGATAATTTTTTTTCATTTGTCAATTTTATGATCATTTGGAAGCCAAGCTGTTATTGATTTATTCCACATACTTAACCATTTAATTTTTAGGTCCTAATAAGATGAAAAGCCCTGGTGATACAATAGGTGAAGTTGATAGAAACATTCAATATTTGGAATCACAGGCACCACTCCAGGCACATCGTTTGGACCCATTTATTGTGAGCCAATGCAAGATATTGGTAATGTCAATGGTAAGATTTTGAACAGAGTGTGTATTTTTGTGAAATTTTGAGGTCTTCATTAAATAATTAGCTACTTCTAATCATATAAATAATTAGCTACATATCTTGGTTATATCAACATAGGTGAATTTGGTGATTGAACTAGCATGAAGAACTATGGATGATGCAAAATGAACACAATGAATGATTAATATGAAGCAAGTTTGGTGATTGCAGAAGATATCTTCCGAAAACATCACAACTTAGAGCTGATCGAAGAAAATAATGCTGTTGTGAATCTTTATCGTGAATGTGCTATGAAGATTTCAAATATTCCTCGAGAGGTTTTAGAATATTATATCCGATGCAGAATATATTTTTGCATTCAAATCTTAAATAGTAATGCTGGAGAGGAAAACCGGAAGAAAAAATTTAATATGAAAAAAATTTGAAAATAAATCATTCAGTTTCAAAATTGTGACATTATTTCTACCACCCATTCAATCATGAGTAGCTATTAACTATAATAAAAAGTTAGAAAAAAGCTAAATAATTAATTAATAAATATATATTCGTTGAACTTATGTTTGGTGACTGAATAATATAGCTAGTAAATGTTGACTGAGAAGCATTGGGTTGAGTGAACACACAATTTTTCTTTTACAGTATGGCCACAAAAATGTTTCCGCTTTTTCAAATATTTATAAATAGTTATCCAATAGACGAAAAAACTGTATCTTGATCTCATTTTCCCCGCCTCTTATTGTATTATTAACAAGTAAAAACAATTATGAACTGATGGACATAGTTTAAGAACAGGTGAGCAAAGAGTGAGGGTGACTTTTTTGTCATTGCGCGAAGGTTATTCTTCTTGATTTTACTTACTAAAAGGCAGTGAATAAAATGAAAAGAAAATTATAATGGTAGACATTATAATACAGGGTGCTTACACTTCTTCCTTGTAAACTATTTGGAAATAGAACAACTTCAGTAACATTTGAATTTCATTGAAGTTTTCACTATGAATATTCATTCTTCGTTTGTTAATTGCAAGATTACGGCATGCTTCACACTTGCATTTTGAACAGTGCGGAGAAAAAGCTTCACGCATGAGTTTTTTATCGCTGAAGTAAAAATTTTATGTGTTTTTTCTATCAGCGATAAAAAAATGCAAGTGTAAACACATGTAAAGAAGAGATTTTTTCCACGGTGTTAAAAATGCAAATGTGAAGCGGGCCTTAACCATGCAGTGAACAAGCGAAGAATGAATATTCAGAGTGAAAAGGTATAATTATCACTGAAATTTGTGGTTATTTTTCATGTACATATTTGATTAGGACATTATAAGGTATTTTAAACTGAAAGAATTTATGTAAATAAATATTAAAAATGTATCCACAGCCATTGAATATAAGTACTACAAATAATTCATCAATTAATCTACGTATCTATGGTATCAATACATTATGCATGTCATCGTAGAACGATAACATGCATAATCAAGTCAGTGGATATATTGTTTGTGGACACACAATATATATTTAAAGTAGACTAGTAGTATTATTTTAATTAAGTATAGATTTTCCCTCTTCAGTGGTTGTAAAATAGTTAATGAATTATTTGATGTTTTTCAGCATCTTTGAATTAACACGTACTCACTTTAGGATAGTTATAAACAATATATTTTAACTATAATTTATTTGCATTGTAGCATACTTTTATTTGACAAACAAATCCACAGGGATGAGAAAATGTAATTATAGGGAACATTCAATTCTATATATTCACTGATGATGTGTTTTTGAGATTCACTGAATCTCAAAATAAAATAATCACGATTATTCCACTACTTCCCTAGTGTTTTTATTTATGAGAATAAGATATACAACAAGTGATTCTATTAGGAATATAAAATTATTAATATAAATAAATAGTTATTCAATAAGAAAATTGAGCTTCTTTCTATACAATTGAAGTATATTTCGTCAACGCCTAGAGTATTATTTCCTTCACCACCATTCTATATGGTGCAATGCTCTGTGCTCCAGTTTACAATAGCATGTAAAGTCTAGTCCCAAGAGTATACTGCAGCTGGAAAATATTAAAAACTAAATTAATAAGATCATATGAAATTATTCAAGATTGAGATTTTGATTGGATACTATCAAATGCAAAAATCAATCCAAATTTAAAAACTAAAAATGCACTTGACACAAAAATATTATCATAAAGTAATACATATTACATATTATATTCAAATATTGTAGAAAGTAAATTAATAAATAAAACCGTATTAGGAATAAAAAAAATTATAACTTTCTGATCCATTGAAAATCTGTGTCATCAACTATTCTACTATTAACAGACATTTTTCTAATTACCTTCAAAAATGGATATGCCCTGGACCCATGCGAATATTGATCACCTTGTAGTTATGAGATTGTAATCAGGATTATTTTATTGTGATAAAACAGTGGAAATTCTGTACCACCAAATATTTTAAGTTCTGAGTTTTCAAAAATGAAAATCAATCTGAAAACATGATTAGAAAAATTAATGAACCTTAACATACAAACTAATTTAGAAATCAACAAATTAACAATTGATATATAATTTTAAGAACAAATCATCGCCAATGATTGAGGTCATTGCTGGAAATTTGGAAAACTACTAATATATTGTGATTGTCTATGTGGAAATTTGTAGCTAATCAAAACTTAAAAAGACCTCTCCAAGGAAAAAATTGAGTTTATTAAATAATTTTTTATGGTTTATACCATTATGCAAATATTTAGTAGTGGATTGATCATTGAATATACCTAACTTGCTGACATTCAGACTTGTTCTCTGACTCTCAGTACTGAGTCAATAGCAGATTCAGAATCTCCCGCAGCTGAAATTATGGTTACACAGGAATTAACTCCAAATCTACGGCAGCTAAATTAATGGTAACATAAGAATTAATTCAAGATTTTCCGCCGTCTGCAGAGATCTACAATTTCTAAAATTGGGCTCACATTTGTGGCAGAGTCTTGGAAAAATGTTCCATATTCTGCAGTCTGGGTGTTAGAAGAAGACTTTTTTTAAATTTTCTGTGTGAACAATCCTTAATTTCTTCCTATATTTACTACAAGTATTTTACTGAGCAACAAATATGAGCCCAATTTTAGAAATTATAGATCTCTGCAGACTGCAGGAAATCTTGAATTAATTCCTATATACCTAACCATTAATTTAGCTGCATGAGATTCTGAATCTGCTGCTGTGGCAGCACACAGGAGTCAGGGGACACATTATGCAGAGTGGGACATGAAGTTAAGGCTAGGAGGCTAGACCATTGGCTATCTATGAAGACTATGCTAGTACCTATCATCCTATGCAGCTATGCTCTACTCTGGATTCTAGAAAAAAGTGGTCTTTTCTGATAGATTAATCATTAATCACTGACTCTGTTGGAGTTTAGCAAACATTAACACTTAACAGTAATAAATTAATGGGAACTGTATAATCAGCTGCATTTAGCCTCTAAAATTCATCTGTTAGCCTTAGTCTCCTAAGGTATTTTCCAGAGTCATGAGTGGCCTATGCTCATACTGTGACAGTGTGACTTAGTACTTACTGTCATACATTGCATAGCATAGCTAATTGTAATTTGAGGAAGTCTAATGTACTCAGCCTGACAGCCCCCAATAATAATAATAATGTAGAATGTGTAGCCCATTAGCCATAGGTAAAGTAAAAACCGTAAAGTAGCCAGCCACTAAGCCTGGTTAGTGGTTGCTGTTGGTAGGAGGTTGCAATTGCATAGGCAAGTTTTCAACTTTTAAAGCGAATTATTCAATATATATGAAGAAATATCCATAAAAACTCTGTAGAATACATTCAATACAGTATTATATAAACATTACTATGGAAATTACTGCATTATACCATCCATAACCAGACACAGATGGAATATTTAAAGAAAATATTATATGGCACGCAAGTATACCATATACATTATAGTGTTAATGTTGATTATAACTCAACTGTTTTAACATGGATGTATTTTGTACAACGTACTTAAATATATAAAAGTTATCTAGGTACTGGAAGCTAACCAAACATATTGTTTATTGACATATTCTTATCGCGGCTGTCCGCGTTATGCAAAGAGTAGGTTTAGTAATTGTAGACCATACAAAACAAATCCTCTTTATTTCAATGCACGTTACAAGCAGTGACCTGCGAAGGAACACCAAATTACTAACACGTAATACAAAACTATCGAAAAAACAAATATACATATCTTAACAAGATTGACAAATGCAAAAATTACTTCAAAGGATATATTGATGATATATGGAAAAACTGTATAATATTAACTCACTTCTTGGCGGTATGATATGAAAAGGGGAATGGAGAACTTAGGCGCACCTCTCTCTGAGACTACTAATGAGGTACTGAGACAGTGAGGCTCAGGGCACCACAACACTCAAAGAGAGATATAAATTCCTACACTAAACGAACTAGTTCCTATTTAGAAGTTAAATAAAAACAAGCAAGAAAATAGATACGTTATAAGACCGCGACACACCCCACCCTAACTCTCTAGTTAGACATGGTCTGCGACTGGAACAAGGAGGGATAGTTCCGTCACTGGTCGATGAAGATGTCGCTTCGACGAAGGGCTTTGACCGGACGTGACGAGCTCGACCGATCTTACTAAGCCATCTGAATTCGTTTTAGTTCCGATCACTCTTGCCATTGGCCATCTGTAGCGCTTCAGAGAAGAGTCCTTCAGATGAACCACGTCTCCAACTTGCAAGTTTCTCGTAGGATCAAACCACTTTCTTCTTTTATGTAAGGTTTGCAAGTAGTCGTTACGCCATCTGCTCCAGAACTGATCCGCCAAATACTGAATTCGGCGCCAACGTCTCTTTCCGTACGCAAGTAGATCACGAGTTTGAAAATCTTCGGAAGAAATTGGTTGATCAGTGCGAAGATTGAGAAGCATCGCTGGTGTCAATGGTCGAGGATCATTAGGATCAGCGGAATGTTCCCAGAGAGGTGTGTTGTTCAAGATTGAAACACATTCTTGAAAGAACGTATAAAGATCGTCACGAGTTAGTATGCGAGTTCCAAGCTGATGCAAACATGAATTGAGTATGTTTTTAACAGATTGGATCTGTCGCTCCCATACTCCGCCAAAGTGACTAGCTTTGGGTGGCGTTACTTCCCATTCGACTGTTTGATTGGAAAGTTCTTTTCTGATGTCTTCTTCATTGATCGACGTCTCTTGGTTGAGCACACCAATGAAATTGCTACCTTGGTCACTTCTTAATTTCTTGACAGAACCTCGGACACAGATAAAACGACGAAGAGCGTTCTTGAGGCTCGGAGTATCCAAAGAAGGCAAAGGCTCGATGTGGGTTGCTCGAGAATTGAGGCATGTCAGTATGAGGGCCCAACACTTCTTGTTTGCCTTTGATCTTCTTGTAGTTGTTCCGTCCGACACAAGATATGGACCGAAGACGTCCATTCCTGAGTTGGAAAACGGAGGAGAGGCTTCAAGACGATCTCTTGGTAGATTGCTCATACGTTGTTCAGTTAGAGGTAACCTGAGTTTTCTACAAACTACACAGTTTGAGATTATCTTACGGATTGAGGAGGAGGCTTTGTGGACAAAATAACCTGCTCTGCGGATGGCACTAAGAGTTATATGTCGGCCTTGATGCTTCACAGATTCATGATGATGACGAATCAGCAAAGAAGATAAGTGAGACTTGTTTGGGAGAAGAATTGGAAATTTGTTTTCATACTCTAAATCAGACAGACACAATCTTCCTCCTACTCTGATGATACCGTTTTCATCTTGGAAGGGTGACAAACTCTGGAATGAATTGTTCTTTACAGATGAAAGGAGAGCTAGTTGAGGGAAATGTTGCTGCTGAGTATCCCTGATAATGATGTTCAGAGATTCTTGTAGGGTAACCGGTTCACGAGGGGTCATTGCCATGCCCAGTCGTTGTCTAGAGCGGTCCAACCATCGACGGCAAAGGTTCACAACGCGTTTTGTAACTCTCACTACCTTATTCAAGTTGCTGCATCTTTCAAGGAGATTGTTGAATATTCCTGGAACTAATTGTTTAGACAACAAACAGATTGCGTCAGGTAAGACTTCGGGAAGAGATGTGGTGTTTTCTTCTATGGGGTCGTATTCTTCTTTCATGAGGAGAGCTGGTCCTGATAGCCAACACGAATTAAGTAAGGACCTTATAGATTGTCTTCTGGACGCGATGTCTGCAGGGTTCTCTGAAGTCTGCACATATTTCCACTGTTCTACTGAGGAGTTAGACAAGATAAGATTTGTACGACGAGTGATGTACAAGGGAAATCTCTTATCAGTGTTTCTTAGGTATCCTAGCACTATCATGCTGTCAGAATACATGAAGACGTCGTCATTTCCTATATCGAGCTTTCGTGCAGCCTCATCAATGGCTACAGAAAGGTCTAGAGCTGCACACAGTTCTAGGCGTGGTATAGTGGGAGTTGTCTTTGGAACTATCTTCGATGATCCTGAAACGAAAGCAACGTGGATGGATCCAGAGCAATTGGTTGATTTGAGGTAAATGACCAAACCTGTTCCATCATTTGAAGCATCGCAGAATCCATGAAGTTGGACAGATTTTACGTTGCCAAAATTGGCTGGTCGATAGCTTCTTGGAATCTCGAGTCCACATAGACCACGAAGAGATATGTCCAAGATTCCCAGCCTTCATTGAGATGATAAGGAAGGTCCTTATCCCAATAGTTGGAGTCTTGGCTTGTACCGTCAACAGCGGTTAGAAGTGATCTTTGGATGTGTTTACCATCAAGCAAAATTGGAGCACTGATGCCTAATGGATCGAAAACTGAATTTACGGTACCAAGGATGCCTCTGCGAGTAAACGGACGGTCCGGTACTTGACTGCGTAGTATCAAGGAATCACGTGATGTTTCCCAGATAAGTCCTAACGCTGTCTGATTCGAGCTCTCTTCAAGCTGCACAGTGGTGCCTGTAACTCTCTCGGATTCTGGAAAGGAATTTGTTACATCTTCTGAAGAAGAACAAATCTTGTGAAGCCTGATGTTATGGCGCTGGAGAGCTTTCCTTGTATCATGAATAATAGAAACAGCTTCTTCAGGGGTATCTGTTGCGCCGAGACCATCGTCAACATAGAACTGTTCGGTTACGAACTTTGAAACGAAACTACTAGTTTTATCTTCGGTAGGATGTTTTACGGCGTATCGTAATCCTAGACTTGCCACTGCAGGGCTCGAGCAGTTTCCAAAGATGTGGACCATACCTCGATATTGGATTATATCGTTGGAGGTATAAGATTTTTCCAATGTGTTTCTCTAGTCTTAGAAAGTGTTTTATTATATCCACTTCTAAACTAGACACTTATCTTACTTGATTATTACTTATCTAGATATAGCCTATCATCTTATTTTCTTCTTTTCCAGTTCTAATTAATACATAAATAAATGATGAATTAATAAATGTGACAATCAAACAAGAGTAAATTTTTATCTATTTATTCCTATTGTACTCAGCTTATGTCTTGAGTCAGATTGGTCCGTAGTTTTGGTTCGAGTAGTTCTCGAGTGAGGTATCGCTGCAGTGATAATCTTTGGTACTTCCTTCGTGCGTAACAATCTGTTATCGCTATGTAGCCAAGATTGGTGTTTGCTGCGTCCGTATGCTAGGGCTGGAAATTGGAACTTGAAGTATCCGTAGATTTGTGAGTTCTCCGTAGGTTAAGTCGTGTTTCCGTAGACTAGAATGTGCTGGTCTCTCTAGACTAGCGTAGACTGGGATATGCGTCTCCCTAGACTGGCTTGTGCATCTCCCTAGACGGGGACCCTGGAATAATAAATCCAGTAAGAAATTTGGACTTAAATTTCCTTCGACAATTTGCCAAAATAACAATAAAAAATAAAAAGAAAAAACTATTCTTTACATTATAATCAATTGAAATAATTTACTAATTTATCAATTATTGTGAATTAAGATTTATGCCAGTTAAATAGCAATAATTAAAACTAATGTTTATTAATTAGGTTGAGTTGAATTATTATTTGGCATTTTTCATGTTCATAATAAATAGTTAATAATAATTGTAGTTAATTTAATATGAGAAGTAAATTACTTTGGCAAATGTAGAAGCATTAAAAATAGTTTGTACTTAATATTACAATAGTTGAGAATTGAGCAAAATGTTACTCGTCAAATGGCCTTTTAATTATTATAATAATAATTAAATTCCTAATCCTGAAGTTGAAATATGTTGTGTAAAACTTAATTCTAATATATTAAATATGCATTGAATTAGAAGAATAGTATTAACAAATGTTATACATTTTTAATACTGTCAGAAGTTATCCCAACTTATGCAGTTTGGTCAAATGTTGGCGGTTAATCATGTTTTCAAACCTGGGAAACATGATGTGAGAAAAGTCTGGGGTGTGTACTGACTTTTCCAAAATGGGAAGTAACGTAATTCTGATTGTGAATAAGGATACTAATTCTAATAATAGTTTGTTATTATAGTTAACTATATTAATAATGTTAATTGGAGCTAATTAGCTAATAAATCATATAAATATCAGTATATTTATGGCACTAGCTAATATGGCAATTCAGTATAATAAATATGGCATTATTAAGAATAATATTATACAAATAACTTGAGGGAATAATTATTAGTTATATATTTACCCAATGTTTCTTTAGCTAAGAAGATTTGGGTAATTGGTTTGGAGTTAATCCTAGGCTGTTGTTATTTACTGTTTTTCAGGAATAGTGTTTATTTCTTTGTAATTAGTAAGTTGTATATAAATTGGAAGGTGTTATGTCTGCAATAAAGGTATTAATATTAATAATTGGTGAGAGTTTATAATCTAATTTTAGTTCACAATCACAAGCACTGTATCGGCACCCTTCACTCTGTTGTATCAGACTCGTTAATGTAGTTTAACCGGTAAAAATTATCCTTACAATCTTTGGGCGGAAACTAAACAAAGGGTAGGCCTAATTGTATTTAGCGCGTATGTTTCTAGAGTGTTGCCATAAGTTTAGAAATACCTTTGAATTCAATCGCGTTGTATTTTAATCAGCAAATTACTGTAGTGGTTGTAATTGATTATCAATAATTAGTTGTTGTTAATTAATTATGCAATAATCGGGTTGCAATAGAGGCATCGTTGTCGCGGAACCAGTAGAAGCGAACATAGTCGCGTTGTTCAGGCTTTAGGAAGAAATTGTGGAACATTGACTCACGTCTGCGGAAAATCCTATGCTCCCATTTCTGAAACCTAATAGCACATCTTTCAGTCTATTGTTTATGTCTGGACCAGGGAGAAGATGGTCATTTAGACAGGTTCCGTGATATCTGGCAGAGCTGTCGAAAACAATTCGTACCTTATCTTTCTTGGGGTGTGTGACCGGAAACACAGGAATCCACCATGCGTGACCTGGTTTCTTCGGTGTCAGTTCATTTGCTGGTACTGGTTCTACATGACCCATCGCTATGTACTTTTCCATGACGTTGAGGCATTTGCTTAGCTTTCCTGAATCATTGGTGAGACGAGTAAGAGTACTTCTTGTACGGAAGAAAACTTCAGCTCTGTTGACTGGCAGGATGGGTTCATGTTGCTTGAAAGGTAAAGGAAGTACTAAATTACCTCTTTCATTTGAAGTGATATCAGAGTTAACCGTCGCTAGGAACTTCTGATCATCTTTTGAGAAACCAAGCTTTTCGTCGTCTTTGTTAGTAGCAAAGATATCTAAATCTTGAAGATGCCACTTCTTTTGATAATTGAAACAAGGAGAGTGTGAAAAATGTTCGGAAACATCGACTCTCATGACGCAAGGGTCATCAATGGAGTCTTTAGGTGTAACACATGTGTTACCAACCAATGCCCAGCCAAGTGCTGTATGATGAACGTACGGCGGGCTGCTACCGTAGCAACGAGTGTACATACACTGCCCTGCGTCTCGCCCAACGAGTAAAAGAACCTCAGCGTTGACGTTCGGATCATTGAAGTTCTTGGCGAATTTCTCGATATGAGGATATGCTCGAACCGTGGCTCGGCCAGCAAATTCTTTCCTGCTATCTGGAATGTGTGGATTGGTGTACATCGAAGGGAGATTCAATCTCTTCCGTTCGCCCACACCCTTTATCTTGACACCGTTCAGAATTATACCTCCCGTGTTAGTTGAGGAGACAGATAAGGTTCTGAGAGTGTACTCTGTTGTTGGACCGGATACATTGAAGAATTCTGCCACTTTAGGGTCGGCAAAGGTTGTGCTACTTTGTTCATCCAAAATGGCGTAACACCTGAGAGATTTGAATGAAGAGTCCATAGTTAGGTCCACGAGAAGAATCTTGCTGCAATTCTTCGAAAGGCTTGAGTTTTCGCAAATTTTAGTGCACAGGTTTGACTTGTCATGATTACTATTAGGACTAGTTCTTTGTTGATCAGGATGCAAAATAGAAATATGGTTACCTTGGCACTGAACACACTTTTCCTTCAAAGCACAATTACTTCTGAGGTGTTGTCCAGTACAAACAAAGCAGAGACCTTTACTTCTAAGCATCTCGATCTTTTCCTTGTATGGAAGATTTCCAAATTTCCTGCACCGTACAAGAGAATGTTTAGAATCTTCGTGAAAAGGGCAAACGTCAACTCTACGGGAATTAGGTATGTTCGAATTGCGTTGATGTTGAGATTCGAAGGGGCGTTGTTTGGGAGTTTCGAAGGTGCGCTGATTTGGCGATTCGAAAGTGCGTTGGGAGAAAGGACGATGAGTGTAAGGGGAGTTTCCATCACTGCATGAGTTGGAAACAGTTTCATTGTGGGTTTTCAGAGATGTGTTTTCTCTTTTCCCATATTCCCGAGGTTGTGGTTTCTGGAACAAAGGATCTGAGTACTCTCGATTTTTCTTATTCAAAAATCGGACGAAGTGGGTGAAAGGAGGGTAACGATCACCATTATTGCAACGGTAATCATCACATATAGCTCTCCAAGAATTCTGAAGATTTTCGGGTAGTTTCATCCAAATTCTCTGCGAACCATAGGCCGTGTTGAAGATACCCAATTCCTGAGCACCGTCCATGTTGGCCTCAATGTATTCGCAAAGAGTAAGCAATTCTTTGAGTTTGTCTAATTGATAGACAGAACGGATTTCTGGGAAGGCATCCACTTTTTCGTTTAGAGAGTTGGCTATTCTTACGTTGGAGCCACACTCAGATCTAAGGTCGGTCAGTACTCTCTGTAAAGTTCTTGATGGATCGGGACCTCCGATAGCCATATGTTTTTGAACGATCTTTAGAGCGACATGGGACGTGTTTGCTTCTAGGACTAGAAGCTTGTCATAAGAGGATAGATCTATGCCAGTCAGTCTATTATTCAGTGCATTTAGCCAAGAATGAAATCTGTGTGGCTCTCCAGCGTATGGATTCGAAGCTTTCTGAAATAATTGTTGTTTCACAATGTGCAAACTGGCAGCGTCCTGAGTGATGTAAATAGGAGCCACGGAGTTTGCAGGAGCAGGTTGACCTGTCACATGCAATGGTGGAGGATTCACAAAGTGGACACCTGACGGTACTGGGTTGATAGCTGGTCCACGTCCACTAGAGTGAAGTCCATGGGCAAGCTGATCCACATTTGGAACGAAGGGATGAAAAGGCAATGCAGACTGGGATAACATGGGGGGGTTGACATTTGTGCTGTTCACATGAAGCTGATGAGAGCTAACATTAGCATAAGACAAAGGAGCAGTAACAACTACAGATGACTGTTGCACGGAGCAAGCTGTTACAGGAACATGTATCTGTGAAGTTTCTGGGAGTTCAAAACTCAGAGGTGTTGGTGCACTGGATAGAGGCAGAGAAGCAGAAAGATTTTCCATTGACAATAATACAGGGCCAGTTGTCAAGGGCAAACCCGTTCGACTGTTTGCACTCACAGGATTATCACCAACGATTGACAGGGGATCAAAAATTTTCAAGGTGGACTTCATCTGATTTGCGATCGAGTCGTAGACATCTGCGTCGTAGATCGTAAGAGGAGGAGGTGCGGTAGCAATTGCACGAGGAAGAACGTTAGAGAAAGGACCAAAAGAAGATGAGATAGGAATATTATTACCTACTTTTGAATCAAGACTAGTGGCATAATTGCCAGGAAAATCATTAATGACTGAACGTGCACGTCCGCCATTCGAAGTAGTTAAAGATTTTTCAGTATAGATATTAGAAATGTTATCATTAATACCTAACTTTTCATTCACTGAGCAAATCATTGCTTTAACTTTAGAACGTTTCTGAACCATACATTTAGTTAATTCATTAGCCTGAGCTGTGGAAGCGTTTCTACGTAATGCAGATATATTTTCATTAGCTAAAGTAGTATATTCTTTACAGGTATCTTTAACTTCATTGACAAAACAACGTATATCATCTACATTATCTTCTAGAGACTCAATAGGAAAACATAGTAAATTGTCGAGAGCGATTGTATTCTCATCGTACAATTCCATTAATTTATCAAGACTAACTTTTACTACACGCTTCTCCATGATTTATATATATAATACACTTAATACTATAGAAACTAAAGATATAAATGAATATGAGAAAATGCACCTACCTAATTAAATACTGAATGCAAAATTATTTCAAAATAAGATGAGTATGTGAATGTGATACAAACTCAACTTTCGATAAAATACACTTGAGGTTGCGGAGTAATACTAAGTTACAAGGGAGATGGAGTTAGTGCGTACGTACAAGCGCACACACACAAGCGCACGATATCAAATTAATATATTAAATAAGTGAGCTACATAATTACCTATAAGTACAGAAACATATATAAGGTATATAGAGAATGAATGTAATATAAATGACTAATTAGTGAATATACTGAATATTTGAGTGTCAGTAAACTATTAATAATTAATAAATAAACTCAGCTTTGACAAATCACTGCCAAACGAAATGATTTGGTCTTGAAAGTTGAGACTCTTGTCACTCAGCAACAAGAATGTGTTCGGAAGTTGTCGGTTGACTCCGACTTTGGCTCTTAGCAACAAGAATGTGTTCGGAAGTGGTGAGTTGTCTCCCACATTGGTGCTTAGCAACAAGAATGTGTTCGGACGTTGTTGGTTGACTCCGACTTTGGCTTCGGTGACTGGAAGTTTTACGAGTATTTCAGTCGAAGATTTCCTTTTCGATATGACAAAGGGCTAGAAGTCACTATCGCGGCTGTCCGCGTTATGCAAAGAGTAGGTTTAGTAATTGTAGACCATACAAAACAAATCCTCTTTATTTCAATGCACGTTACAAGCAGTGACCTGCGAAGGAACACCAAATTACTAACACGTAATACAAAACTATCGAAAAAACAAATATACATATCTTAACAAGATTGACAAATGCAAAAATTACTTCAAAGGATATATTGATGATATATGGAAAAACTGTATAATATTAACTCACTTCTTGGCGGTATGATATGAAAAGGGGAATGGAGAACTTAGGCGCACCTCTCTCTGAGACTACTAATGGGGTACTGAGACAGTGAGGCTCAGGGCACCACAACACTCAAAGAGAGATATAAATTCCTACACTAAACGAACTAGTTCCTATTTAGAAGTTAAATAAAAACAAGCAAGAAAATAGATACGTTATAAGAAAAATAGAGAAAAAGAAGAAAATGGAAAGTAAAACAATCGCTACCGCGACAATTCTATCGATTATTTTGCCGCACCTATACAATTCTCATTTTTTCAATTCCATATGTGACGTCATTTGTTTATTTACATCGTTTCTGAAGACTGGAACAACTTGGAAACTTGAATTCGAAACTTAGTATACTTTTTAACTATTTATTTACTATGGTCTTAGGTACCTCAGTACCCAGTTGACTAGTTCCTACAAGGCTACAAATACCTAACCTAGTAGACTGTAGAGAGTCTAGTGACTAGTCTATACTGTATACTCTATATAACACTGTAACATACAATGATACATTGAAATAGAAGCTAGATTATTAACTTATTAGTAGGTACCTATTCATAATTCAGGTAATCAACCTTAGCACAATAGGATATGTTTTTCTTTTTTTGTGTTATTTCACAAATTCACACCTCTTGTTTAAATTGAAAAAATATTGCCTCTCTTAGTTGAAAATTGAAACATAAAAGTTTGATATTAAATATTTTTCATGATATAGAGGGCTAACTTAGCCTAACTAATTAACTGCTAAGTACTAACTAGGTATAATTAGTTTAAAATTAGGCAAGTTGGTACTATGGAGTAACAGTAGCATAGGTTTCATCTAAGCTCATGGAATCTAAGTCCTAAGCTAGTGTTATCTACCATTTACCAACAGTACTACCTAGTATACGGTATACCTACTACGCTACTACCTAACTGTTATTAGTGTTAGGAAGCTTCTTTTTTTAGACAGTAGCTAACATGAAAGTAACAGTTATAAAACTCAAGGTAGATAGGGAAAATGGACTTGCCCAGAGTGAGAATCAATCTCAGAAGTATGAAATGCCTAAAGTTGAGGGATTGAGGCTTCATTATTAAACAAAATTTCTGTGACTTCAGTCCACTGATGAAATAGGTAGCCTAGTCAAAATTGTTGAAATCTTCCGTTTTAAAATGCCAATGGAGACAGCATATTTTTGAATTCTTCTTAGAGATTGAATGGAGTCTATAAAATAAAGTCACTTCTGTCTAACCCCAACTGGCAACAGAATCGTTTTTGTTTTCAATGGAAATCTTTTGAAATATCAGCCTAGTTTTGACTTCACAGAACCTGAAGGGCAGTTTCTTATATAATACATTTTCTAATCATTGACATTTTACAATATTTAAAAAGGTACCTAGGCAGTATATTTTCAGTCAGTATCAGAACCGCGCCACGTGATAGCCTAGGTAGGTATTTGATATTCGGATACACCTAGGTATAAACACGATCAAACTTGTTTACATACAACAAAAATTCCACGAAGCTTGTGCTATCTGCCACCAGGTGACGCAAACCTAATTTTAATTAAATATTATTTTTTTAAATAGATTTTTCCCTTATGAACAAAGTATGTCATAATACTTAATTAATTATGCTGATTCCAGTAAAACACATTTTAGCTAATGTTTGATTTTACCCGCACCCCCCCTCCCTTTAAGTGTATACCTTTGCCCGATCTTTTACCTAGTTACATTACACTTAACCCTTTGCTAATATTTAACCCTTTGCATATATTTCCTACTCTGCCATTGAGACTTCATCATCACCATTGAGACTTCATCATCACCATTGAGACTTCATCATCACCATTGAGACTTCATCATCACCATTGAGACTTCATCATCACACCATTTACACCCTGGAAGCTCTGCGATCCCTTACAAGGCGATGCAGGATGCTAAACGACAGGCTAAGCAAAGTGATGATTCACTACTTTGCAAGCCTCCAATCATATACAATTGGCTTATAAGCTCCTCCGTAAACCATTTAACTGCTGGATGCTTCCTCTTTTCAAAAGGTTAAAGGTCCTCTCCAGGCTCCGGGAAAAAAATGAGTTTATAACATAATATTATAGAACTAAGGTCTACGATCATTATTCTGCAAACTGCATACAATTTGGTTCAGTATATATTTCATAATTAGTTTTTAAAGTTTTTTAATACTATGTGAGCAACAATTGAGCGAATCACTAATCTGATGCTCAAGAAGAAGATTGTACACTCTTTGTTTTGATTACAAATTTGAATTTTATAAACAAACCATGCGTTCTCGGCCTTTATTCAAATTATTTTAGATATTAATTGTTTCCTAAAATATATAAACGTTTTTATTATAAGTTCATTCAATTTTATACCTTCACACGAATATTAAATGGATTTATTAAAACTAATACTTAGTTCACAATCAAAACAAATGGTGTACATTCTTTTTCTTCCGGCTGAAAATTTCTTAAATTAGTTAGTCGGAAGTAAAAAAGGTTTTGTAGAGTTTTGATTATAAAAATCTTTAAAAGCATATAAAATTAAAAATATAATACCAAATTCGATGCAGTTTGCAGCAAAATGATAAAAAACATTAGCCTCGTTGAATAAAGCAATACAAATATTTGCTTGGAGGGGACTTTTAATTAAAGAACTTCATTTACTATTATATACTGCAGTATAAAAGATTAGTATTAAAAAGGCCTACCTACTATTTTTTCAAATTGTCCATATATAAATTTAGGAATTAATTTGAGAATCAAGACGCCCAACATAATGTAAGGGTGTGTTTTTTTCTATTATTCACTATTGTCTTTACATTAATTTTAACTTTTATTTTCCGTTTAGTAGTTCCCTCAAAGAATTACTTTATACGTAAAATTAGAGGTGAGACTCTGTCACGTCAAACTATACATAAATTTATACATCGATTTGTATGCATTATTCAAACTAGCAGTCTAGCTCGGCGTTCCGCTTTTTAGGATTTGTTGTGTAATGTTTAAATTTGTCTTTTCAAGTCTTTTTTTTTAAACTCAAAAAATAAATGTTTCCAAGGAACTGAAGGAAGTATTGGCAATGGTGACCTACGTTGTATGTTTTTATTTCAGTAAATTTTTTAAACATTGATTTCCAATTATTGGTGCTCCTTATTTTAAAGTTTTTAGAGAAAAATACACAGGATAGATTGAGGGCCAGTCTGTATTTGGTGCACAAAATTCCACTGACTTTTTGAAAAAGCTGAAAAAATCCACCATAATTTTCCAGTAATTTGGCTGATCCACCAACATTTTACCCATTTTTCAACCGAAAATTAATGGTAACATAGGAATAAATAGCTAAAAATCCACCGACTTTGCTTGAATATTATTTTTAAAGGGGAAAAAATTCTACCGACATGTCGGTGGAATTTACCATGAAATACAGACTGGATTGAGGGCTCAGACCATGATGATATATTATTATTATAGGTATATAGTCCACACTAAAGGGGAGGCCGTTGCACATGGCTGTTGATCCTTTGTGACTAATCTGCATCTGTCAATTGCTTGCATAGAGGAGTTTCAGAGAGGATTCACCCAGGGTAGAAGACTTCAAGACTGGAAGACAACCTTCTCTTACTGCGCTATTGTATTACTATTAGTGAGAGTAGAAAACAAGGCAAGCCACTATATGTGATTGCAATCCAGTCTGCAGAATATGGAGCATTTTTCCAAGACTCTCTGCGGGAGTTTTTGATTGAATTTTAGAAATTTGAGATCTCTGTGCCAGAGTGGAATAATAACTCATTTCAATTTTCAGATTGACTAGTAACTCTGTTAGGAATTTAGAATGAACAGAAATTACTCATTTTAACCCTAAAAATGCAGAAATCAGTAAATTATTTTATAAATTTCAACTCCGCAGTGAAAACTAATATAAAATAAGTCATTTAAGCTTCACAATTGGGCTTGTTGTGATGATAAACATCACTGATGGTGATGGGAATGCATGAAGTTAGGAGTAACTCTGTTAGAATTTATGTTTTCCAGTCTGGTCTCTGTGGGAGATCTTGAATTAATTCCTATGTTACCATTAATTTAGCTGCTGGGGATTCTGAATCTGCTGCTGAGAGTCAGAGAGTAGCTCTCTCTCTCAAATTAAAGTCTCTGTGGGAGAAGAGACACATTCGTCATTCTGCAGACTGGATTGCAATAGATTTCAAAAAGGCATTTGATTCTATTGATAGGGGTGGGGATAGCTGATCTCTGCTTTAATTAGGTACAATCACCGTACAAATGTGATCCTTGACTCCTTGTTTAATTGATGTGGTTTCTAGTTTGTATTCCGGTGACACAACAAACTTGTTTGTATTCCGGTGGACCGGTGACACAACAAACTTGTATGTTAACATGTTGCGTGCGGTGTGACTCAGACCCACTGGTGGGTCACTGTCGCTTCTAGTACAGTCACCTGTGGGTGACCCACCGGTGGGTCATTAAAAAATTGATTATCTTCAAAAAAACTCATATAAAGTTATAAATGGGAAAATTTATATTTTTTACTTTTATTCTTTAATATGTATTGAGTTTACAAATGAATGAAAGTAATCATGATCATCAATCAGGAAATTTGGCAACTCAATGATTATAGCATTAGGTCAACACCGTCAACTTGTCAAGCTGAAGCAGGTAATTTGGTAAATTGCGGCCTACTAACTAACTGCGGCCTCTCCTACCAAGTAATAAAGCATGTCCAAACTTGCCATTTTAATGGCGAGTTTGTGACAGTTATTTTGAGCACTTCAAATGCAAATTGCGAGTTTTATCTATTTTTCTCCTATGCTACAATGTTATTTTGGAGAGAATTTATGAAAATTTGATCATTTTGGAGAGAATTTGTTGAATTTTGGAGAGAGCTGGAGAGACACTCAGAGAAATGGCGAGTTTATGAGACATACTATTTTACTTGGCTCTCCTAGTTCAAGAGTACCTATGTACCAAGTCCTCCACATTAATTGTCGACTTAAATTTTTTTGAAAATAAGTATCTTTCACATATATAGACGACTAATGAGTACTTAAATTAGATTTAAAATTAAAATTGGTGACTCATAATCATAAATGGCGGAACCCACTCTTGAAAAAGTGGTCTTTTCTGATGGATTAATCACTCTGTTGGAGTTTAGCAAACCTTTAAATACAGTAATAAATTAATGGGAACTGTATAATCATTAATCTGCAGCATATAGCCTAAGCCCTAAGGTATTTTCCAGAGTGGGGCGGAACTGCCAACCGCGCATCTCTGGACTGGAAGCAGCCATTTTGTTTTGATATGGCGCGCTGAGCGCTCCACAATGTATAATTGTATATCACTTTTCTGTTTTCGATGAAAGATTGCAATCTTTTGTTAAGAATTTAAGGTTTTATCATCCACCATAAATTTCCAGTAATTTGGCTGATCCACCAACATTTTCTCCATTTTCCCACCGAAAATTAATGGTAACATAGGAATAAATAGCTAAAAATCCACCAACTTTGGCAGAATATTATTTTCAAAGGGAAAAAATTCCACTGACAAGTCGGTGGAATTTACCACGAAATACAGTCTGTTATGAATAATGTGGTCACTTCTTGTCATTTTAATTTGATGCTCTCTGACTAATTATCGGGAAAAAAACAAATGAATAACTATGAAAGAAAGTATGGCTCTCTCAGGCTCTCTGTGATTGGCTGGTATCCAGTCTGCAAAACAAGGGACATTTTTAACATTTTCTGTGCGAACAATCCTTAATTTCCTCCTATGTTTACATGTATTTTGCTGAGAACAGAAGCCAAAATAAAAGATTTCTTGGAGAACACATTACCAGTTTCTGCAATCTGGGCTGGTATCAGTTGTATGCCTCTCTCTCACTCTGATTGGCTGATACGCTCTCAATTAATTTATCTAGTTATAATAATATAGGTATATTGACGACTGTCAACTTTCAAAATTGGAATTAAATTATGACGACTGGTGACTGCATTACTAATTTTTGTTGACTTATTTTTGAAAAAAAAAGATATATTGGCGTCTGGCGACTCGATGAACATTCTCTGAAACTAGGCGGCCTCTAACATCAGAAACGTCATATCTTCAAAACACTCGTTAAAAACATAAAATAATAAATTATGGCACGCACTGCGCTGATTTTGATAGCTATGCAACATTTTAATGTAATTTCGGTTCAGATTGTTTCAGACTCTCTTGAGAGGGCCGCAATTAAAAATTAAAGGGCCGCAATTTACCTGCGTGACCCTATCTAGGTATAATAATTTGCATGAAAATTGAGAAAATTAAAATAATTTTTTGGAATAAAATAATAAAACGATACTTCAAATTGCTTTATTATAGGAGATCAATTCTCTAAGCAACTGATAATTTTTTAAACATTTAATAGACCATATAAAGCAAAAAATATGAGAAATATAATTTTGTGTCTGTAAAACCTTTCAATTATATATGCAGCTACCAGATATAAATCAAACCCAGACTGTATCTCATGGTAAATTCCACCAACTTGTCGGGTGAATTTTTTCCACTTTAAAAATAATATTCCATCAAAGTCTGTGGATTTTTAGTTATTTATTCCCATGTTACCATTAATTTTCGGTGGATAAATTGGGAAATTGTTGGTGGATCCGCTAAAATATTGGAAATTGTTGGTGGATTTTTCCACCTTTTTTAAAAAGTCAGTGGAATCTTATGCACCAAATACAGACTGGAATGAAACTAATTCTTTCAACGAATAACTTTAGTTTAATGGTTGGAATTTTGAATTAATTTATTAATAATTTATGCTCCAAATTGAAATACAGCATATAAAAGTATTGGTGCCCATGCCAGGCAGGTCATAGCTTTCTGATCTGAGTTTGTAACTTTTTGGCTCACTCATTTTGTGAATTCATCTAACATATATTGCGACACTTTTATAAATGCAGTATTCTTAACTAGTATCATTCAGAACATCACATGAAAATTCATTAGGATTATCAAAATTTCTTTATAAACCACCAGACTGCAGGAACTGGTAAAGTGTTCTCCAAGAAATTCTCTTTTTTTGGCTTCTGTTCTCAGTTAAATACATGTAAATATAGGAGGAAATTAAGGACTGTTTGCACAGAAAATGTTAAACATGTCCCATGTTCTGCAGACTGGATAAACCATAAAAAAGTAAAATGGTAAGTAAGACGCATCCTTACGAGAATCTGAGTAATAGATCATAAAATTTAGCTACAGCAGCCAACATATGTTAATATTTTTATGATTATATTTTCATTTTTATCACCGAGAAACAATAAATATTCATCTACAATCTTGAATTATTGAAAAAACAAGTCTAAAACGTGCTGTTTTTTGATGTCAAGCATTGACCACAGGAGCTTTACATTGTGAATTGCCAACTGGTGGGCATGCTATTTTATTTCTGTAATTGGTACTTAGAACTAACCAATAACCATGAATATGAACCACACAAAATGTCGGCTCAATTCCGCTACTAGTACAGATATGGTGGAACTTTTAAACTCCCGCAATGTAGTGGAAACCTAGAGTTTTTGACTCCCGCATGTAACGTGTTAATGGTGAGAATGTGGTAAAACTAGATATCATGTGGTACACAGCTAACTGGCTCAACCGGCATCGTGTACCACCAGTGGTACACTATGCCCCTTTTATGTAATTTTTTAAAATTAAATTTTCTCTCAACATATATTGAATACTTTATGAGACTAGTGTTTGGAAAAGTAAGGAATACAAATTGCAATTTATAATTTGTAAAAATATATTACATATTTATGACTAGAAATATTTGAAAAATATGTTAAAAAACAAATGAAACAACTGTGCATGTATGCAAATAAAACAAAGATGCTGTTTCGGCATTTCCGTCATATTTTGAGTTGCGGTGAAAGTGTTAAAGGCATGAATAGTCGCCGGATAAACTTCACATCTTCATGTATCTTTTGCAGACTTGGAGCCATATAATAATTTTCAATGTGAAAGACATGCCTGCCAGTATCATAGTATGGAGGGAATTGGGGTTGTTTCCCAATTAACTTACCTTGGAGTTATTCTAAATGACAAGGGAAATTGTTTCAGGCAACACTGTCACAAAATCAATAAAAACAAACCTAGCGTGCAAAATGTGTAACATGACCTATTCGGTTGTCCATAAATCATGTAATAGGCTACTCATTGGTAAAACTTATTGGAAAAAAGTAGTTCTACCCTCAGATTCGGTTCTATTTGCGAGCTCTGTTGTGTCCTACACCTATAGCCTGTCTGATCTTGAATCTCTACAGAGAATAGAAAATACAGTATGGAGATGTATACTTGGGGCTCCAGGATACACGGCTATGAGTGCACTGAGGAAGGACATAGGAGCTTCTACAATGAGGAGCAGAGACATTAAAACTAAGCTAAGATTTGTACTATGTAATGGTAGTGAAATGTTACAGACCCATTTTTGTGGACGTGTTTCAATCACAATGGGATAGCCTAATGAAAACTATAGCGAAGTATATTAGCGAAATTGGTGTGATTCCGTGTGAATGATATTTATGACTTTAAAAAGATGAAGGATAGTGAACTTAATCGATTGGTTAATGAGCTGGATGAGAGGGAATGGCTAAGTGAGATGGAAACAAAATCTACTCTAGAGAGCTCATAAGAAAGAAATAAGGGAAGGATCAATTTATGATAACAGTTTTGAGTCAGTGCTTTTGCTCAGAGCTAGGAGCAATACCTTACAGCGTAACAGCTGGGATGGAGAAGGCAATTTGAGGGAGGAGACACAGCATGCAGGCTATGTGAAAGGCAGATTGAGGAGTCCCTGCTCCATTTCATGACTATATGTCCAAGTTTGAGAGAAATAAGAATGGAGTGT
Organism: Caprella mutica; assembly: GCA_947561585.1. Classification (NCBI taxonomy): domain Eukaryota; kingdom Metazoa; phylum Arthropoda; class Malacostraca; order Amphipoda; family Caprellidae; genus Caprella; species Caprella mutica. The sequence continues at coordinate 2,141 of CANNZV010000354.1, read as the reverse complement.
GGAGTGGAGGGTGTGTTTTTTTAAGCAGATGCTAATGCTTACTGAGGGTTTGGATTTGAATGTTTGTTTAAGTTATATCAGAAAGATTTGGAGACAGAGATAATTGAATTAGCTATGTGTGAATCATAACATTGGATTCAATTTCTTTAGCTGTTCATCATGGCTACAAGGTCAAGCCTAAAGAAAATTTATGTATCAAAAAGTAATTGCAACCTTGACATGGAAGGTAGGCTTGAGCCTAAATGGGTGGGCCAAGGTTCTCTCTGCCTTCCCAGTAGGTCCCACTCCAAATCTCTGCTGAGTTTATATCAGTGGGGATTCGGGTGGGTACTGAAGAGAACGCCCAGGCATCTCCCCGTTTTGTGTTTCCCCTTAAGCCCTCCCAGTAGGTCCCACTCCAAATCTCTGCTGAGTTTATATCAGTGGGGGTTGGTGTGGGTACTGAAGAGAACGCCCGGCATCTCCCCGTTTTGTGTTTCCCCTTAAGCCCTCCCAGTAGGTCCCACTCCAAATCTCTGCTGAGTTTATATCAGTAGGGTTTGGGGTGGGTACTGAAGAGAATGCCTGGCAGGTTGTCCCTGGTGAACAAGTAAATATTTTAATTTGAATTTGGTTTTCAAAATTATGTATAGAAGTTCACTTAGAAGACAAGTAGAATAAATTTAAAAACTTTATTATTATTTGTAAATATTTTTGTTTTAATCTATGATTTGTTTCAAGTTTTAACATCGGACTTGATCATATTTTTATTAATAAAGAACAATTTGATTATGATTTTATTTTTGAGAGACCAGAGCTGATATAAAAGCTTCTCTGAAAAATTTTAACCTTGAACTTGAACTCAATATTGTAACGTATTAGCTGCTCCAAATTTGGCGCACTAACTATACTATGGCAATTAGTACATCTGAACCTAATTCATTAGCTATATACAGAGATGGGCGAAAAGTACATCGAAAGTACTTAAGTACTAAGTACAAGTACTCGTAAATGAATGTACTTGAAGTAGTTGCCCAAGTACTCAAATAAAAAAGTACTTTCAAAGTACAAGTACCAAGTACTTTTTAAAGTACTTAGAAGTACCAAGTACATTTACAATACAATTGAAAAACTAATAATTTATACTGTTAACTCTGATAGTACATTATCACAGTGACTCTTTTCTCTGATAGTACATCATCACAGTGACTCTTTTCTCTGATAGTACATCATCACAGTGACTCTTTTCTCTGATAGTACATAATCACAGTGACTCTTTTCTCTGATAGTACATCATCACAGTGACTCTTTTCTCTGATAGTACATCATCACAGTGACTCTTTCTTCTGATAGTACATCATCACAGTGACTCTTTTCTCTGATAGTACATAATCACAGTGACTCTTTTCTCTGATAGTACATCATCACAGTGACTCTTTTATCAGATAGTACATCATCACAGTGACTCTTTTGTCTGATAGTACATCATCACAATGACTCTTTTCTCTGATAGTACATCATCACAGTGACTCTTTTCTCTGATAGTAGGTACATCATCACAGTGACTCTTTTCTCTGATAGTACATCATCACGGTGACTCTTTTCTCTGATAGTACATCATCACAGTGACTCTTTTCTCTGATAGTACATCATCACAGTGACTCATTTCTCTGATAGTACATCATCACAGTGACTCTTTTATCAGATAGTACATCATCACAGTGACTCTTTTCTCTGATAGTAGGTACATCATCACAGTGACTCTTTTCTCTGATAGTACATCATCACAGTGACTCTTTTATCAGATAGTACATCATCACAGTGACTCTTTTCTCTGATAGTAGGTACATCATCACAGTGACTCTTTTCTCTGATAGTACATCATCACAGTGACTCTTTTCTCTGATAGTACATCATCACAGTGACTCTTTTCTCTGATAGTAGGTACATCATCACAGTGACTCTTTTCTCTGATGTTATATCATCACAATGACTCTTTTCTCTGATAGTACATCATCACAGTGACTCTTTTCTCTGATAGTACATCATCACAGTGACTCACTGTACACGTCCACACGCTTATAATTCGTCAATGTGTTTGGCAAATATTGGTTATGATATCTAGGTATCACAAAATAATTATATTCAATATACTTAAATTG
>CANNZV010000353.1:79959-389176 GCA_947561585.1 Caprella mutica | reverse complement strand
GAGACATTTAACCAAGATACTGAGATATCTAACCAAGATACTGAGATATCTAACCAAGATACTGAGATATCTAACCAAGATACTGAGATATCTAACCAAGATACTGAGATATCTAACCAAGATACTGAGATATCTAACCAAGATACTGAGATATCTAACCAAGATACTGAGATATCTAACCAAGATACTGAGATATCTAACCAAGATACTGAGATATCTAACCAAGATACTGAGATATCTAACCAAGATACTGAGATATCTAACCAAGATACTGAGATATCTAACCAAGATACTGAGATATCTAACCAAGATACTGAGATATCTAACCAAGATACTGAGATATCTAACCAAGATACTGAGATATCTAACCAAGATACTGAGATATCTAACCAAGATACTGAGATATCTAACCAAGATACTGAGATATCTAACCAAAATACTGAGATATCTAACCAAGATACTGAGATATCTAACCAAGATACTGAGATATCTAACCAAGATACTGAGATATCTAACCAAAATACTGAGATATCTAACCAAGATACTGAGATATCTAACCAAAATACTGAGATATCTAACCAAGATACTGAGATATCTAACCAAGATACTGAGATATCTAACCAAGATACTGAGATATCTAACCAAGATACTGAGATATCTAACCAAGATACTGAGATATCTAACCAAGATACTGAGATATCTAACCAAGATACTGAGATATCTAACCAAGATACTGAGATATCTAACCAAGATACTGAGATATCTAACCAAGATACTGAGATATCTAACCAAAATACTGAGATATCTAACCAAGATACTGAGATATCTAACCAAAATACTGAGATATCTAACCAAGATACTGAGATATCTAACCAAGATACTGAGATATCTAACCAAGATACTGAGATATCTAACCAAAATACTGAGATATCTAACCAAGATACTGAGATATCTAACCAAAATACTGAGATATCTAACCAAGATACTGAGATATCTAACCAAAATACTGAGATATCTAACCAAGATACTGAGATATCTAACCAAAATACTGAGATATCTAACCAAGATACTGAGATATCTAACCAAAATACTGAGATATCTAACCAAGATACTGAGATATCTAACCAAAATACTGAGATATCTAACCAAGATACTGAGATATCTAACCAAGATACTGAGATATCTAACCAAGATACTGAGATATCTAACCAAAATACTGAGATATCTAACCAAGATACTGAGATATCTAACCAAGATACTGAGATATCTAACCAAGATACTGAGATATCTAACCAAGATACTGAGATATATAACCAAGATACTGAGATATCTAACCAAGATACTGAGATATCTAACCAAGATACTGAGATATCTAACCAAGATACTGAGATATCTAACCAAGATACTGAGATATCTAACCAAGATACTGAGATATCTAACCAAGATACTGAGATATCTAACCAAGATACTGAGATATCTAACCAAGATACTGAGATATCTAACCAAGATACTGAGATATCTAACCAAAATACTGAGATATCTAACCAAGATACTGAGATATCTAACCAAAATACTGAGATATCTAACCAAGATACTGAGATATCTAACCAAAATACTGAGATATCTAACCAAGATACTGAGATATCTAACCAAGATACTGAGATATCTAACCAAGATACTGAGATATCTAACCAAAATACTGAGATATCTAACCAAGATACTGAGATATCTAACCAAAATACTGAGATATCTAACCAAAATACTGAGATATCTAACCAAGATACTGAGATATCTAACCAAGATACTGAGATATCTAACCAAGATAGTGAGATATCTAACCAAGATACTGAGATATCTAACCAAGATACTGAGATATCTAACCAAGATACTGAGATATCTAACCAAGATACTGAGATATCTAACCAAGATACTGAGATATCTAACCAAGATACTGAGATATCTAACCAAGATACTGAGATATCTAACCAAGATACTGAGATATCTAACCAAGATACTGAGATATCTAACCAAGATACTGAGATATCTAACCAAGATACTGAGATATCTAACCAAGATACTGAGATATCTAACCAAGATACTGAGATATCTAACCAAGATACTGAGATATCTAACCAAGATACTGAGATATCTAACCAAGATACTGAGATGGGTCACTCTTCAATGTTTGATGCAAGTATTCTAAGTTATGTTATTGGAAGAAATATAAAAAATTTAACCAGGAAATTCACATTCAATTTAATAATAGATTAAAATAAAAATAAAATTAAAAAAATTGTTGAAAATCAAATATTATACTCAATTATTCCATATTTTATGACATGATATGAACTTCTTGTAAAACAACCACTATTTGTTGTTACTCTACACAGTGAAGGGTAAAAACAACCACCATTCATTGTTAGAGTGCGCAGTGAAGGGTTAAGGAAGACCCTCTTAGATAAAATACCCTCCCGTTAATTACTAATAATATCAATGGATTGAATTGTCATTGTCCTCTGGTTTCTCCATATGAAAATATTAATATAATTCTCTCTCATCTTCCACTTCTAAATGCATTAAGAGATCATTTGATCTGAGGTAAATTAGTACAGACTTGTAAAGTAGGGAAGGGGATTTGATTCATGTACTACCTGACACAAAAATTAGTGTACCATTCACCAAAATAGTCATTTCTCATTTTATGTTCTAAGTTTATGACAGTAGAGCAGGTTAATAAACTAGGGATTTAAATGTTATATATATGTGTGATAGTACTGAATAAGAACAGATTGCTTTAATCTAATAAGTGCATTGTATAAGAGAATAGATTAGTGTGTATGTTCTTTCATTATTCTTTCTTCTCCACTGAGTTCTATTTCATTATTAACGTGTAGCACATCACAGGTACATATATCAGATACTCTTGTTAATATTGCTACAATATTGCAATACAATATATGTATTATTATTGAAAATGTAGTGACGATATTGGAGCAATATCTTAACATCATTGTCCCAATGTTGTAACAACATCGTCCCAATAGTGTACCAACATTGTCCCAATATTTTAACAACATTGTGCCAATATTGTAACAACATTGTCCCAATATTGTAACAACATTGTCCCAATATTGTAACAACATTGTCCCAATAGTGTATCAACATTGTTTTAATATTTTAACAACATTGTCTCAATATTGTAACAACATTGTCCCAATATGGTAACAACATTGTCCCAATAGTGTATCAACATTGGTCTCAATAATATTGCAACATTAAAACATTGTCCCAATATTGTATCAACATTGACATATAATATTAGAAAGGATAAATATCTACAAAGAAAGATGCTCGTTTATAATAGTATAGAAAAGTATTAAAAAAAGTATAAAAAATTAAGAATCGAATGGTATGTGTCGAAAAGAAAAGCGGGATTACCAATTTTGGTTCGATGATGACACATCACCTATATAGATTTCATGCGTTTTTCTATATTCATAAACATGATGCATAATAATATACACAATTTCATATTATACTAGTTCGTATCACGAGTAAACATCTTTGAACATGTGAGTTACAACAAAATGGAATTTTCCACAGTGACAGAAGACTTCTTAAAATTTAAAGATTCTTTCTAGTTAAATAAGTTTTCTAATTGAGTATGTTCCTATATATCTTCTGCAGAATGAAAGAATCTTTCCAGATCTCTTTTTCAATCTTTGCCGACAGCTTTTTCTCTGGCGAAATTTCTTGGTTTTTGGCAGTGAAGTTTCGAGTTTTCTTTAATGGACGCGGAATTGGAAGACGTCTGAGGTCTGGATTCATAGATGCTCACGTTACCTCCCATTCGAGGCAGAGGGACGAAATCCCCTCATTTCGAAAGGGTGGACAGTATTTCATCTTATAAATAGCAATGTGATGAATTGGAGTCACTTATTTAGCACCAGCTAGAATATTCCCTCTGAAGTGAATATTTTATCTTATGAAATTTTTCATTTTTTATATAAAAAAATATCTTGAAATAATAAAATATTATCTTTGGAAATAATAAAATATTATCTTTTGAAATAATAAAATATTATCTTTTGGAATAATAAAATATTATCTTTTGTAATAATAAAATATTATCTTTTGAAATAATAAAATATTATCTTTTGAAATAATAAAATATTATCTTTTGTAATAATAAAATATTATCTTTTGTAATAATAAAATATTATCTTTTGTAATAATAAAATATTATCTTTTGAAATAATAAAATATTATCTTTTGAAATAATAAAATATTATCTTTTGAAATAATAAAATATTATCTTTTGTAATAATAAAATATTATCTTTTGAAATAATAAAATATTATCTTTTGAAATAATAAAATATTATCTTTTGAAATAATAAAATATTATCTTTTGAAATAATCAAATATATCTTTTGAAATAATAAAATATTATCTTTTGTAATAATAAAATATTATCTTTTGAAATAATAAAATATATCTTTTGAAATAATAAAATATATCTTTTGTAATAATAAAATATTATCTTTTGTAATAATAAAATATTATCTTTTGAAATAATAAAATATTATCTTTTGTAATAATAAAATATTATCTTTTGAAATAATAAAATATTATCTCTTGAAATAATAAAATATTATCTTTTGAAATAATAAAATATTATCTTTTGAAATAATAAAATATTATCTCTTGAAATAATAAAATATTATCTTTTGAAATAATAAAATATTATCTTTTGAAATAATAAAATATTATCTTTTGTAATAATAAAATATTATCTTTTGAAATAATAAAATATTATCTTTTGTAATAATAAAATATTATCTTTTGAAATAATAAAATATTATCTTTTGAAATAATAAAATATTATCTTTTGAAATTATATATTATTACGCATTTGAGATAAAAAATATATTATCTTTTAAAATAAAATAATATTACCTTTTGAAATAAAAAAAGATGTTATCTTCTCATTATGAAGAATCGTTAAAAAAAGAAACTAGTGTTTCAAGTGCAAAATAATATCTGAAATACGAATCAGTTTGCGTAAACAAACCAATGAATCATATACATATTTATTTATCTAATTAATTCCATCGAATTAAATAGGCTGAGAAAGTCTTGACTGAAAATGGCATCCACCAAAATAATGGAGGTGATTTATCAACTGAACTAATTTCCTTACAGTCCGTAGATTAGGGAAAGTTACATCAAGCAATTATTTACCGCCATCTTGAATTTAGTGAAGTATGAGCTGAATCTTTTACAGGACTTTCTTTTTCCTACATTCTTAGAGTAATGGGAATTATAAATTTTTTCTCATTTTGAGTGTTTTCATTTGAAAATTCATTGATAAAAAGCCCGCTAAAATCTGGTGGAAAGGAAGACTGAAAATATAATAATTATATTTCAAGATGGCAGTCCTAGAAATAATTGGTAATTTATCAATATATAGCATAATCCATTACTTCTTTTTTCTGCGGACTGTGTCAATAATTCTACAGTTAATATCATTGCATTAATACAGCAGAATTATCGTCAGAAATGATTCAGGGATCTTATTTTCAGATGGTTATTAATCATAATATATTTTACTCTTACTTTTATATATGGTATCATATATACATTAATAAACTGATGGTATCATATATACATTAATAAATTGATGGTATCATATATACATTTATAAATTGATGGTATCATATACACATTTATAAATTGATGGTATCATATACACATTTATAAATTGATGGTATCATATATACATTTATAAATTGACGGTATCATATATACATTTATAAATTGATGGTATCATATATACATTTATAAATTGATGGTATCATATATACGTTTATAAATTGATGGTATCATATACACATTTATAAATTGATGGTATCATATATACATTTATAAATTGATGGTACCATAATACATTTATAAATAGATGGTATCATATATACATTTATAAATTGATGGTACCATATATACATTTATAAATTGATGGTACCATAATACATTTATAAATAGATGGTATCATATATACATTTATAAATTGATGGTACCATATATACATTTATAAATTGATGGTATCATATATACATTTATAAATTGATGGTATCATATACACATTTATAAATTGATGGTATCATATATACATTTATAAATTGATGGTATCATATATACATTTATAAATTGATGGTATCATATACACATTTATAAATTGATGGTATCATATACACATTTATAAATTGATGGTATCATATACACATTTATAAATTGATGGTATCATATACACATTTATTGATGGTATCATATATAGGATTTATATTAGTTTCCTTGTGAGAATATCCCCGAGGTATCTATGGAGAGTACGTGAGGACACTACGGGATTAGATTTCGCTAGTGTGGCTGCCAAGATAACGACAATGTTTATTTATCCTTTGTAAAGGAGAGCAATCAACTAACTTATCGCACACCTTTCCCCTCTAGTAACAAAAACAGAGAAAAGGAGTGCTACCAATTTAAAAAAGAACTGAAACTGGAAACTATCCTGCCCCAGCCCTTCATTGTATTGTTTTATAAACATTCATTCACCATTTGTTTCACCACCTAGCGTTCACCTTTTGTTCCACAAACTAGCGTTCACCTTTTGTTCCACAAACAAGCATTCACCTTCTGTTTCACAAACTAGCGTTCACCTTCTGTTTCACAAACTAGCGTTCACCTTCTGTTTCACAAACTAGCGTCCACCTTCTGTTTCACAAGATACCGTTCACCTTCTGTTTCACAAAATAGCGTTCACCTTTTGTTCCACAAACTAGCGTTCACCTTTTGTTCCACAAACTAGCGTTCACCTTTTGTTCCACAAACTAGCGTTCACCTTCTGTCTCACAAACTAGCGTTCACCTTCTGTTTCACAACCTAGCGTTCACCTTTTGTTTCCTAAACAAGCGTTCACCTTCTGTTTCACAAACTAGCGTTCGCCTTTTGTTTCACAAAATAACGTTCACCTTCTGTTCAACAAACAAGCGTTCACCTTCAAAATAGCGTCCACCTTCTGTTTCACAAACTAGCGTTCACCTTCTGTTTCACAAATTAGCGTCCACCTTCTGTTTCACAAGATAGCGTTCACCTTCTGTTTCACAAACTAGCGTCCACCTTCTGTTTCACAAGATAGCGTTCACCTTCTGTTTCACAAGATAGCGTTCACCTTCTGTTTCACAAACTAGCGTCCACCTTCTGTTTCACAAGATAGCGTTCACCTTCTGTTTCACAAAATAGCGTTCACCTTCTGTTTCACAAACTAGCGTTCAGCTTCTGTTTCACAAGATAGCGTTCACCTTCTGTTTCACAAACTAGCGTTCACCTTCTGTTTCACAAGATAGCGTTCACCTTCTGTTTCACAAGATAGCGTTCACCTTCTGTTTCACAAGATAGCGTTCACCTTCTGTTTCACAAAATAGCGTTCACCTTCTGTTTCACAAACTAGCGTTCACCTTCTATTTCACAAACTAGCGTCCACCTTCTGTTTCACAAACTAGCGTTCACTTTCTGTTCCACAAACTAGCGTTCACTTTCTGTCTTAAAAACTAGCGTTCACCTTCTGTTTCACAAACAAGCGTTCACCTTCTGTTCCACAAACTAGCGTTCACTTTCTGTCTTAAAAACTAGCGTTCACCTTCTGTTTCACAAACAAGCGTTCACCTTCTGTTCCACAAACTAGCGTTCACCATCTGTTCCACAAACAAGCGTTCAATTTGCGTCCAATTCGCTAGTTGTTATTGAATGCATTCCCAAGTCCCTAGAAATATATAGCACGGATTTAGTCAGTTCAATAACTTGGAAAGCAATTTGTCTTGGTTCCGTGGGGAAGGTTTTCTTTTACATTGCATGTATCTACACCGAATCGATGGCTAAATTAAATTTCATTATTCAAACAATACATGACAGTTCAAAGAATCTTTAACGAACTGAAGGAATACGAAATATTTGATTTTAAAATCTCAGTTCATATTCAATTTAATAGAGAAGAAACTATTCTAATTTTATGTTTGTGTTCTAATTCATTGATTTAATAGAGAAGTGAAGTTTATGAGTTTTTCTGGTGGCAGCTATGGTTGAGTTCTTTAAATTATTCCTTTGAAGACCCCAAACACCAAAGTTTTCCAATCTCCTCTTTTCTGGGGCAGGAAGAAAGATGACGAGAGGGGCTAATGACTTGATTTGATTATTATATGAGAATGAATGAGGCAGAGGAAAGGTACAGCGTGCAGAGGAAAGGTACAGCGTGTAGAGGAAAGGTACAGCGTGTAGAGGAAAGGTACAGCATGCAGAGGAAAGGTACAGCGTGCAGAGGAAAGGTACAGCGTGTAGAGGAAAGGTACAGCATGCAGAGGAAAGGTACAGCGTGCAGAGGAAAGGTACAGCGTGCAGAGGAAAGGTACAGCATGCAGAGGAAAGGTACAGCATGCAGAGGAAAGATACAGCGTGCAGAGGAAAGATACAGCGTGCAGAGGAAAGGTACAGCGTGCAGAGGAAAGGTACAGCATGCAGAGGAAAGATACAGCGTGCAGAGGAAAGGTACAGCATGCAGAGGAAAGGTACAGCATGCAGAGGAAAGGTACAGCATGCAGAGGAAAGGTACAGCGTGCAGAGGAAAGGTACAGCATGCAGAGGAAAGGTACAGCATACAGAGGAAAGGTACAGCATGCAGAGGAAAGGTACAGCGTGCAGAGGAAAGGTACAGCATGCAGAGGAAAGGTACAGCGTGCAGAGGAAAGGTACAGCGTGCAGAGGAAAGTTACAGCGTGCAGAGGAAAGTTACAGCGTGCAGAGGAAAGTTACAGCGTGCAGAGGAAAGTTACAGCGTGCAGAGGAAAGGTACAACGTGCAGAGGAAAGGTACAGAGTGCAGAGGAAAGGTGCAGCGTGCAGAGGAAAGGTACAGCATGCAGAGGAAAGGTACAGCCTGCAGAGGAAAATATGGCCAAAAAAACAATAAATATTATCGATCACGGTAAATACTAATCGTATTTTTGTTGGGGTTATTGTGGAGAGAAAATATGACAAAAGACCATGGAGGTAATTTGTATTTAAAATGAATTACTCTCGGATTTACCTCATTTATTTATTGTGCGAAGTAAATTATCATCTACTCATCGATTACAATCTGTGACTGGGTTTGAAGTGACTTGTATTTTGCCTCATAGTAATGATAATATTATTTAGATATAACTATTTGTATGAAAATACTACAGTCTTAGTTTACCGTTTATATGACCAAATAGATCCATAATTAGTTAACAACTATACAGAGAAGAAAGTTTTGGTAGGACTTTCACTCTGGGCAGTCCGGGGTATATTATTGCAGTTCAGGGTAATTATTATTGAAGTTCAGGGTAATTATTATTCAGGATAAATAAGCTAATAACTAATTAATTATTATTAGTTCATGGTAATTTATTAGGTTAAAGGATTAAATAGATAAGAATAATCACTTAATAATAGGCATATGAGACGGTATCTGAATTAAATGCACTGATTTGGAATATATTTTTACAACCATTAAATTATTTGTTGTTGCTTTTAATTACTTAATATTTCACCAAATTTGAAATCAAATTCATATTGCTACAGTATATTGATTCTAATAACTGAATAAAAGGCACATATGAAGAGTATATTCGATTTACGGAAGAGTATACAAGTCATTATAATTACTTCCTGCATCGCTGTTCTAACATTAAATTAGGATAATAAATTTCCCCCGCACGATATCTCGTAAGAACTTCTAATTTAACATTTTACCTCCAGAAATATCTTCCGAAACTAGCGGCGTAAAAATGATTTACAGCCGCATCGTATAAATGACAAGATCCATTATCAAAATTACATTATTTAGCGAACAAGTTTTCTGAGGATATAAACAGTATGATTATCTTACAGATATGTACGTAGTAAACATTTTATTAAAATTTGATAATATATAAATTTGTTTTCCACTATAATATTTAACAGACACGATATTAAATAATGTAAAAACGTCGAAAAGTAATTTTCAGTAATATCATCATATGTGAAGTCTATTGCCAGGACATCCATTTTTATTTATATCATATATCTAATAACACAGAGCAGTCTACAATAAGTTCGAAATCATTTCGATACAATCTCTAAAATAGACAAACATATTTCCAAAAAGAACTCGGTGGTTGTTTTTCGAAAGCTGTTTCACACTAATTTCTCTGACGTGCCCTGTAGAAAAATGACGCCATGTCGATATTCTCTGCAGTCTTTAGATAAAAATGAAGCGTACAGGAGAGCATTTTAGTTTGGTCACTCTTCAGGAAACAGAAAATAACTTTAACGTCCATTTTACTTCAGAAAGGAGTGTAAAAATGAATATTTTTATTTCCACTGACCGACCGCAACAAATATGTTTGGGAACACACTAACGATTGACTGAAATTGTGCAGTGAATGGAAAACTTTAGGGATAATCTTTTGACGCGATATCACAATTTGAAGCTCACGTGCGTATATTTCATATTTTGAAGTATTGTGTTTTAAACGTTATTTATTAAGATAGATACCTGTACTGTTAAATGCTCTAACTAGGACTGTACAGAGCAATAGAAGCAGATTCCCTAACTACAGTTAAATGCTCTAACTAGGACTGTACAGAGCAATAGAAGCAGATTCTCTAACTACAGTTAAATGCTCTAACTAGGACTGTACAGAGCAATAGAGGCAGATTATCTAACTACAGTTAAATGCTCTAACTAGGACTGTACAGAGTAATAGAGGCAGATTATCTAACTACAGTTAAATGCTCTAACTAGGACTGTACAGAGCAATAGAGGCAGATTATCTAACTACAGTTAAATGCTCTAACTAGGACTGTACAGAGCAATAGAGGCAGATTCTCTAACTACTGTTAAATGCTCTAACTAGGACTGTACAGAGCAATAGAGGCAGATTCCCTGCAGTCTGCAATTGGATTTTGATGGCAAGTTTGCAGCTTCTCTCCGGCAATTCCATTTGAAGTTTGGGATCAAAAGAAACTTTTGAGATATCTGAATCTAGGTAATTAATTTTACTTTAGGGATCATCAGGAGAACAGCAGATGAGTGTGCATTGTTTTCTTCCTTTCTCTTAACATTAAAGAATATTTCCGTAAACTGCCTCTTTGTGAGACTAAATCTTATGAATAAACAACTATACGTAATTCTTGAGTGGCCCAAATCTTGTGTTTAGATTGCATTAGATGGCATAAATAAAATGCAAGTACTTTAACTTTCACTCGAATTTGCATATTTCGTGCTAGTAAAGATTCTGAAATGCACTTATCTGAATAACAATATTTTCGGTTGATGGAGTTTGGAAAATGTATTTGAAACTTGTGTAATTGCCCGTTAAAAATAACAGGTCATCATCAATACCAATTTATTATCTTTCATTCGGTTACTTTTAACATAATAAATTAAAATTAAATTTTATGCATAGTCTAATTTATTTTATAGATAAAATATATTTAAAAATTGAATAAAAACAGGGGAATTTAATTATCAAGTCAATATATTCCTGTGTGTACCATAGTTACATTCTTCATGTTTAATACTCGTCGAATAAAAGTGGACACCAAATAAATAAATAAACACACTACGGGTACTATTAGTATAGAAAATTCACTTTAAGTATTTTCCCTGTAGTTTGCGAACCATTCAATAAGAATAGAGGGAATAAATAAACACATTGAGTGGTATTCTTGCAGAGGAAAATACTTCCACAACATCCCCTCATCGTCCATTTCTGATTTCCTTTAGACATTTGTCTCACTTTTCCGAAATGAGGAAAAGACTCAGGAACTTTGAGGCGACGCTTTCAATGCCCTATCGAGTCTATTTATCAACTGAAAATGCCTTCCTAGAATTCGTTACGAGTTACTCATTCAATCGTTGTTATCAGGGGTAAATTGTAAAGATTTCCCCATGGATGCTCATAGTAATCGGACGGTTCCACATCTTCGATCATATAAGAAGAAAAATTACATAGTAGTTTTTATTTAACTAGAAGTTTAATATATATCATATATTTTAGTATATTTATATAGTTTTGAGTGTCCTAAAAGGTCTGTCCCTAATTAATTTCAAAGTTTGATGTGATTTTGAGTCAAAATTATTTTTTGTTCATACTTTCTACATTTAAAATTTAATTTTTTCCTCAGCACAAAATTTTCTGCTCTCAGTTATATTGATTCCTCTTTTACATATTTATACGTCTCATAAGCACTAGATTCAAGAGGCTGCTCCCATCTTAAAACTATTATATTAGCATATATTATCCAATTGTTTTTATAAGCATTACAATAAACAATACAATACGACCAGCCGTTCAGTTGAACCAGGAAGACAAATGCAGTGAACCAAAGCAGCTTGTGCTTGTTCTCCAAGCTAAGAAGATTGTTTTAAAAATAGTGAGAGGGAGCGCATCCAATTGATATCTGAGACCTCTATTCCTGGCTTTGATGAGGTCGTACATCAGTGCATTGCAATGCTTTCACGGCAAAATGTTTCGGCAAAGACAGTAATGACGCGGAGAGATGTCTTCACAAGGTTTCGGAATGGAGGTCCAAGGAGGTACTTCTACGATTGGAATAGAGGTTCTACGATTGGAATAGAGGTTCTACGATTGGAATAGAGGTTCTACGATTGGAATACAGGTTCTACGATTAGAATAGAGGTTCTACGTGTGGATGTGAATAGAGGTTTTACGTGAGGATGGGAATAGAGGTTCTACGTGTGGATGTGAATAGAGGTTCTACGTGAGGATGGGAATAGAGGTTCTACGTGTGGATGTGAATAGAGGTTCTACGTGAGGATGGGAATAGAGGTTCTACGTGTGAATAATTGGCGATGAAGTAGGTATCTGAAACTATTCCATGATTATAGACTATATAAATATTTATCGTATGTATCGATCTACCAATTATTCTATATGTTGAGAGCATTTATTGTTATACACGATAGCACATAATAATAGAGATTTAAAACTCATAACTTGACGATTTTCATCATTCAGTTTCCTGAATCTTGATGAGGAACATTTGTGTCTTCACTGTAATTTTGCAAGAAGCTTAAATAAAGAAAACTAAAACTGTCTGGTAAGAAGTTAAAGTTTAGACTGATATTAATCAACTACATCATTGATATCATTATATATTGATATTATAAAAATAAATTAAAAATTCCAGATAAAAATTGATGTTACTGCAATTCTATCTTTAAAAGCACTACCTCACACGGCACACTGCCCAGTTTAGATCTAACAAACAAATATACCTACACAATTGTTGTGTCAACATTCATTGGTGTACCCGTGCTACATTATATAGACTGGATACACACACACACGTATCCCTTTGATTTCTTTTCACGCTTTTCTTCCTAGCGTCTTATCCCGTAATAGGATACGCAGCACAATGTCTGATGATGCCTTATTATCGGGGAAAGAGAACTCGTATTCTATCTATCTATCGGCACCATCGGAAAATCGAGAGTTAATACAATATATACTTGTACACAAGGAATCTCCAACATAGAACAGATTTTTAATTTGTGATGCCTGTTTGTCAGAGTGAAAAACATGTTATTGGAATGATTTAGTTCAGTTTCAGTTTGATTGAGATATGAATATGATTTTTCTTTTCTGATCCTCTTATGTGTAAATTAATTGAATAATTAATAATAGCTTAAATAATATCAGTTGAATAAATACAAGGTATCGTCTTTCTATCGGTAACTATAATTTATAATAGAATATCCTTTATAAACGTCAATAATTCACTATACAAATCATAATATTTAATAGCAATGACTTCGAGATAAACCTTTTCAATAATAGACTGTATGAATTATGTACTGATTATTCTTCATGTTTAGATCATATATTTCTATACACAATGGCATATAATAACTCCATACGAGCCCTGTACTGTATGGTTGCGAGCCTCATTATAAAATATTTGCATTGTGACGACGTGCTTTTGGTCCCTGTTTGGGCCCCTTATAGAAAATATCCTCCGTAAAGTGACAGCGGAGGTGATGAAGGTGTTACTGAAACATATTTCAGCTGCAACAAGAAAGTGAGTCTTCAGGAAAGTACAGTCAGTAGCAGATGTACAGGCTTGGGTAGTTGAACACTGGGAAAACATTTGGCTAGACATCAATATATGTAATATATTTGTAATGGCATAGAAAATAATTTGAGATAAAATCAAAATTTGTGTTTTATCAAGTTTACAGTTTAATTCTCTCTTAAAAATTACTACTAATACACTTTTATATTTATAGACAATTGTGATTTGTTTTTAAATAGTCAATGGACAAGGAACCATTCTATATAAAAGTTAATTCAGTTATTATTTATTTTATACTCTAGGGTTAAGGTTGAATGAAAAGAGTAAAACGTTAAGTTTGAAGAATTTAATTAGAGCATACAAAAGTGAAGGACAATTTAAGAAATATAGTAGAGATTTAAGTTACCCCTCACACAGTATACACAGAGTGCAGCACACTATATGTTGTTGTTTCACTGCATACACCATGGAAACCAAAAATACTGGACATATATAGTGTAAATAACAATAGCCGATATGACACAGTAGTCGATAGCAAAATACAAAAAGATGTATAGTATTCAATAGAAAAATTCAAATTTTTCGATTCAAACTGAATGATGTACGATACACAGAAAAGATCCTTCCTAGCCACTACACGGCACACTGAAAATATCCTTCCTATGCTACTTCCTACATCGAAAACTGAATATATTTTTGTAACTTGTTATCGTCTACTGTGTCATGTCAGCTTTGTATATTTAAACTTTATTTCAACAGTGTGAAGGTATGTACGCTTAGAAATAGAAGACACTATAATTAATCAAAATGACTAATTAATATAATGAATCAAAATTTGATTCAGTAGGTTTAAGGTTATATTCCGCAGCTATCATTTATTTATTTATTTCAAACTGTTCCTTTACTATCATGATTTCCGAATATTTAGAAATTATAGCTAAAATATGGAACAGTTGATCGAAATATGTCTATGGCAGAAGGTCATAAATTAAAGTACACTATTTGTTTTGAAAATGGAATATAATCTATGCAATATCAATATATGTTACCATGCTTGGAACATTGGATGCCAATATTAGAAATTACCATTAAAACAAAGATGAATGATACGAATTCCAATACTATTTCACCCAGCTACAGCAATATATATTTAGATATATGAATAAAATACACGATTGAGTAAGAGTGTAATATGCGTTAGGTTTAGAAAGTCGTGAATAGATTAATTAAAGTTGATAGAACGTTCCAAAGAGACAGCACTCAGGCCACCAAATGGCATATGTACTAAATCACTACCTTAACTTAGTCCAGGCCAGGTGACTCCTGCCTGGCCTGTAACCACTCGTTCACGCAGGGTATATATCCCAATGAGTACTGCGGTATCGAGCGGTTCGTGAATAGATTCGTTTATATATTATATAAATCAAACCATTGGTGATTGTCAATAAATTGTTATGTTTAGGGCTGGGACAATATGCTCTAAAAACTATAGATCCCGAAAATATCATAGACGAAACTACATGAAATGGTATCAAATACTATATACCACTGGTATAGAACCATTCAATACTCTTTAATTCTCTCCGTCTATAGTATTTTTGGGATCTATAGTTTTTAGAGCATATTGTCCCAGCCTTGGACTTATGTTACTATTATCAACCGTACCAAACGATATCTTTTATATACCCAAATGCGCATAATCGAAGAAAGTGAAATTATTAACTTAAACATAAGATTACATACAACAGTGCATACAGTGAAGAGTTTGAGCAAGTGATTGAATTTCAATGCTGTGAAAATTCGAGAAATCATTATTATATCCAATTTATAACCAATTCTTGAATGAAATAGGAATGACAAATTACTTTCCATAATTGCGATAATTTTTTTTCAAATTCTAAGATGTTTAATACTATAATTTCACATTGGCATAATTGTGACGAGATTTCTCCTCCAAAGTCCCTTGTATTTTCATCAGCAATATTTTAGATGGTTTAGAAGTAAGTCTTAAATTCCAGTACTACCTAGTTAGTTAATCAAATATTTGTCTGCTTACAAATATTAATTTCCGAAAAACAAAGTTATTTTAGAAGTAGTTGACTTTATTTTCTCTAATGAAATCCTACACTAAAACCTCCATTTCAGAAATATCCAGCCTTGGATCCCCAATGGTTGGTTCTCTCTTGATGACAACATAGCGGTAGGTATCAATCAAGTTCACTCTAACGTTGTACCAAGCCAGAAATCCGGGGAACGTTTGCTCGATGTGGGCAATCAGAACGTGGGAGTCGTAGTTTTTGTTCACCATGGCATTGTTAGCAACGTAGATCTGAAAGTTTACAAATTCTCTAAGCTTGAAGTATGAATGTTCCTGAACTTGCAATTATAGATGATATCAGTGAAAAATTGAATTATGTAGGGCAAGTACCGTAAACAGAATTGAGCAGGATACAGGAACATAAACGGGTATAGTAACTAGTAAACGACGCAAAAATATGACGTCACCACAACAACACATTCCTTGTTTGTGACCGAGCAGCTCATAATTTGAATGTTAATATCGAGAAGTTTGAAGTTTCGTGCACAAGAAAAGCGAAAATGGCGATTGAACCTCAAAGTTGAATATATAGATTCGGGTGTGTATTTATTGTTCATTTCTTTAACTTATCTATAAAACATAGGGTCTTGAACATATGCTACCTATAGGAGCCTAAACTAGTGCTAATTAACTGCTCAATTGTAGTTCCTATGAATAACAATTAAGGAAAAAAAATATAAATACAATTTAACCAAAGCCAAGTTAGTAATTGATAGGAAAAAAATTATATTTAGAAGTGACTAAGTTTAAGTAGGTCTTCCCATGTTTCAAAGTGTGGTCAGAGTCGCCATTTCCAGTCACCCAATGGTCACGTCAAACTAGATTCGATCAGCTGATTACCATGCCCTATATATTACTGTATTCTGGAATTGAGTAACAAATGTATATATAGAAACGTAGAAACTATATTTGAATAATCAAAACAATGTTTTTGATGTTGAAACAAAGACTCACTATTCAGCTTCCATCTTAGAAATCAACGAAAGATATCCATATTAGGCAACTGACAATTTTAATAATAGCGTACTATGAATTTCAAATAATCCCAATTGATGCACAATTGTCTTTTGACTAAAAAATAAGTAGTTTAGTACCTTCATATTCTGGAAACGACTTGGTGATAGAGTATGCTGTCCAGAGATCACCCTGACTCCTTTGATACGGTATGCAGTAGCTAGGTCTATCTGAAGCCAGGGATCCGACTCAACAGCATTATCCGAGATGTAGATCTTTAGAATTCCTCCGTCAAACACAGACGGATAACCGTTCACAACATATCCTGGTAAGCTGAAAAGAAAATCATTAAACCAAGAAAATAAGTTTTATTATCATATTTACAATAATTAAAATTTATAGCCCAAAAAAGATGAAGAAATCGACCTCTTTTTTTCATTTTGGAGACTAAAAATATCGAATAAGTTCCAGGTGAAATGAATCTAAGCTTTAATAACCAGTATCTGAAACTTTTTTCAAATATCTGAAAACATAGAGAATACTCTTAAGCTCCGTACACACGCAGGGTTTTTTAAGTCTTTCCACCAGACTTTTTGCTAAGTTCCTTATACTTTTTCCCCAAAATTTTTGAATCATATAAGAAAAAGCGATAAAATTATTATTTATTTTAGTTGGTATAGTGATACCTGCAGGTATCACTATACCAACTAAAATAAATAATATTTATATCGTTTTTTCTTATATTCTCGTGGAAAAAGTTGGAGGAGCTCTACGTGTGTACGGCTCCTAAGATCGTTGCAGAGATCAAAGTATACCCACAGAACTTAGTTTCCACTGAAGAGCTTCAAGGTGTTGCCATTATTTGGTACAATCCTTGTTGATGCTGCTGTATTGTGCAACCAAATTTATATTTTATTTTTCACAAATAGATATATTCCCCACACATTCACTAGCATGAGCTTTCTCATGGATTTATTGATCAATCGAAGAAATTTATTCTCCAGAATATAATGACATCAATATTTTGGTTAAATAACATCGTTTTACTTACAAATTAGAATTATGGGATGATGAGGTTGCGGTTTGTCCTCTGGCAGCGTTCTCACCCATCAAGATGAAGACGTCGCGAGATTTGGGAGTTGGTGGACTTGTGGTGAACATGACACGACACAACTTGTCTTGAAAAATATCAAAAGTATCAAAATTAGGATTTATATATCTTATATAAAATTGTCGATGCATTCATTGCTTTACTTATCCACTGTTAATCAAAACTCTATTCACAAAATTCAACTATACTTCAAAATAAAATTTTCTACGAATAATTTTCTTTCAATTTAATACAAGTTTTCATTAAAGCAAATTTCTATATATATTGTCTGTACAATAGTAAGATGAAGAATATAAAAAATTTAAATTTAAGAAGAAGATGTTCAGTCAGAAACCTTCGAATTTTCACTTGCAATGTTATCAACCTAGAGTTGTCATTAATGACCATGGTTTACTCAATTAATTATACGGCCTTATTTTCTGCCTTTTCTTCAATAAAACAGAAGGTCAATTTCTTTCTACACCATTGCAGCAGTTTTATGATATAATTTAGAATTTGACTCAACACATTTATCAATAGAAGTTCTAGAAAACCAAGATAATTTTCATGCATGCATATATGAATATTCGGTATCAGGATACTGCTAGATCTTCCTTAATACATTGAATTCGGAAAGAGGTTTCAGTTTATTTTCTCTATTTATGCTGCCTTTTAGAATATTCGACATTCAAAAATGGTTCTAATCATCGTAGGAAGAGTACAGAAGCAGTTTGCCAATTACCAAAGGAAGACCATATCGCTTGTTTGCGAGAACAGTGTCATAACTTCAAAAAAGCTGTTTTTCAGGAGAGGCATATTAGTACTTGTAATGTACGTACATTTAATGGTATATCGTTAGGACATTTAGCCTCTTTGGCGGTATATCTTAAAGTTTCAATGAGGATTTTTTTTACCAAAATGATCAGCATTTTATGATTTATATGTCTATATGGATAACTCTAAAATACATGTTTTTGTGTTTATGACGTTGTTGCTGCAAACAAGCGATATATGCAGTGTGTCCACAAATAATGTATCCATTACCATCCATCGGAATATATATTGAAGTGTTATTTATAATCCATTAATATTATATGGCATATGCATATACCTGTCACCATATAAGAATGTAATTGATAAAATGTTTGAATCGAAAAGATTTTAGCCAGTAGAAATCAGTCAGAAGTATATTTTGAAGAACAGTACCTACAAAAAAAAAGAGTTCGCCTTGATATTAATTCATTTCCATTACCAACGATTTTATCAGAACACAAGAATAACAGAAAGAAGAAAGCATTGTCGGCTGTCAATTTGCTCTAATATTGTGAAGCCCCGTAAACCTCCTATGCAGCGCATTTTCAAAAAGATCAGTTTGATGAATTGAAAAATATCGATGCTATTGTAAATTTCCATGATATAAATTTCCATGACAATGGTCGCCGCGGTTTCCCTTGTCTGATATCTTTCGAGCCACATTGCTGCTTCCTGCTTCGCAACCGTCTCTAAACTGAAACATCTGCAGTACTCTTCAGCAGCTGCGGCGCATTGTGTTTCAACTATTTCTCCTCTAGACACCACAACCTCCGCCTCACCGTCCTTGTCCCCTCCCTTGCAGAACCATCAATGAGTAACACCACGTCGGACTGGTCTCCATAATTAACGGCCATATTCCTCGCTGTAGCGTCTCCGTTGGGTTTTCTCCTCCATCTTGGTAGCCACATCCTCCACATGGACCGTGAATGTGAACCATGGGTCATACTTCACCTGCAGGAAAATAGGTGATTCACATTCTCTCGCCTTCTGCTGATGCGTCTCTGCAGTGTTCATCTTCTTCGTCTCTGCTACCTTAATTTGGAAAAGGACACCTCTTCTCTAGGGCTTATCCATTTTTAGGTTGTGTTCCACTCCTGGGGTTGCCAGGGCATTCATCAGTACTCCCATGTCTGCAATGGTTTCCTCGCATTCACTCCTCTAGTACCTCTTCTTTGTTCATTCGGCCACTGTATTTTCAGCCGTTATCCTCTTAGGGTCGTTTTCAAATATCATTCATCTGCCACACTTGGTGAGAGCAGTTCAATTAAGTCCAGCAATACCTCTCTCTGAATGGCCTACACCGGTGTATTCTTTGTTAGGGAAGCAAGGGTCCTTGCGGCACCCCTCTATCTTCTCTCTAGCAGTCTAGCTTATCCATGTTTGTGGTATATATCCATGGGGATCTCAGCCGGTGACGCATATTCTGCAATTGAATTCTGTGTTGCTACATAAATCTTCCAATGTTCAGCTCACTGAGGCAGTCCCTCTCTAAATACCATCACTTTGTTGCGTTCATTCTATATCACCATCACAGCTGTACGGTTGACCAGCCACGCCTTGATCCATATTCCTCTCTATTAACCACCGTCAGGTCGTGCGAGCTACATTCCAACCCTATCTTTACTCTGATGTAGAGTGTTGATCTACCGTCGTTGATAGTAATCAGGCCCATCTCGTGGAAAAGGTTTTCCAGGGCCTCCTCGTTCTCATTAGTTGCCACCACTGTGTCTCACATTGGATGGCGTGAGCTAAAACAGTCACACCAGAACTAGTTGGGCCCGAACGGGAGAGGTCTAGTATTATTTATCCTGTTTACCTCCTAGCTTGCTGGGCGGTATATATATGTTGATCAGACTGAGGATTCCTCCTTCTTCCGTGTGGACTGCAACCTTCTGGGATTCCTTATTGCTAGGCAGTTCATATGCTCTCTTCACATCCTACACTGGTTCTGGCGAAGTTCACGGGGCTCACTTCCAGCTTAGACTTTTGTACCAGGACGTAATCAATATTTTCTCTCTCGTCCAGTTGCCTCAGCTCATCTGTCTTTGTGGCTAAGTAGTGGCAGTTCTATTGCAATATGTTTAGTCCATTCTTCTTGGATGCTCTTTTCTCACTCTTTTCCTACTGGGGTCTGTTTTAGTACATGGTTTGAGAGGCAACGTGGCCTCAACATTAGTGGAACTTACACGTGTTTCTCCTCTCTTTACTTCTAGTGTCTTCTTTGTTTCTTTGGCACATTTCAGCTGGTAGCGACTCTTACAACTCTGACTGACCAGCAGTGGTCCACTACTCGTCAGCTTCTTGCGACACTATGACTTGAACTGATTACAAGCTGTTGGGAACTGCCCTGCGTGGTACCAATTACATCCCTCCCCTTGCATCTCCACATATCACTGGCTTTTCTCGTCGTCTACTTCTTAGCCCGCTTTACATTCTATAGACTGCCTCTGTACATTCACGGCATATCACCACGGAAGTTCCTCTCAGTAGCGCCTTCCGACCCATCACATATATGCCTCTCCTTTGAGTTGATGATTTGAGACATCTTCGAAGATGGTTAGTTTGCCATCACCACAGCACTCCCGACATGTGAAGATATCTTCTGGAAGGTGCTCTAGTACTATACTATTGCTCTATACTATTGTGAACTGAGACCAACATCAACCTGAATAAATAGTTACTATATAATATAGGATGAAAGTTCCTATAGATGACTGTTATCCAATAGCTATAGTCAGAGTTTTGAGAAAATTACGGTACAAAGGCTGCAAAATAATATATTAATATGCTCTATGTAGCAATACTGATATTGGTTTTATATGATGCTTCATAATTATTCTATACATATAAATTATTATATACAAGTATTCATATTTCAAATAATATTTTTTAACCTATCAGGAAACTATATATATATATTAGCTATATGAATCAATGAAAAAATGCATTATTTAGTTGCAAAACGTGAATTTCATTACAACTGAAAATATTGACCTTCTATTTTTTGACGAAAAGAGAGAAAATCAGGCCGTATAATTAAGTAAACTATGTGATGACTATTTAAACAAATGAGTTTTCAATTATACGAAACTTAATTTAATTTGATTAAACACTAAAATTTTCTTTAAATACATACTACATATTTCAACTTTCATGAGAATTTTCTTAACTAAATTGGTAAAATCTTAAATTCTCACCTGTGAAGTAGAGGGAACAAGAACATCCTCTCCTGTAGCAGATCACACTGCACCAAAAGGAGCTGACGGTGTTCGGAAAATCCAAATAGGAAGCAGGTGTTACGTAGACATTATCGAAAGCATCAGAACACCTTTCTACCGCGAGGTTAGCGTTACATGCCCCGCTCATAAGGCCGCTGCATATCCAGCCAGTGACGAATTCAACCAACAGAACAATCAGGTAGAACTGGACTATCTGAACTTGCATCCTCATTGTTGGAATTTACTTAAAGACCAACGAATTTTTTAGTATTTTATATGATAGATTTATGCCTCGAAATATTTTTACTGAACGCTGTGAAATTTTTCTATGGTTGAATTTAATTAATTTTGGGACTGGCTCATAAAATATATATGATTCAATGAGGAATTAATTGATGTTTTATTAATTTCAAAAGTGTTAATGATTCCGAAGGTGGAAATTTGATGAAAAACTCTTCCAGTATATGCAACCGACTAGACTAATTAAAGAAATTAAAGAAACTTGATCACTGACAGTATAAACAATGTTATTTTCCTGTAAGAGAACTTATAATAGAGAAACCACAACCTTTAGAAACACATAAAACTAATGAACTATACACACGTGCTGCCCCAGAAAATCTGACTACTTTATGTATAATTCTATATATCGGCTAGACGGATAAAATCTATTCGTCTTTTTGAAGCATGTTCTATTTTCCAAGAGATGAATTAGCTTTAAGTGCATCCAGTGATTATACGTCTGTTATAATTGGTAAAATACTCTCAATATCCATTGTAATATTCAAATCATTTTCTAATATCGTGGACATAGTAGCACTTCTAGTGGTTTGAAAGGTATAGTATAATAATTTAACTTACTAAGTGTTTAACGCTACTTAGGAACCAAAGGCCATATCGCTGACGTCAAATGGAATTAAATACAAGGGACTGGAAGAAGCAGTCGGAAAGGAAAATGGCTCTAAGAACAAAGTCACTTACCATGCATTGTCTTGAATGCAGAAAAGCTACTCCGTGAATGCAAATTGGACACAAGCACCGGTAGCTGCACTCCGGATGGAAGAGGAAAATGAAGAGGTGATAGTAAATGAAGCCTACGAGCCTACCTAACTTAAGCTAGTATAATAATAATAATATAGAATTATACAATTTATAGAATAAATTGTGGCTATTCAATTTATAATCTAATCAAATTGAAGATTCAGAGCTTATCTCTGGATAATGAAATTACTAAATTTAAAAGTTGGTAACTTTTCGAATAATTGAAGAAAGTAATTTCCAGACTTCTTAAGAAAATACTACGAACAACTACCATGCCAACAAGTGTCATGAGGACAACTGCCATGCGGACAACTCCCATGCGGACAACTCTCATGTGAATCGGTGTCACATAGACACCGATTCACAGGTTATAATTCGTAGTTGCCTGCAAACTAAGGTTTCTCAACACTTGCGTTTCTGAACGCCGCGTTAGAAAATATGCTCATTACAAAAAGCTTAGCTACAATTGATTATAACGGAACCCTTCACACTTGCGTTTTTTTTTAAGACAGCATAGCTCAGTCCCCCCTGTTAAAATATGATCAGAATTTTTAACGCTAGAACTTTAGCAGGATACAAATGTCTATTGTACCGTTCACATTAGCGTTTTTTTCACTGCTGGGATTACATACAATGTGTTTCAACATTTTTGTGTCTTTTCAGTGGCTTTTATTGACGAAAAAATAATTAAAAAAATAATACACCAAAATGTTCAGGAAGAGTGGATTTTTAATGATTAATAACAAGATATACATATTATAGAAAGTGCTGGAAGTGGCCTCAATTTTGCCGCACACAGAGATTCACCCGCTTCAAAACATTAGGTGCTACCTACACTCTGAAGGACATTCTCTTCTCATCACAACATTGATAAGTTCGTCCACTGTAGTTGGTTTTGCAGAATACACTTATTTTTGAGCTAAGGCCCAATAATAAAAAAAACCAAAGGATTCAAATCTGGAGAATGCGCTGGCCACGCAATCTGTGTCCCACGGCTGATGACTCTGCCTCCAAACTTGTTCAACAGGAATTATTTGGCGGCAGTGGTGCAATGGGCAGGAGCAGCGTCCTGCATCTATCATAAACCTTGTCTTGTAGCACATGAACGAAAGATGGGCCAAATAATTTATGGCAGCAACTTATGGTAGCAGTCTCCATTCACTATCTTGCGTCTTCCATTTTCATCCATGAAAGCATGACTCTGCCTCCAAACTTGGAGGCAGAGTCATCAGCCGTGGGACACAGATTGCGTGGCCAGCGCATTCTCCAGATTTGAATCCTTTGGATTTTATTATTGGGCCTTAGCTCAAAAAGAAGTGTATTCTGCAAAACCAACTACAGTGGACTAACTTATCAAAGTTGTGAAGAGAAGAAAATGTCCTTCAGAGTGTAGGTAGCACTTAATGTTTTGAAGCGGGCGAATCTCTGTGTGCGGCAAAATGGAGGCCACTTCCAGCACTTTCTATAATATGTATTTCTTGTTATTAATCATTAAAAATCCACTCTTCCTGAACATTTTGGTGTACTATTATTATTTTTTTGTTCGTCAGTATAACTATGAATAAAAGCCACTGAAAAGAAACAAAAATGTTGAAACACACTGTACTTACACTATACTTTTGACGAATTAAGACGAAAAATAGAAAATGAAAGATAATTGTCTACAATGGTTATCATTTTATGCCCACGTAAGAAGAGTCCCTGGCAATTGTGACAGATTTCTAATAGTTATAGGTAAGTTAAGAATTATCGGACAGTTACACATATTCGATCATATAAGAAAAGGTATATAATTATATAATATTTTAACTCGTTATTTGTTGTTCGATAATTCAAAACATACCCTAGCTATCAAGCCAAATTACCTTTTTTTCTTATCATGACCAGAGAAAATGATAACCAGAGGAAATGATAACCAGAGAAAATGATAACCAGAGAAAATTATAACCAAAGAGAATAATAACCAGAGAAAATGATAACCAAAGAGAATAATAACCAGAGAAAATGATAACCTAATGATAACCAGATAAAATGATAACCAGAGAAAATTATAACCAAAGAGAGTAATAACCAGAGAAAATGATAACCAAAGAGAATAATAACCAGAGAAAATGATAACCTAATGATAACCAGATAAAATGATAACCAGAGAAAATTATAACCAAAGAGAATAATAACCAGAGAAAATGATAACCAAAGAGAATAATAACCAGAGAAAATGATAACCTAATGATAACCAGATAAAATGATAACCAGAGAAAATTATAACCAAAGAGAGTAATAACCAGAGAAAATGATAACCTAATAATAACCAGAGAAAAATGGTAAGATGAGCTTTATTTAACACAGCGTTGCAAAAACGCAAGTGTGAAGGAGGTCTAAAGTTCACACACGCATCAAAGATTTGTCGACTCGTCAAAAATTATCGAATGGATTTGAACCATCAAATTTTGATCCAATCTTTTTTGACATCAACACGTAATGTCCTACACTAAAACAAATTTTGCATCAAAATTTTGATATCAATATTACAATGTTTAAGAAAATAGCGCATTTTATTTATATGAACAGTCAATATGTATTCACTTCTAATTATGAATCTACCGGCAATTTTAATTTTTATGCTTCTTCATGCACAATTTCAGACCTCATGATTTATATTAGTATACTAAACTTTTGAAGGTTTATGGAGGTTAACTCATTTTTCAGAAAACTATTTTTTAATTTATTATTATACTGCATATGCAACTTTGAAAAATAAACATGTTCTGTTCATTCGTATGGCAGTTGATCGAATTCGAATTACAGTTGTCCGAATGGCAATTGATCTGCTACTATTTGATAGTATTATAGGTGCAACACGTACATTGTATATATTTTGTTATTTTGATCAGATTCTTACTCTGAAAACGGCTTTCTATATAGTACATTCTTCTAAAAGTATAGAAATTTCCTTTCTTAATAATTACTAAACTTTAAAAAAGATGGAGATATAAAAATATTTACAACATTATTATAAACATTTTAAATATTTAGCTAAATAGTAATAAAATGACGATAATATTATAGCAATAGACTGTGGAGTATATAACTTTTGGTCATGAATTCAAAAATTTTAAATCGTATTCAAAACTAATAAGATAGTAGATATGAAATATATTTAACACTAGATCATAATTAGATCCGTATATTATTAATGATGAATAGAATGAATATTGTAATAGAAGAAGAGTGATCAGAGTATAACTGATCTTGTGCTTAAATATTATTATAATATGTAAATAATTATTTGATTATTTATTCATCTTCTTTTATTCAATAATTACACACACGATCAAACTGCCAATCTAAATATTTTTTATTCTTAATTATACATTAATTATTTATAGCTTAATGTTTCATCTAACTGCAGAAGACAGACTGTTCCCACGTGTACCTGTATGAGAACAAGGTGACTCTGACTGTTATTCTGGTAACTATGAGCTACTAACGGTGAAGCTATAATGAACTGTATTTAAGAATTTAGCTTAAGTGCTACCAAATAAGTTTGTTTAACTGTGGAGCATTTCAAACCTTTTCTTTCATATGAGATCATATCAATGTATAATGAATATCTATGTCACGCGCGTTTGTCTGATCTTCAATATTGACCGATATCACTGCGCGATATACAGCAATCATTGATCGATTGCTGCGCGTTCGAATGATATGTTTTTTTCAGTTTATATAAACTAAACGAAAAATTTCCATAGCATTCGAAAGCGCCGTAAAGAGTCGCTGATTGCACTATCGATCGATAGTGGCGCTAACGATTGATCAATAGATAGCGCAGCGAAATTAGTCGATACTACAGATCAGTCAAACGAACATGACATCTATACTTTACATGTCATGTTGTGAAATAATGTTTTCATAATCTGAATTTCAATTGTGTTTTATTCACAATTTTTTTTTAATTTATCTAAAACATGTACCAATATATGAGTGTTTTCTAAACAATTCTCCAATTTCTGGATATATTTCCTAATGAAAAGGGAAACATTCGTATAGGCTTGAATTAATTAATTTTTTCTTTCTTTAAAATCACTGTTAAATTGTTCTGAATTTTTTTTAATAAAGAATAAAGAATGTCAATGATGAAATCCAAATATTTCCCTTTCATCCGTGGGTGAATCTGCCGAATCATCTTCATTCGAATTGTCCCAAATCTGGAGGTTCGAAGCCTAAATCCCTGCAATCGAAGGTGACGCCATACTTACGAAGGACTCCTTTCGAAAAATATTTTCGGAGCTTTGAACAAACGTGGTTCTCTGGAGAGAACTTTGGGGAGTTTGAAAAACAGGTCTTCGTCTTTACGATCGCAATGATTGACGATGAGAGAGAATGGGATTTGGTGAGGATGAAAACAGACTAAAGGATTCAGTGGTTCTTCGATAGCTTTCAATTCGAAATGTCTTCACAAAACAGAAAGAAAGGTAAAGCTATTCAGTAAATTAATAACGGGAGAAAGAATTGATTTTGCGCTCAATGATTAAATTTAACTTTCTATAAATATTAATTCTATTGTCCAATCTTTACTTTAAATTAGATAGTCTTTTAAAACAATCTATTTTGCAAACTGTAAATGATTGAAAGAATTATTCACAACAATAACAAACAATGCAAACTCTATTTTGTTTAATTTTCTTCGTAACTGAGTTTGAAGGGAGTCGAATAATTGAATTTGCATTTTCAATCGTAACAATTTATTTATTTGTCCGTATGTGTTTAATTTGATATATCTCCCCCATGCATCTATTAGGGATTACAAGCTCTTCAATCATTGGCAGTTTATTGTCATTATTTCAACTCAATATTGTGATTACAGTAGAAAATATACACTGCAGGAAGAGGAAGCCATGTTTCAATTGAAAACAATTAATTGGTATTTGTTTAAAATGTATTCACTTCCTTGCCTACCTTTACAGTTCCTTATTTTTATTTTAGCAGCGACATGGCTTCTAATTATGGAAAATATCTCCAATACTAAGAAACATGGTAATTAAAGGTTAAATAAACTAATAAATTAAAATAACTGTCAATTTACCAACTGCATAGAACCATGAATATTAAATTCAAAATCCGGAACTTGAAGATTTTCGAATTTGGAAGGATCCAATTTTCCCAGAGCTATTGATGATAATAGTTAGGTAAGTCCAGTTGTTTAAGGGTTTCACTATTAATACTTAATTTATATCTAAAACTTCAGTTTAAATAATTAATTAATTTAAGTTTTTAAAATTAATTAATAATTAAAATAGATAATAAAAATTAAAATAGAAGGGGATTTAGATGAGAAGAGAGGGGGATTAATATGTGAAGAGAGGGACATTTAGATGGGGAAAGAAGGAGGTTTAGATAGGGGGGAAGGAGGGGAATTAAAATGGGGACAGGAGATATTTAGTGTGGGCAAGAGATTTGTATTTATGCAATGCGCAGTAATACCCCTTCATGTGCGCAGTGATACCCTGATGCACTCACTAAAAGTTACGCACAAAAAATTGCCAATAAATATTTTTTTTATTTAGCTTTTATTTTGAAACTGGTTAAGAACCATCCTCATTCATGACCATTTCATCACGAGAAAAAGAGTTTCTCTAGTACCTTTAGTTTTCGAGTAAATACGGAGTTTGTGGGATTGTGCGCAGTGATACCCCGTCTGACCTATGTATATCTAATGAAATAATCCTTCTCAGTGGATACAGTCAATGAAAAGTGTATCCGCAATTATTTTTCACAGTTTATAATTTCACATTTCCAAAAATAAACTTCCCTATTTGTAATTTGCTTGTAGATATGTTAAAATTGGTTTTGTGTACTCGATGGCAAATGTTTAAAATTTGAAAATTTTAGGAAATACGAAAACTTTTTCAATTATAATGATGCCGAGACTCTTTTCTCTGATAGCACAATGGAACTCCTATATATTGAATGAGTTAGAATGTAGCCTCTATAGTGAACAAATATTCTTTGGTCTGCAATGAATAACCACAAGTTTTACAAAACTAAATTCTATCTTATGACAGACTAAGTAAAATTTGTTCACTACAGTGGCTTCATCCTAACTCATTCACTATAGATGTGTCTGTACTTTCCTTTACCCACCTGACTTCAGAGCGTAATATACAAACTCTTGAAGATTCTAATTGGAATAAAAGAGTCTGAAGAATTCCTGGCGATAGCTCCAGTAAGTTATTCCCCGAGGGGCTTTTCACTAGGCTGATACCCCCTGCTTAACTTTATCGATTTTTCGTAAAGTTCTCAGCGGCGCAAGTTTAGATGCAGAGTGGTAGGTTAGGAGAGCCAGTCATTAAATTGGCTACTTTTACTGCAGAGGAATGTGTAGGACTGCAGTTCGGAGAGATGCATTGCGCCAGCCATTATACTCTCAGAAGTTCGAATTTTCTTGGACTTGGGAAATTCGTATTTTCGTGGACTTTAAGAGATGGTGGCTGGAAGATAGATTCGTGACCCTTCACTGTGCGTACTTTATTTACCGCGGGTTAGGATTTTTCTTTGAAGTTAAAATATGAAACAATTAAATCCATTGAAAAATTCATCAAAAAATTTTTTTTTGATGAACGAAAAGAAAAAAGATTCTCCTGAACTTAAAATTTCAAATAGAACTTTTGAACAGCAAATATGATTTTTTTCTTTGCAGGAGATTTTTTTTTTCGAGCATCAAAAAATAAAAACTATTTTTATGATTTTTTCCCTTTTTCATATACACCTTCAAACCTTATTTTCTATCACCAAATATTAATATTATTTCCATTTAATCGATAAGTAATTTAACTGATTCATTGCTAGTGAAATTCAAAGAGTCAATGTTCTAAATGTAACAATAAATCAATTACTAAATTATAATATGTTCTTTTTCTAACACAGAATATTTTTATCGACGTTGAATAACTTTTACTGTACATTTCTATTATGTTCATTATGGAACGTAAAGTCAATTTATCATTGAATGTATATAATTTAATTGTATTGGAATTACGTTTCCATTCAATTTTCTTTAAATTATTATTTTATAGCATAAATCATCACTCAACCTAATTCCTAATGACAGTTCGCTATATAGATAATTCTCAGTTATATATCATTTATTTGTTGGTATATAGTTAATTTAGTTATACGATATAGATTTATGGAATCAAAACCACTTCTGGAATATTTACCTCTTCTGGAATCTTTACCTCTTCTGGAATCTTTACCACTTCTGGAATCAAAACCTCTTTTGGAATCTTTACCACTTCTGGAATCTTTACCACTTCTGGAATCTTTACCACTGCTGGAATATTTACCACTTCTGGAATATTTACCACTTCTGGAATCTTTACCACTTCTGGAATCTTTACCACTTCTGGAATCTATACCACTTCTGGAATCTATACCACTTCTGCAATCTTTACCACTTCTGGAATCATTACCACTTCTGGAATCTTTACCACTTCTGGAATCTTTACCACTTCTGGACTTCTGGAATATTTACCACTTCTGGAATCTTTACCACTTCTGGAATCTTTACCACTTCTGGAATCTTTACCACTTTTGGAATCTTTACCACTTCTGGAATCTTTACCACTTCTGGAATCTTTACCACTTCTGGAATCATTACCACTTCTGGAATCTTTACCACTTCTGGAATCTTTACCACTTCTGGATTCTTTACCACTTCTGGAATCTTTACCACTTTTGGAATCTTTACCACTTCTGGAATCTTTACCACTTCTGGAATCATTACCACTTCTGGAATCTTTACCACTTCTGGAATCATTACCACTTCTGGAATCTTTACCACTTCTGGAATCTTTACCACTTCTGGAATCATTACCACTTCTGGAATCTTTACCACTTTTGGAATCTTTACCACTTCTGGAATCTTTACCACTTCTGGAATATTTACCACTTCTGGAATCTTTACCACTTCTGGAATCTTTACCACTTCTGGAATCTTTACCACTTCTGGAATCTTTACCATTTATGGAATCTTTACCACTTCTGGAATATTTACCACTTCTGGAATCTTTACCACTTCTGGAATCTTTACCACTTCTGGAATATTTACCACTTCTGGAATCTTTACCACTTATGGAATCTTTACCACTTCTGGAATCTTTACCACTTTTGGAATCTTTTCCACTTCTGGAATCTTTACCACTTTTGGAATCTTTACCACTTTTGGAATATTTACCACTTTTGGAATATTTACCACTTCTGGAATCTTTACCACTTCTGGAATCTTTACCACTTCTGGAATATTTACCACTTCTGGAATATTTACCACTTCTGGAATATTTACCACTTCTGGAATCTTTACCACTTTTGGAATCTTTACCACTTTTGGAATATTTACCACTTCTGGAATATTTACCACTTCTGGAATCTTTACCACTTCTGGAATCTTTACCACTTCTGGAATCTTTACCACTTCTGGAATATTTACCACTTCTGGAATCTTTACCACTTCTGGAATCTTTACCACTTTTGGAATCTTTACCACTTTTGGAATATTTACCACTTCTGGAATCTTTACCACTTCTGGAATCTTTACCACTTTTGGAATCTTTACCACTTTCGGAATCTTTACCACTTCTGGAATCTTTTCCACTTCTGGAATCTTTACCACTTTTGGAATCTTTACCACTTTTGGAATCTTTACCACTTCTGGAATCTATACCACTTCTGGAATCTTCACCACATCTGAAATCTTTACCATTTATGGAAAAATTAACAATTTCGAAGTTGGTCAATTGGTTGGTTGCAAGAAAAATGTCACTCTTTAACATTTAGGATAATTGTCAGCATAACCGAAATCTGGATAACAGAATTCCGGAAAAGAGAAATGCAGATAATATAAATCCGGATAACATGAAAATTCGGAAAACAGAAAAATCGGAAATCTGGAAAAACAGAGAAAAATCGAAAACAGAAACATAAGGGAATAACAGAAAACCCGGAGAAAAGGAAACACCAGAAAAAACGGGAAAATCAGAAAATAATGGAAAACATAAAATTTCCGATATCAGATTTTTATTTAAATCAGAATTATTCTAATTGAAAAAAATAATACATATAGAGAATTTTGGATAACACACAATGATAAATCTGGTTAACAAAAACTACTTGTTATTTTTTTCATAACAAATTTGGATAATATAGATGCAGATACTAAATCAGAATAAAAATCTTAACAATTCAAAAAAATACGAATAAACAAATCCGGATAAAAAACTTGATAATAAAAAATGGATAATTTTCTACAATTCTGATAATTGTATTAGGGCACACTATTTATTAAATAATTACTGAGATTATTAACTGCACATAAGTTATTATTTTATTATAATCATGGAACTATTAATGAACTGAAACAATATCCTCCATAAATCAGTATGTGTGAATTTATAATACTTACTTGCATTTAACTATAATCCTAAACCCATTATAATAATTGACTTCTCAGTGGATGAACAACAGGTATATATATAACACAACTAGCAATATAATTAATTTATTACACTTGACTTGATATGAATCTCGATAGATTATATAACAGTCAATTACCAGATATTCCTATTTCTTAGTCTTACAGGAATATGTCGAATGGTAATGATTAATTTAGTAAAATGTTTAAAATGTATTTCCAAGCGCAAAACCCTTAAAGCGTGAAAATAGAAAGTTGGTCCATGCAATTATCGATAAGCAGTGAAGAGCTCATGTATGCAGAAAAGCTTAACCGTGAAGATAGTCACTTACCAAAAATCTAATAGGGTCCCCGTAACCTAAAGGAAATAAATATTATTTTTGAAAACATTTTTGCAAGAATATAGAATTTTACGGGGGGAAACTATAATAAAACGTATCAAGTCAAAAATTAAATTATTTGATTTCTTTAGCATAATGAAATGCCTACTTAAACAAATGGAAGAATAAAAAGTAAATAAATATGTAAAATTCCTCACATAATTGAGTCTTTTAAACAACATTTTCCAATTAATTGTTTTCAATTGAAACATGGCTTCCTCTTCCTGCAGTGTATATTTTCTACTGTAATCACAATATTGAGTTGAAATAATGACAATAAACTGCCAATGATTGAAGAGCTTGTAATCCCTAATAGATGCATGGGGGAGATATATCAAATTAAACACATACGGACAAATAAAAAAATTGTTACGATTGAAAATGCAAATTCAATTATTCGACTCCCTTCAAACTCAGTTACGAAGAAAATTAAACAAAATAGAGTTTGCAGTGTTTGTTATTGTTGTGAATAATTCTTTCAATCATTTACAGTTTGCAAAATAGATTGTTTTAAAAGACTATCTAATTTAAAGTAAAGATTGGACAATAGAATTAATATTTATAGAAAGTTAAATTTAATCATTGAGCGCAAAATCAATTCTTTCTCCCGTTATTAATTTACTGAATAGCTTTACCTTTCTTTCTGTTTTGTGAAGACATTTCGAATTGAAAGCTATCGAAGAACCACTGAATCCTTTAGTCTGTTTTCATCCTCACCAAATCCCATTCTCTCTCATCGTCAATCATTGCGATCGTAAAGACGAAGACCTGTTTTTCAAACTCCCCAAAGTTCTCTCCAGAGAACCACGTTTGTTCAAAGCTCCGAAAATATTTTTCGAAAGGAGTCCTTCGTAAGTATGGCGTCACCTTCGATTGCAGGGATTTAGGCTTCGAACCTCCAGATTTGGGACAATTCGAATGAAGACGATTCGGCAGATTCACCCACGGATGAAAGGGAAATATTTGGAGATATACGGTCGGGCTTTGATCATTAGAAAATTAAACAGAAATTGGTGAATTATTTAGAAAAATACAAGAAACTGATGAATATAACACAATTTAAATTGAGATATTAAAAATCTTATGCCATAATACATTATGTGAATGCTGTTACATGATAGCATATACCTAATGAATATAATTTTAATGATCGTATAATATGCTCACTAAGTAAAATTGTGTACAAAATGTGAGAGAGAATAATTCATGAAATATCTTTTTACAATTTTCGCTACATTGTTCATCCAAATACCTTCTTAGCCTTACCTAGATTATTACTTTTTAAATGTTATAACTGAGTTATTTTCTGTAACGTTACTTTGTAGTCCATAGTTACCGGAGTAACAGTCGGAGGTGCGCCTTGTTATCATACGGACTTCACTTGGAAACGGTCTGTCTTCTGTGTTTGAACCATTCAGATTTAATTTTTTTTAAAGGCATAACAGTGAATTCATTATAACATCACTTTTAGTATTGTAGGAATTATATAGAAAAAAAATTGGATATGAAATCAATAATTGGGAAAAATAAAATAAAAAACATTAATATAAAAGATATATATTGATAATTTTATTCAACTGAATTCTATATCAAACTGAATTGCAATTTTGAGCCTCTATTATATTAAAGAAAAGTAATTGGTATTTTATATATTAAATAAATAAATGACTAAATTAAATCAAGTAAACAAATTTCATCTGGCAGAATGAATACAAATTCTGACATGAATTGTATAATAACGATTTGATGAAATAAATAAAAATTGATTAAATAACTGGTGTTAGTTTTCTATATTTAATATAGCATGCCATGGTATAATAATACTAGGGTATTACCCAACAAAAATGACACTTTTTTTCATTTATACATAAATTATCTGAATTAAATTATAAAAATCTTTAGAAAATTATGGATTATTTAGCTATCCAAAATTTTTACTCGGATTATTACTATCCGAATTTCTTCCAATTACTCGTATTTTTTTGTTATCCGAATTTTTTTTTTCTGTTATCCGTCAAAAATGACAGACTATAATTTTACAATTTTGAAATTATTTTTCAGAAATACGAAAAAAAAATTGTTACTTGTATTTTTCATTGTGATTTTTTTCTTGTATTTGGATAATTTTGAAAAGTAAAAATAAATGTTATGGTCAGTCATGTTTGATGGGAATTGCACTATTTATTAATTTTAGTGTCCCGTAGCCATGAAACTGCAACAAATTATTAGTTTTTCTTTTACATACGTTACTAAATAAAAGTGTGACACACAGACAGATAGACATTGCTCTTTTTATAATATAATGAATTAATAACTTTTTTAAATATAGGAGCCGAACCAGAAGTGTGGATAGTGAATTTACATAAATAATGATACTATCAGGAAAGGTATTAGAAATTTTCTCGCAAGAAATTTCGCCTTAAAGAATTTTTACCGAAAGAATTTTTTATAACTCTCGGCTTAAGAACCCCAGACAAATAAAAAAAATCACCACAATAACTTTGCTAGGGTCTTTTTCCAACCCCCGTTACCAAGGATACTTACAATAGGTAACAGGACTCTTGACTTATAACAATAACACTTTCATAAAAAGAGAAAGCAGACTATTTAGGCATGAAAAGTGCTATTAGTCTGATTGCAATTTAATTTGATGGACAATGAACATAACACAAGTTGAGAGTTTAATTGCATTTGATTGAATAAGTTTGGTTATTGAAATCATGTAAATTTTCATCACATTCTCAAAATTAAGTTTAATAGAAAATTGAATAATGATAAAGAAAGAAAGCACAGGTACTATTTAGAAAGTGTATAAGTCGATAGCTATGTTGCGCAAATAAGTTATTTTTTGGTTTTGGTCGATAAGAAATATCGCACTGTTTTCTCATCCGATTTTGTTCGTAGCTACTTTGATAGGATCATTTCAAATGATTCTAGAAATTCCTAATGTTTGGATGCAAGTTTGTTATGGAGCTTTGCAAAGCATGATAATAACATTCGATGCTGTTATCGAGATTTGGAAAACAATTCATTAGGCCGAAAATTCCTTAAGGCGAATTTTTTTTTGGCGAAATTTCCGGACACGTCAAGGACACGTTATTTTATTCCCAGAGAAAAACAAATTACATGGTATACTAATATAAATATTATATCTATATACTAGATGCCCCTTATACATTAAAAAGATTTTGACGAATTTCATGAATTTTTTTTTAAAAGCTAGCTAGTAAATTTTTTTTAAGTATCATAATTCTGGGTAAATTCATATAACAATCTATAAAAAAATTTAAGCAATAATAACATTTCTTCTATCTAAGTTCGTTAGATTTTAAATATCACATGTAAGATCAGATCTATGATTTGTTTCTCCAAGACATCAAAGCCTCAAAGAACATATTGATTTACATTAAAGTGCCTTCATTACATAGAGTATTGTACCAGTTTTTACAGTACGAATTAATGCTTCGAAATGCTATTTAATCTTTTCTGTTTTAACTAAAATCATTGTTCAGTACTTTAAGATTGCATACGAGTGTAAGTTATTTGGGAGCTTAATGTCTGCTTAGAAACCAAAGGTCATATGAATGACGTCAAAAGAGAAATATTTACCAGGGACTTTGGAAAATCAGACAGGACTTGGTCAGTCTTTTTCCATAATTTCTTGGGCATGCTAAAGGGGGTATGAAATTTCTTGGGCATGCTAAAGGGGGTATGAAATTTCTTGGGCATGCTAAAGGGGGTATGAAATTTCTTGAGCATGCTAAAGGGGGTATGAAATTTCTTGGGCATGCTAAAGGGGGTATGAAATTTCTTGAGCATGCTAAAGGGGGTATGAAATTTCTTGAGCATGCTAAAGGGGGTATGAAATTTCTTGGGCATGCTAAAGGGGGTATGAAATTTCTTGGGCATGCTAAAGGGGGTATGAAATTTCTTGAGCATGCTAAAGGGGGTATGAAATTTCTTGGGCATGCTAAAGGGGGTATGAAATTTCTTGAGCATGCTAAAGGGGGTATGAAATTTCTTGAGCATGCTAAAGGGGGTATGAAATTTCTTGGGCATGCTAAAGGGGGTATGAAATTTCTTGAGCATGCTAAAGGGGGTATGAAATTTCTTGAGCATGCTAAAGGGGGTATGAAATTTCTTGGGCATGCTAAAGGGGGTATGAAATTTCTTGAGCATGCTAAAGGGGGTATGAAATTTCTTGAGCATGCTAAAGGGGGTATGAAATTTCTTGAGCATGCTAAAGGGGGTATGAAATTTCTTGGGCATGCTAAAGGGGGTATGAAATTTCTTGGGCATGCTAAAGGGGGTATGAAATTTCTTGAGCATGCTAAAGGGGGTATGAAATTTCTTGGGCATGCTAAAGGGGGTATGAAATTTCTTGGGCATGCTAAAGGGGGTATGAAATTTCTTGGGCATGCTAAAGGGGGTATGAAATTTCTTGGGCATGCTAAAGGGGGTATGAAATTTCTTGAGCATGCTAAAGGGGGTATGAAATTTCTTGGGCATGCTAAAGGGGGTATGAAATTTCTTGGGCATGCTAAAGGGGGTATGAAATTTCTTGGGCATGCTAAAGGGGGTATGAAATTTCTTGGGCATGCTAAAGGGGGTATGAAATTTCTTGGGCATGCTAAAGGGGGTATGAAATTTCTTGGGCATGAAAACTACTTCTTTGTTTAGTCACTAAAAAAACAAGGAATTATGGAAAGAAGATGATAATCCATAGACAAAGATCATAAACTAAAGAAATATCAAAACCTCATTGCTCAAGAATAAAAATATCTATAGCGCTATTTTCCAAAAATGAGGACCAAATCCAAATGGCAGCTTCCGATTCGACGCTCTTTGATATTCAGCAATGTAGCAATATTCAGACACTATATGCTGCTACGAGTTGATATATAAATGTTCAAATTGAGTAAAAAACAAATACTCACAAGAAGATGGAATTAAAGAAGTTCTTATAGGTATACTGTCACCATTGATGTTAATCGAACAATAATATCAGAATTATATAATCTAATTGCATTTCGATTTCATTCATTTCTTGAATCTTATTAATTGAAATACGCTTGGAAAATTAATTGATTAATTAAACAAATAAAAGAACTGAAAGACCTTTAATATCGATCCAATAAATCGATTTGTACTTATATTAGTCAGATATTCATATGATTCAGTGATACAGAAATAGTACCTATGTATAGTTTAGGGGAGAACCGGGAGCATTCGGACACTTTTGAGGAAAAATGAATAATTCGTAAACTAATTCGAATTTAACTATATAAAAATTCCTGTATGTAGATAAATCACTTTACTTCAATTTGTATTAAGACTGTTTTAGAGTTTAAACCTTCATTCGAAAGTTATAAGACAAAATGTAATAGAGATTCAAGTGTCCGAATGCTCCTTCCTAGAGGGAGACTTCGGACAAGCTGTGCGGATGATTCAAACACCATAAAAATGGTTCAACCATTGGAAATTTGGGTAAATAAACGATAGGATTGAATTCAGATCTACTAATTTAATTGAAATAGACAATAATGACTTGTTATTCACATTAATAATTCATCGTATTTGAAATTTTAATATAACAATATTACTGTAATAATTAAACATTTTCTCCAACAAAATATAGATAGCCCATGAGTAATCACTGTGAAATTATCCTTATATTTAATAGCTAAATATCAAAAACAAATGGTATAACTATATCCATTTACTTTGGGTATAACTTTTCCTTTTTCTTGGAATTCACCAAAATTAATAAATTACATCTTAAATATTTCATCGAATGTTTAAAGTATATTCCGTAAGTGTAGATCTTGTTCAAATCCAATTTCAGCAGCTTTTCTGACAGATAAACCTTTCTGGAATTCATGAAAAGTTTTTTGAATACGTTCTTTTTTACGTCCTCTATCAGTTTTCCTTTTATAATGAAAAGGCATGAATGCGATCGTCAAACTGTCAAATAAAGACTAATTTTAAAAGTATCAACTAATCTTATAAACGAATGCTATGTCAATTAAAATAATTCAGAATGACCTTTTTAATAAGAATTACATCACATTGGACTGAATAAGATACAGTGGGAAGGTTCGGACACCGTCCGAACCAACCTCAACAGAAGTGTCCGATTCGTCCCAAATGATATTTTAAAGTTAAAAAAAATCACCATTTTTCTAATTTCATTTGTATTATTTTTTAACACATCAAACACAACATAAAATATTGATATAATTCATACCTTTGAGATTTAGAATCAGTTTTGTATATAGTCCACACACGATTCAATTGAATCACGAAAAATTACATCAATATTGAAGAGAACAGTAAATTACACCTCGGGGGCGATAATCTGCATCTCCACACTGGATCTTTCAAATAGCTGACGGTTAACACCTCGCACACATTCAGTTGCAATAAGCGGTAGTACCAACAATTATAAACATGTTTAAACGAGTTGTCCGAACCATTCCTCTGTCTGAATGCTCCCGGTTCTCCCCTATTAACACTGTGTTTAGAAAAAGATTGTCCTTGCTCTACTATAATTATCTACATATATTATTTCAGAGAGACTACATGAAAAGAGAATCGTTCATGCTGTTATTCATCAAGCCCTCTTATTAAACCATTTCTTCCAATACAAGATCTTTTTTCTTATACATGATTCTATGACAATATTCGAACCAGCACCAAAGTTTATTCGAATTTGATCATAACATATTGCAGCGTAAATATATTTTGAAGGCATAATTCTATTGTTTAAAATACAAGAAACTTTCTTAGTTCTTCACATTAATTCAAACAATGAGGATGCAAGTTCCAATTATCCAGTTCCATCTGGTTGTTCTGTTGGTCGAATTCGTCTCTGGATGGATATGCAGCGGTCTTCTGAACGGGGGATGTAACGATGACCTCGCTGAGGAGAGGTGTTCGGATGCCTTCGATAACGTCTACGTTAAACCTGCTTCAATTTTGGACTTTCCCAACACCATCAGCTCCTTTTGGTGCAGTGTGATCTGTTACAGGAAAGGATGTTCTTGTTCCCTCTACTTTCCAGGTGAGAATTTAGAGCTCTTCATTTTGGATAGTTTATTTAAATAAATAGGTAAGTTTGGTGAACGGAGGTTTTAAACACTAGAAAATACAAATTCTTCAACAATGAATGAAAAGCTATCTTTTCGAATTCTATTTATGGTAATTTATGTTTTTGCTAGACAAGCTGTGCCGTCTCATGTTCACCACAAGTCCACCAACTCCCAAATCTCGCGACGTCTTCATCTTGATGGGCAAAAACGTCGCCAGTGGAAAAACCGTAACTGCATCAACCGAGTCTGGTGTTCAGTAAGTAACAAAAATGATATTAATCAAAATAGCACCTTAAACGATAGCACCTTTAATACTTAAATGCAGTATTAAATTTAAATGATAAGAAATTCACCCGCACACTATTTAAGTGTGCGGGTGCAAAACAGAACAGTTCGTTTATAAAACTAATACAATTTATTTCCAGTCATCCATACTTCGTTTTGAACGGTCAAGTCAATTTCGTTGTTATACTTGATGGAGTAACTTATCATGACTTCTACCACTCGGATCAAAATGCTGAGTCTGATCCCTGGCTTCAGATAGACCTAGCTACTGCATACCGTATCAAAGGAGTCAGAGTCATCACTAGACAAGATTATGTTCCTCCGGATCGTTTCCAGAATATCAAGGTAAGAAAGTAGAAATCATATTTTAAGAGACAATTATGCTAAGTGAGAACTGTTTGAAGGTCCTAAGACAGGATGAGTATTACTTTATTTTCTATTATTTTCGATTTTAAAATGCTAAAAACCTAATGAAGACTATGTCCCGTTAAACACTAATGTTAGGTTAATTGAAGTTTTTTCCACTTCAAAGACGTCCACGTGATCTAAATAGTAAATATTTAGATACCAGCATCCACATAATATTGAAAATACAATTATTATACAAATTACTCTACACTATTTGCGAAGTTTGTTCTAATTGGAGTATTTACCTTAGTTTTGTCGCACTAATATCATTTACATAAATTCACAAAATCAGAAACATTTCGTTAAGCATATTAAGAGAATAATGTTACAAAATGTATAACATTTCAGATCTACGTTGGTAACACTGCTATGGTGAACAAGAACTACGGCTCCCACGTTCTGATTGCCCACATCGAGCAAGTATCTCCAGGATTCGACACTTGGTACAACGTGAGAGTAACCTTGACCCATA
Source organism: Caprella mutica (assembly GCA_947561585.1). NCBI lineage: Eukaryota > Metazoa > Arthropoda > Malacostraca > Amphipoda > Caprellidae > Caprella > Caprella mutica. Next base: position 347,705 of record CANNZV010000353.1, on the reverse strand, counting down.
CCTACCGCTATGTTGTCATCAAGAGAGAGCCAACTATCGGGAAACAGATACTAGAGATTGCTGAAATTGAAGTTCTAGCTTAAGACTAACTCATAGGTGTGATAAATATTAACTCATTCGCAGAAAATCAAACTTTTTCTGCTATATTATCACCAATTACAAACACTTAAAGTATTCAAAAACAAACACATCAATTGTCTACAGTACGATGGAGTTTTTAAATTCCATTAGTCATCAGTTTGAATTAAAATATCTTAATAAGTTGTTAATATAAATCTCCGTCAAAAAACTAACAATTTATAAAGCCACAGCCTAAATAATTTTACCTATAAAACCATTCAAAGCTCATGCGATATATTCACGTCTAATTCAATTTTTGTTTTCCGAGTTTTTCAAACCGCTCGGAAAAAGCAGAAATTGTCTATTCATGTGATTAGCTACTTCACGAGCCCCAAAATAGACAAACAAGTAAATAGAATAAAATATTGATGACGTGGACGCGGCTTAGAATAGGTTGTTGGGATAAATTATTAATAAATATCCGTAATATTGGTTCACAAACTGCACGGGTTTACTAATTTAAGTATATAAAAGAGTTCATGTGTTGGTGACAGAGCTGATTTTCGATATTACGCAATTAGCAGTGCAATCAAATCTCCATAAACTAAGCACCCAATTTTAATTATAATATCGTATATACAGGGTGCACCAAAGAAGATACTCCATACTAATACTGAATTTTTCTTGAAATAACTAATTCATCCCTATATACTCTTTACCTTATCTAGTTTATATATTTAATTCTTACCATTAGTTTCAAAAGAGTGATGCTATGTAACGTTACTTAGTAGCTCATAGTTACCAGAATAACAGTCAGATGTGTACCTTGTGATCATACGGAGTTCACTTGGGAACGGTCTTTCTTTTGTATTTAACCAGTGAATAAAAAAGGTATACCAGTGCAATTGTGACCGAAATTATACAAGAAGATGAATCAACGAATGCATTGTTAAAAGAAGAAAATAATTTTAATTTTAAATGTTAGTTTGATTACTTTATTCAACATTAAAAGGAGAAGAAACTATTAAACTAGGTTCTAAATTGAAATATGGGATAATAATAATGAAGAGTATTGTGTTTTTTCTACATTAATTAAGAATAAAACTACTTCAAATAACGCATTTAAATTAAATACTAGTTACGATTTCACATACGATTCAGATTTCAGATACGAATTAAATGAATTAATTGACGAAATAAATTAGAATTTATTTAAATCTAGTTTTGCTTTTAATATGAATACAATACATCTTGTTTCATTTAAATTATATTTATATACTATTAGCTTTAATATTATCGTTATTATTCAATAAATAACTTTAGATAGATCTGATGGACCAGAAGTGTGAACAGTTTAATTACACAAATATTTATACAATTTCGATCACATTATTTATTAACAGTGTAATCTAATTACATGATTATCAAAATAAATTCATATATCTATAGAAAACCCTTATACATTTGAATATTTTTTATGAATTTTATAAGCAGTTTTTAAATTATTTTCACGTTTTTAAAATTAGTTAGTTGAAATAGATACATTTAAAAAGTGTTTTTAATGTACTGTTTCTTTTGGATAAAATGATAGCAATCTAGACTTTCACTAATTATAAAATTTATTTTCTTTGCCTTCATTTTCACTATGAATATCACCTATAATATAAGTTCAACTCACAAAGCCTCTATCTTTTATTTTTCCACGATATCAAAACATCAATAACATATTAATTTACATTAGTAAGCTAATCAATATATGAAGTATTGTACTCAGTCTATTAAACCATCATATAACGAATATATTAATGCTTCGAAATGATCATTTCTGGTTCAACTAAAATTGATGTTCTTCACTTCGAGATTGAATACGAATGTAATGTACAGTATTTAGGACTTTAACGTCTGTTTCAGAACCAAAGGTCATTTCACTGACGTCAAAAGGAAAATCATACCTGATATTTTGAAAAAAAAAACAGACAGGAATTGGGTAGTCTACTTCCAAATTTCTTGGGCATGCTAAAGGTAACAGAAAAAAAACAATACCAAGAACTCAATGTCGATCAGATGAAAATGATACAAAAAAAAAGGATCTACACTTAAAACCCCGCCCGAACTTTGTTGGGGCGTTCCTTGTGCGGGAGAAAACATCACGGCTCGTTACCGTTCACCAGAAATTAGTCCGCGGTAAAACAGTGCTGTATGCGCTATGCCACCGCTTTTGGCACCTCTTACCGCTCCGAAAGTTTTGATATTCATGAAATTCTTTAAGCTGTGAGGAGTGGGCAATTTTTGCTCCTGCAAATTTCACCACCCAACAACACCCAGTTAAAGTTTTTCACCGTTAGACTCAAGTTCATGGACGCTCACGTTACCGCAAAACTAATGCTCCATACCGTTAAGCCAACGCTATAGCAACGCTCCGATTTTGTATCAAAATAAAAATTCCACACACAAAATTTACTGCTAAAGCCTTAACAATAGCGAGCGCTGCTTTAGCAATATGGAATTGTGTCAACTCCAAACAAAGGGTGAACAAAAGTTTATCACCGCAATTAATGGATAGCATATTCACCGGCCGACACAATTCCAGCAATCTTGTGTCCACGAGTAAAACGCTTTTATCCGCCCGCCAAGTTTGTGCAACGTTTAATCACTGTCTTGGGAAAGCAGATGAAGCAGCAGTATCTCTGCATTCATGATTTCTGGGTTGGCCTAACAGACCCAAAACGTGTATACGAACGTTTAGAGATGTCCTTGATTGAGTGGGAGTTGTTGGAATGGTGATGAACTTTACCGGAACGGAAAATTACCCGTTCCTCACCGCTCGCAATATTTTGTGAGGCTCAAAACTTTTGGAGCGGTAGGAGGGACCATAAGCGGTGGTCGAAAGCATTAGCATTGCCTGAACGGGAGCCAACTTCTAGTGAACGTTAACGAGTGGTGATGAATATTTCACATCGCTCCAAGAACACTCCAGCAAAGATTTTGCGGTGCGACCAGTTCTCCAAACGATGTACTTTATCGTTTTCGTTTTCTATCTAGAATACATAAGAATTTTTATGAAAGCCATTCATTCAGCTCCGTAGTCAGAAGCGAAACCCCTACCGAATCAACAGCCGCATGAGTAGAACGCCGCTCTATAAACGCTTGTATCACCGCTTAAGCAACGCTCGCTACCTCTAAGTCAACGGTAAAACGCTACGGAAACACCCGTGTTTACAATCTTTTTTCCCTTTTGTGCGCGGTGACGTGCGTTGTTGATATTCGATCCTCTCTTTCTACCGTTCAAGGAACTCTCCAACTAGATTGGGTGGTGTGACCGGTACTTAACCAAAAAGATAAGACCGCATTCCACAGGAAAATATTCATAGCGCTATTTTCCATAACTGAAATGAACGAAAATAATGAACATGATAAAGAAAGAAGAGATAAAATAAAACACTTCAAAATCTATAGAACCTAAACTGAATGACAACTTCCGATTCGATGTCATTTGATAGAAACGTCGAAATATTCGGACACTCAATTAACCTCGCAATAAACAGAAAGTGAGCGTTAACTTAAATCATGAATGATAGGTCAATCAGATTTTCCTGAGGTCAGATTGATTATTTACTAATAGTAACTGACTTTCCGATTACTGTAATTATTGTTTGATAATGACGTTGTTATACACTTCCCAATATATTTAAACATTTTTAAATTACGCTTTTTATTATTACCCAGGCTTCAATTTTCTATTTTCAGCTCAGATTGATTCTAAATTAAATATGTGCATTGTAATTAATTACATAATTTTGTGGCAGCTACTACAAGTTGTTATATAAGAGTTTAAATTTAACTCTCTACACAAAACGAATGATAGATTATTGAAAAGCTTTTAGGAACAGTTGAGATTAATCGACTAATTATATCAGTATTCGTGAATGCACTTAGATTTCGTCATTATCTTCAGATGTTGTATAACATTAAAGAAAAAATTGAAGAATTGTAATATGTACCTTAACTGTCAATCTAATATATGGATTTGTAATAAAATTAGACAGATATTCTGATATCTTTACTAAATAATCATACAATTCAGTAATGAAACAATAGTAGCTGTATGTAGTTCAGAATAACTCTTTCTGTGTTTCATAGGTTGTCTTTGTTCTGCGATAATTCTCTATTTTATTCAAGAGACTACATGTAGATGAATTTCGTTCATGCTGTTAATTATTAAGTCATATTATCAAACCATTTCTTAGTAACTTGTGTAATTGGGTGTCAATACTGGATTGTTTTCTCATAATTTTTCCACTGAAATAATTTCATGACAAAGTTGTTACAGCATTAAACTTTATTCAAATTCATTCATAAATATATTTCTGCGGTGTTCTGTGACTGACTATATTTTGAAGGTATAAATCTATCATACAAAATACAAAAAGCTCCGGAGTTCTTTACGTCAATTCGAACAATGAGGATGCAAATTCAGGTCGTCCAGTTCTACCTGGTTGTTTTGTTGGTCGAATTCGTCTCTGGATGGATATGCAGTGGTCTTCTGGACGGGGCATGTGACGCTACCATCGCTGTAGAAAGGTGTTCGGATGTCTTCGATAAGGTCTACGTTGAACCGTCTTCCTATTTGGACTTTCCGAACACCGTTAGCTCCATCAGCTGCAATGTGATCTGTTATTTGAAAGGCTGTTCTTGTTCACTCTACTTTCCAGGTGTGAATATATGATTACGACTCTTCATTTTGGATAATTTTATTTAATAAATAGGAACTTTTTGTGGGCTTTGGTTGGAAGAAACAAAATAACAAAGCTAAAAAAGAGAGACAAAATATCAAATATTGATATTTTGTAATGTTTTTTCTAGACAAGCTGTGCCGTCTTATGTTCACCACAGACCCACCAACTCCCAGATCTCGTAACGTCTTCTTCTTGATGGGTAAGAACGTCGCCAAAGAAAAAACCGCAACTGCATCAACCATTCACATGGATTTGTAAGTAACGAGAATGGTATTTAACCCAAATAGCGCCAACTTCAATACTTGACCAGATTTGTAACGAATTATTAAACGATTACATAAGAATCTTAACACTGTATTGAGATAAATAATAAAAATATACTTGCATAATACTAAAATTATCAAATTTTATACCAGATACTTCGTTCAAAAGACATATATGATATATTTTCAGCGTTCCATCCTTTGTTGTGAACGGGAAGATTAGTGGTAGGCAGTTCTTCCACTCGGATCATACTGTTGACTTTGATCCCTGGCTTCAGATAGACCTAAGTACTGCATACCGTATCAAAGGAGTCAGAGTCATCACTAGACAAGATGTTGATCATGGTAATCATTTCCAGAATATAAAGGTAATGAACATTTTACCTCTTTTGTGAAAAATAAGTATAGTAAAGTATACTCAAAACTCAAAGGAGGTGGTTAATAAAAACCTATGTACAATGTACATACCTTAATAGTAACTAACCTGCGTATTTAGTAACTAATCAACGAAGTTAGTAACCATCCTAGTTAGTTAGTAACTAACCTACGTACGTAGTTATAACTTAACTAATCTATGAAGTTAGTGGGAAATGGACTTCTTCCCCGTTGGACTTTTCAAGCAGTTATTCAATAATTACCTAAGCACTATCAAATTCATTGTATTTGTCGTGTTAGTATATATCTGAATATTAACTAATTACCTACTGTAAGTAGATAGTTACTACTTATGTAGTCACAAGTCAGACAGATACAATTAATTAGGTAACTAATTACATATATGAAGTTAAATTATAAGGTAATTTTTCGGTAAATGCGTAGTGTTAGGTAATGGAGGAAAGTCCAGTTCATTTGGAACAATTCGGTAATTGGAAAAAGTATCTAGTTAATTTTTGTACAGTTCCGTAACTGGGTGGTATTTAGGTAAGAAGGGGGCTAAGTTCGAGAAAGGTGCTCATGTCTGGGGGGTTCAAGTCCAAGGGGGCAGGCTTATGTCTGTACCCTGTTTGACCACGTGATGGGAATTTTTGATATTCCTATTTAGAAGTGTGAGTATCCAGTAATGTTAGGTTAATGGAGAGGTTATTTCCACATCAAAGTCGTTTATGTAATACAACAATTTAGATACTGCAACATCCACAATATCATAAAATCCATTATATATGCTAAGTTTGTTCTACTTGAAGTATTTACCCCAGTTTAGTTTCTTACTGATACCATCTTTAACCGCAAGTTCAGAAACATTTCGTTAAGCTTAAGGTTAGTGTTATAAATTGTATTCTATTTCAGATCTACGTAGCTAACACTGAAATGGTGAACAAAAACTACGACGCCCACATTGAGATTGCCCACATCGTGCAAGTATCTCCGGGATTACGGACTTGGTACAACGTGAGAGTGGACTTGACTCATACCTACCGCTATGTTGTCCTCAAGAGAGTTCCAGCTATCGGGACACTGGTACTAGATTTTGCTGAATTGGAGGTTCTAGTTTAATACAGTATCAGTATCATATTTGCAGAGTAGGGCCACGATTCGTTACCAGTATTATTCGTTACCAAGACGATTCGTTACCAGGACGTTTCGTTACCAGGACGATTCGTTACCAGTTTTTTTTTATGAAATGGAAACGATTTTTTATTAGACAATTTTATTTTAGACTACAATTTTATATCAATCCCATGCATTATAAATTTTTACTATAAAAATAATGTCTACTTTTCAAACATATTTTTTATTCGCTTAGTTATATATTGATTTTAATCAGATGAATTAAAATTAATAATCATTACTTAATTTCTTTGATTAGAAAAGCTGGAAGTGAAAATACCATGGATACCAATCGATATAGAAGTTAAATAATAATAATTCTATTTTTTTTTTGTCCTCATATGATCGAAAATGAGGTTCAGTCCGAGAACCCGGAGCTGAATTACCTACATAGGGAAAATCTTTTGTTTTTCATATTTTGGAAAATGTTTTAACGTTAGTGTAAAATTCCAATTACCAGATGTTACAAGTTACCGAATGAAAATAACTTAATGAAAAGAAACATAACCTTCCGCAATTTTGCAAAAGTAATATTTATTTTCGATCACATAAGAAAAGACTGTATAATTTAAAATTTCAACTCTTTATTCTTATTCTTATATACTATTTTCTATTATGTTCGAAAACTTCCAGTAATTGGTTCACATAGGGAAAAATATTCAATACATATTTATAATTTATGTGATTGGTATATTTTTCAGTCTATAACTCATTTCGAATTAAAAAAATCGTTAGTAGCGATTTGGAACGAAAAATCTGGTAACGAATCGTCCTAGTAACGAAACGTCCGGGTAGGAAACGTCCTAGCATCATCATAATAACTCCAGTTAAAAATATCAGGTGTAGAGAAGCATGCATGCTAATGCAACTCCACACCTGTCCCCACACAAGTCAAGATATAGCTCATATGTATCATTAGTAAAATTTAAAAAAATATATGTAATATTGAAAGTACTATTTTCGGGTAAAATCACTTCAGTGAAATTTTGATCTCATTAAAGTTTTCACTCTGAATATTCGTTCTTCACTTGTTTATTATTGCATGGTTAAGACGCACTTCACACTTGCATTTTTAACACCGCGGAAAAAAAGCTCTTCTTAAAATGTGTTTACACTTGCGTTTTTTTTACCGATGATGGAAAAATTACATTAAAATTATACTTCAACGATTAACAAAACGCAAGTGTGAACACATTTTAGGAAGAGCTTTTTTCCGCGCTGTTAAAAATGCAAGTGTGAAGCGAGCCTTAACCATGCAATGAACAGGCGAAGAACGAATATTCAGAGTGAAAACTTCGATGAGATCAAAATGTAACTGAAGTTGTTCTATTTCCAAATAGTTTCTAAGGAAGAAGTGTAAGCACCCTGTATTAAAATGTCTGCCATTATAATTTTTTTCCTTTTATGCACTGCCTTTTAGTAAGTAAAATCACAGAGTTAGCTCTAAGAATAACCTTCGCGCAATGACAAAAATAATCACCCTCACTCTTTGCTTACCTGTTCTTAAACTATGTCCATCAGTTAAAAATAGTTTTTACATCTTAATAGTACAACAACATGCGGAGAAAAAGAGACCAAGAAATAGTTTTTTTGTCTACTGGTTAACATTTACAAGTATTTGAAAAAGAGGAAACATTTTTGTGGCCCAAACTGTATAATTCTCATTTTGATATTACTTCATCTGATTTTGTGTGACGTCACTTGTTTACATCGTTTCTGAAGACCAGAATCAAGTTCACCGTCGAAGAATTTGAAACTTAGTATACTTTTCTACTTATTTATTATGCCTTTAAGTATATAAATGAGTTCATACACATCTTTAAACTAAGCACCCACTTTTAATATTAATATTGTATAGGTGCAACAGAAAAGATACATAATACCAAAACTGATGACATTTTTCGTATAATAACTATTAAATTATTCAATCAACTCATTCATCACTATATACTATCCACCTTATCTAGCTTATAAGTATTTAATTCTTACCATTAGTTTCAAAAGAGAGATGCTATGTAACGTTACTTAGTAGCTCATAGTTACCAGAATAACAGTCAGAGGTGTACCTTGTCATCATACGGAGTACATTTGGGAACATTTTCTCTTTTTGTATTTAACCAGTAATATTAAGAGTATCTCAGTGCAATTGTGACACAAATTATATACAAGAAGATGGATAGAAAATAAATGCATGCATTGTGAAAAGTAAAATATAAATTTTAATTCTAAAAGTCAGTTTGATTACTTTACTCACCATTAAATGAAGAAGGAAATATTGAACTAAGTTCTAATTTTAAATACATATAATAATGAAAAGTTTTGTGAATTTTAAATATGAAATAAGTATATAACTAAATCACGCTATTAAATGAGGGACCAGCTGGAATTATGATTAGGAATTCTGATAAGAAATAATTGAATGATTTGATTTCGATCACTTTATTCAATTAACAGTGCACCCAAATTGCAAGTAAAGCTCGAACAACGGACAGTATATGAACCTGAAAAAAGAGGTCTCTATACGGATCTAGTGGTCGCTGTATGGCCAGAGAATTAGTTCAGTTGGGGATTTAAACTATGTAAGTTTTCTTTAACGCTAGCAAAGGAAAACAATCTCAAATTAATATTAAATGAAAATTTTAATGAAAATTTCATGTTATTTATAAAATATATAAAGGTTCGAAATATTAAGGTAGGTATAACTGTCACTCAGCCACTAAATAGATATGAATTGCGTGAAAATAAAGGATTAATAATAAAATAGTCACACTTCTTTTTTTATTTCTCTAAAACTTTTCTAATCAAAGAAAATGTTTAAGACTAAGGTAAAAGAATCAAATTAATGACAATCTGATAAATAATACAATAAGTGTTTATTGTAAATTGTAATACTTATGGATATAATCAATGTATGATTAGATATTTGGTAGAAGATTGAAATAAATGTTAAGCCATTTAATTTATAAAGAGGTCGTTGTAGGTGATGAGTGGCGGCACTTAGAACGGATCATTTTTGTCCTTTGTAACAGGTGTCCGTTTTAAAATAGTCCGTTGCAAGAGCTTTACCTGTAAATAATTATCAAAATAAATTTATATATCCAGATTCCTTTTATAGATTTAAATGTTTTTATGGATTTCAAAATCAATTTAGTTGAATGAGAAATTTTCAACAAATTATTTTGAAACGATGTTTCTTCTGATAAAATTCATAGCAATCTAGACTTTAACTACTAATAAAATTTAGTTTCTGTGCCTTCATTTTCACTATGAATATCCCTTAAAATATAATTTCAACCCAGAAATATCTATCTTTTATTTCTGAGCGATATCAAAACTTCAAAAACATATTCATTTACAATAGAAAGCTAATCAATACATAAAGAAATGTACTCAGTCTTTTTAACTCTACTTATAAAGAAAATGTGAATGCTTCGAAATGAGAGTAAATCTTTTCTGTTTCAACTAAAATCATTGTTCAGTACTTTAAGATTGAATACGAGTGTAAGTTATTTTGGAGTTTAATGTCTGCTTCGAAACCAAAGGTCATATCACTGACGTCAAAAATGAAAATAAATACAAGGGACTTTAAAAAAAGACAGGACGTTATCAAGAATCTTAGTGAGAGGATGAAAATGATCCAAAAGACGAAGGGGCTACCTAATCCTGACTTCAGTTTCAGATTTTCAGTTTATATAAATTCTATATAGATTAAATAGTCGAATATATATAATAGTATATTATTTGTGGGTGTAAGCTTTGGAATACTTTGGAAATATTAAAAATGTAACTTCCTTGTTCATATTCAAAAATAAATTTGAATGTAGTGTTCATTCTAGTTAGGATGAAGAGCGTTGACTGTTAGATATTTTCTGAAGTCTGTCATGATGAATTGTAATTGGAGGGTAGAGATGTAAAGTCTGGTAACTACTAAGTGTCGCTCCCCAAGAAATTAAGCTTTTCCTCTACGGTAAAGTTAGGTGTGTTCTTACCCAACTACCGCTTAGATAAAATCAGTATTCTCTTGCGGTAAAGTTGTGTATGTGGATACCCAACTTTACCTCTCACTGATGCAATCATTGATTTGTAAATAAAGTTGGGTATGAAGTTACCCAACTTTACCTCTCATCCCTCCAATTATTGTTCTTCATTCATTTTCTAATCTTTATATAGGGTGCCATGAAAGCCTTCTGTTGGTTTATCTTGTGTATGTATACTTAGGTTAACTATTAATCTATTGTAAACCCTCTCTACTCTTGTCTTATCTAAAAAATTGTTTCATTTCATTATACTTTATCAAGAAAATTAGTGGTAGCTGCAACCCGTTGTTCTATAAATATTTAAATGAAACTCAAAATGATGAATTACAAAGAAGCTCTTAGGTACAGTTGAAGTTAATCGACCAATTATATCAGAAATATTGGTGAATGCACTTAGATTTCATCATTTTTTTCACGAGTTTGAATCTTATAACATTATTAACTCGGAAATATAACAGGTTAGAAATTTTTTGAAGAACTGTACGACCTTAGCTGCCAATCCAATATATCGATTTGTACCTAAATTTGTCAGATATTCTGATATCATTACAATTCAGTGGTGAAGAAGTAGTAGCTGTGTATAGCTCATATTAACTCTTATTGTGTTTCATAGGCTGTCCTTGTTCAGCTAAAATTCTTCATTTTATTCCAGAGAGTACAGGTACACAATTAAATCATCATTTCAGACCGTTTCCTTGCAATCGTGTAATCAGTTGGTAACAAAGGATCATTTTTCTCATAATATTACCCACAAAATTTTGAAGGTACATATATATCATATAAAATCTAAATAATTTCGTAGTTCTTAACGTCAATTCGAACAATGAGGATGCAAGTTCAGGTCGTCCAGTTCTACCTGGTTGTTCTGTTAATCAAATTAGTCTCTGGTTGGATATGCAGCGGTCTTCTGGACGGAGCATGTGACGATACCATCGCTGAGGAAAGCTGTTCGGATGTCTTCGATAACGTCTACGTAACACCTGACTACTATTTAGACTATCCGAATATCATCAGCTCCACCATCTGCAGCGTGTTCTGTTACAGGAGAGGCTGTTCTTGTTCCCTCTACTTCCCAGGTAAGAATTTAAGATTTTACGACTCTTCATTTTGGATAGCTCAATTTAATACATAGGAAGTTTTGTGGGCTTAGGTTGATAAAAAAAAAATACCAAAGCTTCAATGAGAGACAATCGTCTTAATCCTAATCTTGATATTTTGAAATGTTTTTCTAGACAAGCTGTGCCGTCTTATGTGCACCACAGACCCACCAACTCCCAGATCTCGTGACGTCTTCTTCTTGATGGGTAAGAACGCAGCCAAAGGGAAAAACGCAACTGCATCAACCTCTCACGCTAGTTAGTAAGTAACGAGAATGGTATTTAACCCAAATAGCGCCAACTTCAATACTTCACTTAATTTCTATCGAATTATTAATCGATTTCGGATACAGAATACACTTAAACTGAATTTAGTTTAAATAATAAAAATATACACGCATAGTATTAAAATCATCCAATGTGGAATAAGATACTACGTTCATTAGACAAATATGATTTATTTTCACAGCGTCCCATCCCTTGCTTTCAACGGTCAGATTAGTGGTAAGAAGTTCTACCACTCAATTATACTGGTGATTTTGATCCCTGGGTGCAGATAGACCTAGCTACTGCATACCGTATCAAAGGAGTCAGAGTCATCACTAGACAAGATACAAATTTTAATGATCGATTCAAGAATATAAAGGTAATTAACATTTAACCTCTTTTATGAAAAAATTATGGTAAAGTACACTCAAAAAAACATGTTTGAAAACTGTATCCTTTTGGTCAATTGGTTTGCGATCAATTATCTGCCAAAAAAAAGCAAAAAGAGAGTGGTCAGAACTTGTAACACTGCTTATTAAGAATTTCACATCCATAACGGAGCGTGCCTGATGTAAAATTTACTCGTGTAAATTCTGATATCACACTGATGTACACAACTTGAAAAAAGATTGGTGAGGATTTATTTGACCTTTTCAGCTGACTTCTCGCCAAACTATCTGCAAAAGTTCAAGACTTCAAGTTGAGTGCTTCAGTTTCACACGGGTAGGTGTTACGTCAGACACGCTCCACTATGGATGTGGAACTCCTACTATGCAAGTGTCACAAGCTGACTACTTTCTTTTAGTGTTCGGGGTGTTCTCTTTTGGTGTTCTTGAAATATTTCTTTCGTTAAAAAAAGTAACCTAATAAAGACTTTACTATGTTCCGTAAAGTTTAAGTTTCTTTCCACTTCAAAGGCATTTATGTGATTTTACGATATAGATACTGCAGCATACACAATGTTATAAAACACTTATATTTGATAAGTTTGTTATAATTAGAGTATTTGGCCTAGTTTTGTTTTTCAGTGATTCATCTATGACCGTAAGTTAAGAAACATTTCGTTAGGCATATTGAGAAGAATACTTTCAGATCTACCATTTCAGATCTACGTTGCGAACACTGAAATGGTGAACAAAAACTACGACTCCCACGTTCAGATTGCCCACATCGTGCAAGTATCTCCGGGAAATGGGACTTGGTACAACGTGAGAGTGAACTTGACTGATACCTACCGCTATGTAGTCATCAAGAGAGAACCAACTATTGGGAAGAAGATACTAGAGATTGCTGAAATGGAAGTTCTAGTTTAGAAAGGTCTCATTTGAGTGATAAAAATTAAAATGAACTCTTTAGCCGAAAATAACAATTTATCGGCAAAGACGGGCCCACACATTACCAATCTCTTTTAGGTTACAAAAAAATATCCGTAGACAAACACATCAAGTGTCAACTACACTAGAGTGTATTTAAAAAACTAACAATTTATGAAGTAATATCTCAATAGTTTTACTAATAAACCATTCAAAGCACGCACGATATATCGGCGTACATATTTCAATGTTTGTGTTCTGAATTTTCCAACTGTTTTGAAAAATTGCAGAATTTATCACGAACACCAAAATAGAAAAAAACATTAATAGATTAAAAGTTAGATAATGTGGACGCGGTCTAATAGAGTGGCGCAAAACTAGGTTTACAGTTTTAATATTTGAAAATTCGTCACCAAGACAGCGAAAAAATTTCTATACCTGTAAACAGAAAATTAAAAGTTTAACCTCTCAGATGTTTAACATGTCCACTTTCAACATTGCAACATTCTTTAAACCTGTCCAGGACACTCTGAAAGCACAGCACAAATTCTGATCTCCATCAATTTCTATGATTGTAATTTTTTAAATCATTTATTGTTCTAGGTTTCTTCTCATTAACCTCGTTCTTAACAACAGCCCCACAAGAGAAATTCTTTGGTTTTATGCTTTATATTGGTTGTATTTCACAAGTAAGTCAGAGCAGATAAAATGTCGATAGTTTTAATTGCTACAAACCTACTTTTGACCATTCTGTATGTTGTTTAGAATTACGCAGTAAAAGTTGTTTGATATCGTATATTCGTTCACAAGCTGCACGGTTTTAAGTATGTAAAGAGTTCATCTTCATAAACTAAGCACTCAATTTTAATAAGAAAAGATTCAGAAAAGATACCCATATTAAAGAACCTACATAATTCAAAGAATATTTGACATAGAACATAAATCTTCATTTCAAAATACCAATTAAATTTCCGAATTATACTATAATTTTTTTTATTAAGGCCTTCTGCCAGAAGAAGAAAACCTTCTTTAAATAATTAATTATAAAATACCATTCAGGTGAAAAAAAAAATAATCCGTTTATGATACCTAATTTGTGTATCTACCTAATTTTGCACAGGTTTAAATATTAAGTTTAAGTAATTGACAACTCCATTACGTGATGCTGATTAATGGAGATATTTATTCAAATGGGGTAGTAAAACAGTAGAGAAAACCCCTCAATATTTCAGGCGGTAAAGGGCCGTACACACGTAGGGTTTTGTAAGTCTTTCCACCAGACTTTTTGCTAAGCTCTTCCTACTTTTTTCGAGAGAATATAAGAAGAAACTATATAATTATAATTTATTTCAGTTGGTATCCATGATACCTGCAGGTATCATGGATACCAACTGAAATAAATAACAATTATATCCCTTTTTCTTATATTCTCGTAGAATAAGTAGGAGGAGCTAAGCAAAAAGTCTGGTGGAAAGACTTAAAAAACCCTACGTGTGTACGGCCCTTTAGATCTCCCCAATATTTACGAGCTTCTCTGGAGATTTTGTTTCCCCTCCAGATTTGCTTTCAATAAAATATAGCGACCGTACAAATCTCTAAGATAAATGGCAGGGGTATTATAAGGCGACACATTTAGTCCGAATTTGTAAGAACCATTGCCGTGTAATGATAATATATCTCCAGCTGTCACCCTGTATACTTTATTTCAGCATCGCCATAGAAAAAGGTATGGAATCAATTAGTTAATGATGATTCTTCTTGTTTTTAATGGGAAAATAATGTCTTTAAAAAATATATTTAAAAAAATTAGTTAATGGAGATGTGATTATTTGGTTCGTGACAATATGCCTTTAAAGTCATAGATCTCAAGGATAGCACAGAATGAAATGGTATCGAATACTATATACCGCTAGTTTAGAACCATTCAATACTGTTTAATTCTCTCAGTCTATGATATTTTCAGGATCTATGCTTTTAAAAGCACATTGTCACAACCCTAGTGTTTATATAGTGTGACTAAAAAAATATTTTTCAATTTTACAGGTAAAAATAAATAGTTATGACAAAGTTTCTGAAGGCAAATTAGAATTTATTAGTGTTTCATTATGATCGCAAGATACCCGTATATACTTAGTATTTACTTTATTTCACGTAGCTATAGTATAAATATCTATCCTTTCTGTATCTCAAACCACACAACCGATTATTTAGCCAAATAAATTACGACAAACTCTACAATTATCATATATTATTATCCTTTATTTTACTTGATTACAAATTAAATTAAAAATTGCATCTAATTGAAAAAAAAATTAAAATTAGAATTTTCCGTTTATGAATTTTCCGAGTATGAATTTTCCGAGTATGAATTTTCCGAGTACGAATTTTCCTAGCATCAGGTCCGTCACCTTAGAATCTCTAACAGTTAATTTTACAAACAAAATAAAAGATGGAAGAGGTAGAGAGTTGTATTTGTAGAAAATAAAACTTTATTTGAATAATAATTAATATATCTATTTCCTATATGACTGAAATGGTGAACCGAACGATAATTCGTAGCTCATCCTATGTCAGATATATAAATTTCCTAGGCAAGAAGGATATATTCCTGGGATATTTCCTTATTATCCCAGGACTAAATCCTTCTTGCCTGTGATATTCCCTTATTATCCCAGGACTAAATACTTCTTGCCTGTGATATTCCCTTATTATCCCAGGACTAAATCCTTCTTGCCTGTGATATTCTCTTATTATCCCAGGACTAAATCCTTCTTGCCTGTGATATTCCCTTATTATCCCAGGACTAAATACTTCTTGTCTGTGATATTCCCTTATTATCCCAGGAGTAAATACTTCTTGTCTGTGATATTACCTTATTATCCCAGGACTAAATCCTTCTTGCCTGTGATATTCCCTTATTATCCCAGGACTAAATCCTTCTTGCCTGTGATATTCCCTTATTATCCCAGGACTAAATACTTCTTGCCTGTGATATTCCCTTATTATCCCAGGACTAAATCCTTCTTGCCTGTGATATTCTCTTATTATCCCAAGACTAAATCCTTCTTGCCTGTGATATTCCCTTATTATCCCAGGACTAAATCCTTCTTGCCTGTGATATTCCCTTATTATCCCAGGACTAAATCCTTCTTGCCTGGGATATTCCCTTAATATCCCAGGACTAAATCCTTCTTGCCTGTGATATTCTCTTATTATCCCAGGACTAAATCCTTCTTGCCTGTGATATTCCCTTATTATCCCAGGACTAAATACTTCTTGCCTGTGATATTCCCTTATTATCCCAGGACTATATCCTTCTTGCCTAGGTAGAGCGAAACCTCAAAAGCCAAGGCCTAACATATCTGTCAAGGAACTGATGTTGTTGTTGTTAGGAAGAAGAACGGGGACCAAAGTTCTTGCGTCGTTTATTTTCTTTGCCTGTCTCCACTAACTTCAGTAACAGATTGTTTGTATGAAAGAAACAAGGTTAGTTCTGACATAATAACCTGTGTACAATCACGTCACATTTTACCATCAAATGGGATGCTCAATGTCCACAATGACATGCACAAATAAATAGTCTTCTTTATCACTATTCTTTTATTTATTATATATAAACTATTTATTATTATGTTCACTAGAGCAAACTAAGTATTCAATATAAACATTGTCTACGTAAATATAAAATAGGGATATTATTGCTGCATAACATAAATTAGCAAATATATGAACGTATTTTTAGAAAGTGATTTATTCAGCTTATATATATAATTCAATTCATAATCACAGGTACAGGATTCAGTTATTTCAATCTATAACATAAATGGCAATGGATATCTCTTCATAAATCTGTAGAAAAAGGATAAAAATATCCTCCTTCAAACCAGGGAGATCAAGCCAATTGCAAAATAACCAAACACATCAATACACCACCGTACACACCCCCCTGAGAACACTAATCTAGTATTCAAAAAAGATATGAATAAATCTTATCGACATGCGCACATTGTTCCGTCATTAATTCAGATAAAACACCGGGGGAATTGGATACAGATATTCTTTTATCCCCCGTACACTCCCTCCATTTAATGACTTGCATCTCATTAAAAGGAAAACCCAAGCGAAAAATTATAAACGCTCAGCGACGGATTTAGATTGGTGATAAAAAAGACCGTGCGATGAAAAATGAAAATTAAATCGTGATTTATTGTTAGTTCAAAAAGTCCCTCGTCGGATATATTTGATAAAAAATTCTAACGACAATATTTTCCAATTAATTTCTATTTTATTTACAGGACAATATTTTCCAATTAATTTCTATTTTATTTACAGGACAATATTTTCCAATTAATTATTTCTGTTTACAGGACAATATTTTTCAAATTTATTTTCTTTATTTACAGGACAATATTTTCCAATTAATTTCTATTTTATTTACAGGACAATATTTTCCAATTAAATATTTCTATTTACAGGACAATATTTTTCAAATTTATTTTCTTTATTTACAGGACAATATTTTCCAATTACTTTTTTTTATATATTTAGAGAACAATATTTTTCATTTTTTAAGATACTATTTTTTACAGGACAAAATTTTTCATTCTTTCAAAGACAATATGTTTCAATTAAAAACCAGACCAATAAAATATAATCGATATTTACCGTGGAAGACAATAATGACGATCAATGCAATAGAAAAATAACCATAAAAAAACAATATCCGTAATAGACGAAAAATAAATACCCCTAATAAATTTCCTAATGGAGACGCAACTTTAAGCTCTTTTTTTTCTCTAAGTCAGACCCATATTTCGATATTGAAACTCTAGTGACTGTTCGAAGTATAATTTATTTGAGGTAATTCAGAATAAAGACAGTTAAACCTCTATAAATGTGACAGCATATTATTCTATTGTCAGTTGTCATCTCGATATATAATATAAGGAATTGATTTTTCATCAGGAAGAAGGAAATTATATACAAAGGATTCAGAAGGAGCAGTCACAAATGAAAATGGCTCAATGAAAAAAATTCACATATTTTTATTATATATATTATATTCATTATCTTGTGTTATTGACATTTTAGTTTAATACCTTACAGTTCATAATAAATTTTTAAATTACAGTGTTTGTTATTTCAGTTTAACATTACATATTTTACTCATGCACTTTATAATAGAAAACAACGAAATGTTGAATAGGAATAAACGCTGGTATACTATAAATTGGTTCATTCATATCCTTGAAGAATTACTATTAATTCCATATTAAAATTATAATGGCAATTTAATTTGAATTTCAAATTTTTTTGATGAAAAATATTGTTTTTTAAACAAAAAAATGTAGTATGAAGCCAAATATACTTGAATAAAATGAATAAGAAAACAAAAATACATATGTAATGTTTTTAAAAGACTATGTAATTCAAAAAAAGCATCAAATAAATTATTTAATAAATTGTTAAAATCTAAAATTTCCTTTTTTATTAACAATTTCTAATATTTTATTTATTAATATGGAAAATATAAAAAGTTGCTACATCATAATGTAATGGAGAGAGGGACGGAATAATTCAATAAAGTTTATACCAGTTGAAATTTAAATCAAATTCGGAGTCGAAATAATTGAATTAAATAGATGGATGGGGCTGAGTAATGAAATTAAATAAAATATTTACGAGTCTCAAGTGAACACAAAAATATTTTATTCTATATCTCTTAAAAAGAATTTTTTTAAATATATTTTTCAGAGATTTAATAAATAAATAAAATCATAATTAATGCAATAAAATATCAATTAACTAATTATTTGATGATAAGCCAACAAAAATATATATCTTTTAATTAAATCATAATATTATAAGTTAATATTAATAATATTAAGCGATGAATTAAAATACAATGTGAAGAAACCTAATAAAAAATCTCCTTTTCAATTAAAAAATAACTTTTACCAAATAGAAAAAATGTTTAAAAAGTAAAAGAATATTCAAAAGTAAAAGAATCTTTAAATGTAAAAGAATTTTTAAATAAAAAAGAATTTTTAAATAAAAAAGAATTTTTAAAAGTAAAAGAATCTTTAAAAGTAAAAGAATTCGTCTGTAAATAACATTGAATTTGTCTCTCCAAGCTACATTTCTAATCTCGGAATTTAACCGTGAAAGCCAACCCCTTCCAAGAAGAACCAGCAGCTAGGAGAACTAGCAAGAGCAAGAGCCAGCAGAACTAGAAAGAGAAAGAGCCAGCAGAACTAGAAAGAGAAAGAGCCAGCAGAACTAGCAAGAGCAAGAGCCAGCAGAACTAGCAAGAGCAAGAGCCAGCAGAACTAGCAAGAGCAAGAGCCAGCAGATCTAGCAATAGCAATAGCCAGCAGAACTAGCAAGAAAAAGAGCCAGCAGATCTAGCAATAGCAAGAGCCAGCAGATCTAGCAATAGCAAGAGCCAGCAGAACTAGCAAGAGCAAGAACCAGCAGAACTAGCAAGAGAAAGAGCCAGCAGAACTAGCAAGAGCAAAAACCAACAGAACTAGCAAGAGCAAGAGCCAGCAGAACTAGCAAGAGCAAGAGCCAGCAGATCTAGCAATAGCAAGAGCCAGCAGATCTAGCAATAGCAAGAGCCAGCAGATCTAGCAAGAGAAAGAGCCAGCAGAATTAGCAAGAGCAAGAACCAGCAGAGCTAGCAAGAGAAAGAGCCAGCAGAACTAGCAAGAGCAAGAACCTTTAGAGCTAGCAAGAGCAATAGCCAGCGAATGTGGCACTAAGATGTTACAAGTGCAACAGTTGTTAAAGGCTGTCCATCTGAAACACACAGACATGAGTCTAGCCTTCGTGGAAATCTGCCAAGATGTTCTTTTTTCAATTTAAAGGCAGTAATCTAGGTTTAGGACGGAAACTCAGGGACTTTTCATTGCATATGTAATGGCCACACAAAATAGAGTCATTCACCTTTCTCTTATTTTAAATAAGAAAAAAAGTTTGGTACAATTGTACACATGACTATTGTATGGTGTTATACATAGTAGCTAAAAAAGTTATATGCAAGCGAATAAATGTATAATCCTACAATATTTCGAAGTAATAGATGAAGATGGAAGAATTTTTTCGAATCTAGATTTTAGTATTACAATAATACAATTTAGTAAAATTACACATAACTATTGCAACAGTTTTTAAATATCATTTTTTATTATTGTAAATAACTAATCGGTTTAACACTGAAGATAAATTGATAAATGATCGTTGGCTTTTGATTGGTGATTAGAGTCCATTATAAAAAAAGACCGTGAATCAACGATCGACGAGGAAAATTCGAGGAAAATTCTTACATAATTTATTATATCTTAAATAATATTTGAAAATTATGATATTTTACGTCAACCCTTCATGCCTGAAGAGGACGTATACACACTGAGAAAAGATTGTGAGTCAATATGACTCATCGCTTGAGTCAAGGCTGCAAAACTCCAATATTGGAGTCTTCTTTCTTGATTGACTCTACCTGAGTCAATTTGACTATGAATTAAGAGTCAAAATGATTCGTGTTTTTCATTAAAATGTTAGGATGAGTCAAAATGACTCACATTTATGACAAACTGAAAGCTTAAATTTTGAGTCAATTTCACTCGTATTTTAAACAGTGTATTCCCTTCGGAACAAAGGTATTTTGCAAGATAATTTTTGATATTTTCCTTGAGGATAAGTACATGTTTAGGCTTTCATTTATTAGAACACATGTGTAAGGTTACAGCACAATAATTGTGTTCTTTATTTCTTTCAAACAAAAAAATATATTGTATAATTTGTCTAGATATAAGATATCATATTATTGATTTTTTAAGCTCAAATTAGTTCAAGGCACAGAGGCTTAGAATATACAATCACTATTACCGTATAATGGACTGTGTCGATTGGGACACAGTTAGTACATATACAGTCACTCCAGTTAGACAAACTCTACATAAGTGCATCAGGGTAAATTCCGAGTTATCGAACGGTTTCACATTTTCGATCACGTAAGAAAAAAAAAATTATTATTACTCAAAAATAATTATTATATTTCTATATTATAATTATAATACAAATAATTATTACTCAACAATTATTATTAATTTTCTTATATATGATCGCAAATGTGTAACTGTACGATAACTAGGAACACACCCCATACTCCTATCAGCTGATCACCGTATCTCTATCCTCCAAGCTGGCCTATAATTAGGCCTAATTTCCTAGTTAATTAGGCCTACTCGCTCTAGATCAAATATTTGCACTTGAATTAACTCAACAACTGAAATAAAGCGAGAAGATAATTTAGAAACGGAGAGTTTAGAAAATTAGAATATATTAATAAATACAGGTTGTGATATTTTCTTTGTTGTAGCAATATTGGGGCAATGTTGTAGCAATATTAGGAATGTTGTAACAATATTGGCAATGTTGTAACAATATTGGCAATGTTGTAACAATATTGAGGCAATATGTTGTAACAATATTGAGGCAATATGTTGTAACAATATTGAGGCAATATGTTGTAACAATATTGAGGCAATATGTTGTAACAATATTGAGGCAATATGTTGTAACAATATTGAGGCAATATGTTGTAACAATATTGAGGCAATATGTTGTAACAATATTGGGGCAATATGTTGTTTCAATAAATATTATCAACTGGAAATTGTGAAGAAATACAAATATTTAGCCTAGAAAGGACCTCATTATTTTATATTAAATAAAAATAAGTCAATATTTACCAAATATCGTAAATTATTCAAATTAATTCTTTTGCCAGAAGTAAAAAGGAAGAAATATTATGGAATAATGAGTTAAAATGTTAACCAACATAGTTTTTCCACTGTATGATCGAAAATGTGGAACCGTCCGTTAACTCGGAGATTACCCCATACAGTGGAACTCCTTTATAGTGAAATCCTGTATAGTGAATGTAAAGTCCTCAGTAATGAAGTAGCCTCTATAGTTAACAAATTATCTTTAGTTTGCGATGATTGATCATCAGTTTTAGAAGACTGATTACCACTTTGTAATAGACTGAAAGAAAATTAGTTCACTATAGAGGCTTCTTCCTTACTCAGGACTCTACATGCATGTGAAATGCATTTGGACAGTGAAAGGAGACGTTAAAGCTCACACTACCCGCATACTGTCAGTCTGACGAACTGCAGTTGACTCTAAAACTTTTACTTCGAAAATTGACGTTACAAATTTTGAGGCTACCAAATATTCCTCTTCGTATAAATCATTCTTTGATGATAAATCTTACTCTTAAATTGTAAATTCTGTTTGTTTTTAGTCCCTAATAATAAAAAAAGCTCGGTTGAATATAATTCATTATTAATTTTTTTTTTAATTTGAAATTTTATTTCTCTTATTGAGAGTATTTTATACTAATTAATAATACATAAGCTTTGTAAAAATACAGATTTATCATCTGTTAATAATCTGAACCTAAAAATTTTTCCTTTTAATATACCTATATTACCTTTTGTTCATTCATTTCTTATACAATTAATATAATAGGCTTAGAAATATATTTAATCGTACGTACGTATCATCATTACATACTTATCTAACAAAATTAAATGAACAAAACAATGGTTACTAATTCTTTTAAATAATCATCCCATGAAATTCAAACTGCTGCAGCATTTAATAGCAGCACATTCATATAATATTTAGACAGCATCATAATAATTATTTCGCCCGTGCATTTCATAACTATTGTTTAAAACATCATAATGCGTCGGAAAAAGAAACCTTCTTTCAAAGCGAGAACAATTTACTGTACTTTACCCGGTAAATCAGATCTCAGAATATCATGATTTTCTCAATGCAAAATATATCTTTTTACAGTTGTAGTGAAAAAAAAATGTTACCTTTAATTCCGTGTTTCAGTTAATTTCAATTAAGTGAGCTGTTGGTGGAATATTACAGACGGGATAAAAGAAATGCATCGGAAATGAAGCAAATCGTATTTAAAACAGGAAACATTAACTCTATCGGGTAGGTAGGGGGAAGTGCTTGAAGATGTACTTTGGCATTTCAATATACTTAGGAGAGAAAACATATTCCTGGGATATTAAGGGAATAATATCCCAGGCAAGAAGGAATCATTCATGGGATATTAAGGGAATATCCCAGGCAAGAAGGAATCATTTATGGGATATTAAGGCCGAATATCCCAGGCAAGAAGGTATTATTCCTGGGATATTAAGAGAATATCCCAGGCAAGAAGGATATCTATTTTGGTAAAATGAAACGGGATAAAAAAATATAATTATTATTATTAGCTATCTAACTTATATTTTAATTTGTATCCATGATACATGTAGCTATCATGGATACCAATTACAATAACCAGCTAAAATATTAAATTATACATATTTTTCTTATATGACCGAAAATGTAAAAGTGTCCGATAATTCGTAACGTACCCTATATCCACTGTAGCCAATGTTTACCGTTTCCACAGAGAGTTCTAATGCCGAGAAGTACGTGTGTATACCCTCTGCTTATTTGCTACATAAACATGAAAATCTGAGAAGAGTTTTCATTCAATTTGCCTTGACGTTGTTTGATCTTCAAACCAAATTGCAATATTCGACAAAGAGTTCTGTTCTCTTTTCCGTTAGTGCATAAAAAGCTCGCTGGTGAAGAGGGTACATGCACCATCCTGAACTTCATGTTCATATGCCATTACCGCGTTAATACCCTCGTGAAAGAAGATGCTAACCGTTTGTTATCTGTGGGGTATTTTCGATATCGCTGCCAAGGGAGAGAGAGAACCATGCAGCTAGAGCTCTAACTTCCATTAGATTAATAATGGTGATATGCTATAACGATACAAGAGGAGAGAGGTCATTATAATGCTAAATATGCTATGATATAACTACAGGTAAAGCTCTTACAGCGGACGATCTTTGAACGGACACCCCCCTACAAAGGACAAAAATTGTCCGCTCTAGCGGACTGCAGATCGCTTCAACGAACTCTTTAGATTTTAGAGTTTAACAAATATTTCATTCGTCTACCAATTATCTAGTCAAACATTGATTATAATCAGAAGTATAAAAATTGACATTCAACACTTAATATACTGTTTTTGAGATTTCTATTATTTTGATTTTGTCACCCTTTTCCGCCACATTTTCTTTGATTATAAAATTTAATATATGGATAGTGTCTGTCTGTCCATCACACTAAATTATTCTGATATCAGTTCATTAGATGGATAGTGTCTGTCTGTCCGTCACATCTAATTATTCTGATACCTGTTCATTAGATGGATAGTGTCTGTCTGTCCGTCACATCTAAATATTCTGATACCTGTTCATTGGATGGATAGTGTCTGTCTGTCCGTCACATCTAAATATTCTGATACCTGTTCATTAGATGGATAGTGTCTGTCTGTCCGTCACATCTAAATATTCTGATACCTGTTCATTAGATGGATAGTGTCTGTCTGTCTGTCTGTCTGTCTGTCCGTCACATCTAATTATTCTGATACCTGTTCAATAGATGGATACTGTCTTTCTGTCCGTCACATCTAAAAATACCGATAACTGTTCAATAGATGGATAGTGTCTGTCTGTCCGTCACATCTATTTATTCTGATACCAGTTCTATAAATGGTTTATGTCTGTCAGTACATCACACTAAATTATTCTGATGTCAGTTCAATTAATGGTTAGTGTCTGTCCGTCACACTAATTATTCTGGTATATCCCTATATAATTATCCCACCCTGTATATAAAGACCGATGTTAATCTATTCTTAGTTGGGTATATTTTATGTTTATGGCAAACTGTATCACTAATTATTACAGACTGCACACAAATATTTTTTGAACTAAATGATGATAAATAAGTTATTGGAGAGTTCCACAATTTCCTATACGGAGATAATTTATAATTATTAGCATGGAAAATGTAACCATGATTAAAATGTGACACGTACGGGATTATATTGAAATGATCTACTGATTCTTTTGTTTTTATTTTAACGGGTTAAGTGAAACCATTTTCTATACTATTGAGACCCCGTTATTATTAACGGGAAAGTACACTTATATAATATTAATATTATAATATACTTACATTAATTATAAGATATAAATATCATAAAGAACAATAATCCTAGTAATATTATAATGATATAACTATCATAATCAATAATCATAACAATATATTATAATAATATTAATAACAAAAAAGGTCAACATTCCAATGGTTTTGATGCTGAGTATATACCACTTTTAGAATTTCCTACCATATTCAAATGTTTTACAAATTAAAAATATGTACAAATTAATAAAAATATGTACAAATTAATAAAAATACTTAAGTACATATAATAAAATTATAAGTAGGTACATAAAAATATAATAATTATGCCCAAACAAACATAAGTACAATCATTTATACATAAATTAAGTGTAGGAGAATAATCAGAGATACACTAATATTCGACTATAATATATATCCAAGGAATAAATAAATAAATCAATATACATAAATAATATGAATAAACACTGCTATCAAAGGAAACAAAGTTATTTAAATATTATGAATCACGATCTAGAGACTTTATTAGTCAGATGCATCTTCAATGATTGAATGTTAATAGTGAAATAGAAATGTAGACTATAAACAGCATGAGGTATAATATCATATCAGTAGAATATATTGATTGCGTTATATAGAATTATTTAAAAAAAGTACCATAGGATAATTATTTCAGTAGAATATATTGCTTTATATAGAATTATTTCAGTAGAATATACTGCGTTACATAGAATTATTTCAGTAGAATATATTGCGTTACATAGAATTATTTCAGTAGAATATATTGCTTTATATAGAATTATTTCAGTAGAATATATTGCTTTATATAGAATTATTTCAGTAGAATATATTGCTTTATATAGAATTATTTCAGTAGAATATATTGCTTTATATAGAATTATTTCAGTAGAATATATTGCTTTATATAGAATTATTTCAGTAGAATATATTGCTTTATATAGAATTATTTCAGTAGAATATATTGCTTTATATAGAATTATTTCAGTTGAATATATTGCTTTATATAGAATTATTTCAGTAGAATATATTGCTTTATATAGAATTATTTCAGTAGAATATATTGCTTTATATAGAATTATTTCAGTAGAATATATTGCTTTATATAGAATTATTTCAGTAGAATATATTGCTTTATATAGAATTATTTCAGTAGAATATATTGCGTTACATAGAATTATTTCAGTAGAATATACTGCGTTACATAGAATTATTTCAGTAGAATATATTGCGTTACATAGAATTATTTCAGTAGAATATATTGCTTTATATAGAATTATTTCAGTAGAATATATTGCTTTATATAGAATTATTTCAGTAGAATATATTGCTTTATATAGAATTATTTCAGTAGAATATATTGCGTTAAATAGAATTATTTCAGTAGAATATATTGCTTTATATAGAATTATTTCAGTAGAATATATTGCTTTATATAGAATTATTTCAGTTGAATATATTGCTTTATATAGAATTATTTCAGTAGAATATATTGCTTTATATAGAATTATTTCAGTAGAATATATTGCTTTATATAGAATTATTTCAGTAGAATATATTGCTTTATATAGAATTATTTCAGTAGAATATATTGCTTTATATAGAATTATTTCAGTAGAATATATTGCGTTACATAGAATTATTTCAGTAGAATATACTGCGTTACATAGAATTATTTCAGTAGAATATATTGCGTTACATAGAATTATTTCAGTAGAATATATTGCTTTATATAGAATTATTTCAGTAGAATATATTGCTTTATATAGAATTATTTCAGTAGAATATATTGCTTTATATAGAATTATTTCAGTAGAATATATTGCGTTAAATAGAATTATTTCAGTAGAATATATTGCTTTATATAGAATTATTTCAGTAGAATATATTGCTTTATATAGAATTATTTCAGTAGAATATATTGCTTTATATAGAATTATTTAAAAATTAAAATTATAAAGTAATTCATTATTTGGAAATAAGTTCACATAAATAATGGAAGAAAATAATTAATATAAGATAATCTATTTTAATTTCCGGAAAAATATATATTAATTAAAGTAAATAAGTTCCCAATTGAAGAACGATTCCATATCTATATGATTATATAAGAAAAATCGATATTAATAATCACTATATAACAAAGTAAATAATAATAATTATACATATTTTTTTAAAATAAGATCGAAGATGTGGAACAGTCCGACTATTCATAACCTACTCTTATAAATATATTTATATAATATATATTTATATTTAATAAAGACATATTTTACGAAGTTAAGACTATACATTTCATGATAAATACATTAAGAAGCGAATAACTACTCAATAAATTCACACTCACCGTTATGAACATCCTATTTATTATTAACGGGATGAGATAACCATTTCATATCGGTTATCGGTAGGATAGCGGTAATTGAGTAGGTACCCCAATACAACCGGTATCACAGATTAATTAACTAATTCTGCGGGTGAAAACAGACTATATTTAATTTAATTGGAAAGAGAATAACAGATGGGGCAGGGTGTAAGATACGAGTTATCGGACAGTTTCACATTTTCGATCATATAATAAAAACTATATAATAATTAAATTAAAATAATGATTAAAGAATAGATTTTTCTTAAATGACCGAAGATGTGGAACTATCCAATAATTCTCAACTTACCCTACAAGTTTCGAGTTCTCGGATAGTTTCACATTTTCGGTCATATAAAAATAACTATTTAATAGAAATATTTTAACTCGTAATTTAATTAGTATCCATGATACTTTCATGATACCTTAAGGTATCATGGATACAATGAACATATCAAGTTAAATTATAATTTTTATAGAGTTTTTTCTTTGAATGATCGAAGATTTGAAACCGACCGATAACATGGAAGTTACCCTATAAAGTGTTTCTTATATGCCATTCTATTGATAATTCCTTTAAAATATTCTATGCAGATAAGCAGTCACAGTGATCACTGTTACAGTGATCATACACTGTTACAGTGATCATACACTGTTACAGTGATCATACACTGTTACAGTGATCATACACTGTTACAGTGATCATACACTGTTACAGTGATCATACACTGTTACAGTGATCATACACTGTTACAGTGATCATACACTGTTACAGTGATCATACACTGTTACAGTGATCATACACTGTTACAGTGATCATACACTGTTACAGTGATCATACACTGTTACAGTGATAATACACTGTTACAGTGATCATACACTGTTACAGTGATCATACACTGTTACAGTGATCATACACTCTTACAGTGACCATACACTCTTACAGTGATCATACACTGTTACAGTGATCATACACTGTTACAGTGATCATACACTCTTACAGTGACCATACACTGTTACAGTGATCATACACTGTTACAGTGATCATACACTGTTACAGTGATCATACACTCTTACAGTGATCATACACTGTTACAGTGATCATACACTCTTACAGTGACCATACACTCTTACAGTGATCATACACTGTTACAGTGATCATACACTGTTACAGTGATCATACACTGTTACAGTGATCATACACTGTTACAGTGATCATACACTGTTACAGTGATCACACACTGTTACAGTGATCATACATTGCTACAGTGATCATAAACTGTTACAGTGATCATACACTGCTACAGTGATCATACACTGTTACAGTGATCACAGTTACAGTGATCATACACTGTTACAGTGATCATAAACTGTTACAGTGATCATACACTGTTACAGTGATCATACACTGCTACAGTGATCATACACTGTTACAGTGATCACAGTTACAGTGATCATACACTGTTACAGTGATCATAAACTGTTACAGTGATCATACACTGCTACAGTGATCATACACTGTTACAGTGATCACAGTTACAGTGATCATACACTGCTACAGTGATCATACACTGTTACAGTGATCATACACTGTTACAGTGATCATACACTCTTACAGTGACCATACACTCTTACAGTGATCATACACTGTTGCAGTGATCATACACTGTTACAGTGATCATACACTGTTACAGTGATCATACACTCTTACAGTGATCATACACTGTTACAGTGATCATACACTCTTACAGTGACCATACACTCTTACAGTGATCATACACTGTTACAGTGATCATACACTGTTACAGTGATCATACACTGTTACAGTGATCATACACTGTTACAGTGATCATACACTGTTACAGTGATCACACACTGTTACAGTGATCATACATTGCTACAGTGATCATAAACTGTTACAGTGATCATACACTGCTACAGTGATCATACACTGTTACAGTGATCACAGTTACAGTGATCATACACTGTTACAGTGATCATAAACTGTTACAGTGATCATACACTGTTACAGTGATCATACACTGCTACAGTGATCATACACTGTTACAGTGATCACAGTTACAGTGATCATACACTGTTACAGTGATCATAAACTGTTACAGTGATCATACACTGCTACAGTGATCATACACTGTTACAGTGATCACAGTTACAGTGATCATACACTGCTACAGTGATCATACACTGTTACAGTGATCATACACTGTTACAGTGATCATACACTCTTACAGTGACCATACACTCTTACAGTGATCATACACTGTTGCAGTGATCATACACTGTTACAGTGATCATACACTGTTACAGTGATCATACACTCTTACAGTGATCATACACTGTTACAGTGATCATACACTCTTACAGTGACCATACACTCTTACAGTGATCATACACTGTTACAGTGATCATACACTGTTACAGTGATCATACACTGTTACAGTGATCATACACTGTTACAGTGATCATACACTGTTACAGTGATCACACACTGTTACAGTGATCATACATTGCTACAGTGATCATAAACTGTTACAGTGATCATACACTGCTACAGTGATCATACACTGTTACAGTGATCACAGTTACAGTGATCATACACTGTTACAGTGATCATAAACTGTTACAGTGATCATACACTGTTACAGTGATCATGTTACAGTGATCACTGTATAACACTCCGACACTCTAATGTTTTCATGAATATTCTAAGTAGGCACAATGTATATATCTACATAATTAATGCCCTAAATAATGTATTGGGATATAGACCTAAGAGATTTCCATTTGATGTTTCGGAATTCATTTGGAAATTTACAATTTATAACAATAGTTAAGAATTCATGTGGCAGTGTAATAATAATCCGGATTTCCCCTCGAAATTAAATAATTCAAAGTTTGATATTAAATTAGGTGTATGGCTAAAGGATTCATTGAATTTATTTCTATGAAAACATATGGTGAATAATAGTAATATATTAATTAATAAAATAATATATTAAAATTCATTATTTAATGAAAATATATAAATTAATAACTTATATTAATAAAAATACACTAATTATTAAAACATAATTAATCAATAAACACACATTAACTAGTAGAAATTATTAATAAAAATTCAAAATTCATATTATTTAGTAAAAATACATTAAAAAAATATTAATATACAGAAAATATCATCAAATACTCAATAAAAAAGAAGAAGTAATAAATTCATATACATAATAAATAGAATGGTATAAATATATCTGACATACAATTAGATAATATGAATATTAAGGGCCGTACACACGTAGGGGTTTTTAAGTCTTTCCACCAGACTTTTTGCTAAGCTCCTCCTACTTTTTCCACGAGAATATAAGAAAAAACGATATAGGTATTATTTATTTCAGTTGGTATCCATGATACCTGCAGGTACCAACTAAAATAAATAACAATTATATCGTTTATTCTTAAATTCTCGAAGAAAAAGTAGGAGGAGCTTCGCAAAAAGTCTGGTGAAAAGACATAAAAAACCCTACGTGTGTACGGCCCTTTAGGTACTCACCAGCAGCAGAGTTGGTAGTAAGATAACTGTTATCAGCTTATCAGCAGCAAATATTGATTTTCAATCACTTGGTTGAACACTGCACTAATTACACCAAATCACTGATAAATATTATAGTGCACTCATTAGTAGGGTTGTGACAATATGCTTTTAAAATCATAGATCTTAAGAATATCATATATGAAATGGTATCGAATACTATGTACCGCTGGTTTAGAACGATTCAATACTTTTTAATTCTCTCCGTCTATAATATTTTCGGGATCTATGATTCAAAAGCATATTGTCACAACCCTAATTATTAGTTGCTGTAAATCAACACAATTTTTTTCTATTAATGAACACTGTGTAGTTAATAATTCACAAACATCTATTAATTTTAAAAGCATTATCCTGAAATGAACAAAAGATTAGTTTTATTCCAATGATGTTTATTGTGAAACTAATAAACATCATTAAAATCTCTTATATAAAATGTTTGAGGTATCAATAAATAATTGTAAATAAGATGTATAATCAGTTGATTTTTAAAAAGTTTAAAAGCTTATTATAGAATCAATAAAATAGAAAACTGTATAGAAGAATCATACCTATTTATATTTCTTTAAAAAATATATTTCTAAATATTATTAAAATGTTGGCCGTAGAAGAATCAATTGGGTTACCTGATGAATTTTAATGTGTGGACTGTTTCTATTTTCAGTTGATAATGGTAGAACTGTGTCTTCAACCAAATCAGAAAAAATAAAACAGCGATTAAGAAAGAAATTTAAAATCAGACAGAATCTTTTCTTTATTCACAATAGCAAATTATCATCAAAATAATGGCCAATGTGCGAGAAAATTCCATAAAACATGATTATTATGAAATGATATTTTCTGGTTTAATTTTTATATTAGCTTGGAATTTTAGTGTGAAATCTAAATTAATATTTTCAATACACACAATAATCACTGTTATTCATCACTGATAATCTCTAATCACTGTTATTCTTCACTACTAATCACTGTTATTCATCACTACTAATCACTAATCACTGTTATTCTTAACTACTAATCACTGTTATTCATCACTGATAATCACTAATCACTATTATTCTTAACTACTAATCACTGTTATTCATCACTGATAATCACTAATCACTATTATTCTTAACTACTAATCACTATTATTCATCACTGATAATCACTAATCACTATTATTCTTAACTACTAATCACTGTTATTCTTAACTACTAATCACTGTTATTCATCACTGATAATCACTAATCACTATTATTCTTAACTACTAATCACTGTTATTCATCACTGATAATCACTAATCACTATTATTCTTAACTACTAATCACTATTATTCATCACTGATAATCACTAATCACTATTATTCTTAACTACTAATCACTGTTATTCATCACTAATAATCAATAATCACTATCATTCATCACTAATAATCAATAATCACTATCATTCATCACTAATAATCAATAATCACTATCATTCATCACTAATAATCAATAATCACTATCATTCATCACTAATAATCAATAATCACTGTTATTCTTCACTACACAGAGAAAAAAGTTTACTCATATTTAATGGGTCAACAATTTATGCTTTGAATCAATTTATTACGTGAGTTAGTTGGACTTTATTCATGTTTTCACGTGTGTTAAAACAACTATGACGTGGTGTGTCATCAAACATTAGTTAGTTAATTCAATTTATTTTATAGATTGAATCAACTTACTATGAGAGTTAAAAGTTACTTTTTTGAGAATTTTAAAGTATGTTGAAAAAACTCTGACAGAGTGTATTGTAGGAACTCACAAAGACTGTTAATCCAATGTATCTGGTGTATAAATTAACTTACTATGCGAGTTGGTGCTACTTTTTTAAGTTTAGGAGTGAGTCAAAACGACTGTTTTGCTTTAACCAACGTCAATTTAACTACTTTTAAGTAGTACCTGCAACTCACCACGTAGGTAGGCGCAAAAATAACCTATTCATATGAGTCAACAAATCAAATTTGATTTGATTCAACTATTCCTTTCTCTGTATGTACTAATCAATAATCACTATTATTCTTCAATACTAATCACTAATCACTATTATTCTTTACTACTAATCAATAATCACTATTATTCTTCAATACTAATCACTAATCACTATTATTCTTCACTACTAATCACTAATCACTATTATTCTTCACTACTAATCACTAATCACTCTTATTCTTCACTACTAATCACTAATCACTCTTATTCATCACTACTAATCACTAATCACTATTATTCTTCACTACTAATCAATAATCACTCTTATTCATCACTACTAATCACTAATCACTATTATTCATCACTACTAATCACTATTATTCTTCACTACTAATCACTAATCACTCTTATTCTTCACTACTAATCACTAATCACTCTTATTCTTCACTACTAATCACTAATCACTATTATTCTTCACTACTAATCAATAATCACTCTTATTCATCACTACTAATCACTAATCACTATTATTCATCACTACTAATCACTAATCACTATTATTCTTCACTACTAATCACTAATCACTGTTATTCATCACTACTTATCACTAATCACTATTATTCTTCACTACTAATCACTAATCACTATTATTCTTCACTACTAATCAATAATCACTGTTATTCATCACTATACTAATCACTAATCACTGTTATTCATCACTACTAATCAATATTATTCATCACTACTAATCACTAATCACTATTATTCTTCACTACTAATCACTAATCACTCTTATTCTTCATTACTAATCACTAATCACTGTTATTCATCACTACTTATCACTAATCACTATTATTCTTCACTACTAATCAATAATCACTCTTATTCATCACTACTAATCACTAATCACTATTATTCATCACTACTAATCACTAATCACTATTATTCTTCACTACTAATCAATAATCACTGTTATTCATCACTATACTAATCACTAATCACTGTTATTCATCACTACTAATCACTAATCACTATTATTCATCACTACTAATCACTAATCCCCGTTATTCATCACTACTAATCACTAATCACTGTTATTCATCACTACTAATCACTGTTATTTATCACTACTAATCACTAATCACTGTTATTCATCACTACTAATCACTGTTATTCATCACTACTAATCACTAATCACTGTTATTCATCACTACTAATCACTAATCACTGTTATTCATCACTACTAATCACTAATCACTGTTATTCATCACTACTAATCCCCGTTATTCATCACTAATCAAAGATCATCTCCACATCAAGGCAGTTAATTCAGTTCTCTTCTGTGCGATGATGTTTCCCCATAAATTGCCCCTAAGTAGAAGCCATTAACTAGAATAACGATAGACAAAAACTACATTAAAACTTTGCCCATGTTATAATGTCATGGTAATTAATTACAACCAGCCAGACTCTCTCTCTCTCTCTCTCTAGAATGCTTACTTCAAATTAACTTTTTTAACGAGAAATGGACCAGGCTAAGTTTTGAGTTAGTGGACGGTTTCTTGTTGTCGATTATATAAAGACAAAGTGTAAAGTAATTATCATATGCCTTTAATTTACATTGGTATCCATGATACCATCATTTTATTTTATTTAAATTGGTAACTTTGATACCAGGTAGTATATTTTATTATATTTTAATTAGTATCCATGATACCAGCAGGTATCGTATATTTTAATTTCAATTGGTATCCATGATACCAGAAGGTTTCGTTAGTCTATTTAAATTGGTATCCATGATACCAGCAGGTATTTTTTTTAATTGGTATCCATGATACCAGCATGCATCATTTATTTTATTTTAATTGGTATCCATGATACCAGCAGGCATCTTTTAATTTATTTAAATAGGTATCTATGATAGCAGCAGGTATCTTTTATTTTACTTTAATTGGTATCCTTGATACCAGCAAGTATCTTATATTTTATTATAATTGGTATCCATGATACAAGCAGGTATCGTATATTTTAATTATTAAATAATATTCTTATTATATGATCGTAATGTGAAACTGGCCGATAACTCGAAACTTACACTAATTATTACGTATTGTTTAATGTACAGAAAGTTAAACAGATTGTTACGATTTAGTACTATCAGTTACTTAAAGAAGGAAGAATATAACGTATGTATATCTCTTTCTAAATTCTGCACATCGTAAAGATTAAATCAAATAACTGAAAGATTTAGATTAAAAGATTAAAAATGTGCATAACTATAATAACATACTTTATTTAGAGGTACTATTTTATAAAATAAATACTAAATACGTGAAACTAAACAAAATACATATAGAGAAAGGATTAGTTGTAACAAATCAAATTTGATTAGTTTTGACTCATATGAATGGGTTATTTTTGCCCCTACCTACGTGGTGGGTAACAGGTACTACTTAAAAGTGGTTGAATTGACGTTGGTTAAAACCAAACAGACGTTTTGACTCACTCCTAAACTTAAAAAAATTAGCACCAACTCTAATAACAAGTTAGCATAAATAAATAGCACGTATAAAGAGCACGTAACCAGATACATTGGATTAACAGTCTTTGTGAGTTACTACAATACACTACCTTCTAGTTGCTTCAACATACGTTAAAATTTTCAAAAAGTAACTTTCAACTCTCATAATAAATTGATTCAATTCATCAATTGAATTGAATTAACTAATGTTTGATGACACACCATGTCATAGTTGTTTTAACACACGTGAAAACATGAATAAAGACCATCCAACTCACGTAATATATTGATTCAAAGCATAAACTGATGATCCATTAAATATGACCAAATGAGTTGTATCTTTTTCTCTGTGTGTATAAAATGTAATTCATAAGATACAAACTATTTAAAATTTAGTATTTTAAAAAACTTTAAAAAATTAGAATAGATAAACTATCATATAAAATCAATAAAAAAAACAATATTGTATAATTCAAACTCATAAACCTCAAACTTTTCGATTTACCTAATTATTAAATAAGTGATCTATTTACTAATTCAAGTATTTAAAACACAGTAGTTCACTTTAATGGTATCATTATTACGTGATGGGAACCATCGCTACCTAATTTCGACGTTAATTTATAAAACCTGACACAAAAATTCATGAATAATGGTCTGCATAAAAGAGTTCCCTAACTTTTATAGTTAGAATACATGTTAAGAAATGTAAGAGAGAAAACTTTAATACCTACCGGACATTAAAGAATATTTATAGTTAACTTACCTATATATCAAACATGCTCGTTTATAATGATCTTATTATCTACTATGTTTCTGTTTCTTTTTTGAATATATCTTATTGCGACCAGCCGGTTAATATAACCTTGTCACATGCGGACGTGTTAAGCGGCTTTCACATATTGAGTTGTAGATAGAAGTATATTTTTACAATAATTAATGTTCGAATTATCCCTTTAAGACATTAAGCTGCTTTTAAAAACAATCACCACAAAAACGTATGCCGTAAAGGGTTAATGATTGAATCCAGTTACCGGAATAGTGGTTGGTGTCTGAGACAGTGGGGTTTCGCTGCAAATCCCCAATTGCAACCAGGCACCCATTGTCTGAAACCACAACAAGCAATTGCCCCGACTACAATAGTGTTATTGTACCAGATAAATTGCTGCGGATCGCTATAACAATTGAGAGAGTGGATGCATTGTAGTTGTGAATAGTTAGGGGGTCATTATTCGTCTGGGTGTACCTCTTTATAATGGCACTGCACCATGAATTGCTCTACCAACAGTCGCACACATAATAATAGTCTGTACGACGATTGAATTTTCATCCTAATGATTATCCGCCGTAAGAATCGCTTACGATAAAAACAAGCATTGTTATTCACTTACGATGGAATTATGATAAAGGTTTTAGAATTTTCTATACGATGATTTAAAAAATTGATTTGATGACGTCATACTATGAAAAAAATTCAGTGCAGTGAGGATAAATATTCATAATAAACTGATGGTTAGTATAAATATACGTTACTGTATTTTATCAGATTCTAATAAATTGGTATCATGGATATATTCAGAATGAATGAATAAATATCCCGTATATTGGATACAAGAGATACATTGGATACAGAATATACATACTGTAACATTATCTAATAAATTGGTATCATGGATACAGCCAAAATAAATAAATATCGCGTATACTGGATACAAGAGATAACATATAAACAGTTCTTGAGATCACGTATAAGAGGATTTAGTATCAAACAATGAAATGTATTCCTTTGAGTGGGGGAAATATTTCTGGCAGCTATGATGGATATGGGAGAGAGATTTCTTTAGCTTCTCATGCCTTGATCAAATAAAGAACCACTGCCTTTCTTAGAGCTTATATACTTTATACCTTATACTTTATACCTTATACTTTATACTTATACTTTATACCTTATACTTTATACCTTATACTTTATCGGAGATTTCGACTCCAGATAGGAAAATTTAATTTCTTATAAATTTTAATAGGGTAAGTTATGAATTATCGATCAGTACTGCATCTTCGGTCATATAAGAAAAAACAATATACAAATTGTTATTATTAGATAGCCCTGTGTAATAATAACAATTTTTAAATCGTTTTTTCTTCTATGACCAAAAATGTAGTGATGACCGATAATTCGTAACTTACCCTAAGTTGCTTTTTATTTAATTGAACTATTTATCTTTTTGTCAAACCCATCAAATTTATTTACAACATATTTCAATAAAATACATATAATTAGTTGAGACAAACAATAATATAATTAGCGAAGTAAAAAGAGCAGACCGGGTAATTCATCACAGTCCTCTAGTTCCAATTCATCCAAGTTATTTTGTTTTTGTTGCAATGCAATAAATTAGTTCATCGAATTAGAGAAAAGTGCCTAAAGTTAGCGTTAAGACTTGGCTGGCTCCGAAACTTAGCGCGCGCTCTTTCGTAACTTCAGTACAGACGAACCTACTTCCCTCAAAAGATTCTTCTTCTTTCAGCTCTATTTAGTGATTAGGGAACATATTCATCTCTATCGAGGATTGTATTGGTAGCTACTCCTAAGAAAAATGAGAACACTTTCGAAACATGACAGCTAATTAAAACTTGAACAACGAGCGCCATTTTATGACCTAATTGGGGTGAGTTACGAATTGTAGGACAGTTCCACATCTTCGGTCATATGAGAATTTAAAATAATTAGTATTTGATTGTGATATTATTGGTAGCCATGATATCTGAAAGTATCATGGATACCAATTAAAATCATGAGTTAACCCGGTCACGGTTGCTCAACTTTATCTTTGCTGATGTGCCACATCTACAGATTGCTGTCCCAAAATAAGGTCATCCTCCATGTACGGGTTAAGATGTCAAATTAATATTTTTTTCTTGTATGATCGAAAATGTTGAACTGTCCGATAACTCGTAACTTACCCTAACTGCCAAATCTTCGAAAATAGTTCACTCTTCAGTTTCTGGACATTGAAACAGTTTATCTGGTGGGATTTATAGGCTCCTATATTGACAAATTATGGGCATTTTGAATGGATGTCATTTCTAGACTTCTGGGGAAATTGTGGTTTGTTAGTTGTTTGTTAGTTGTTTGTTCTCTCTTAACTAACTAACTAAAATTAAAACATAAACTTTGTTTGTTTATTGAAATTCTGTTCACATTAAAATACAAAATAAAAATAATACAATTTTAAAATACAAACAGTTTGATTCTTTAAAATTCTATCAGTAACTTGCATAATCTAATAATTTAAAATCCAACTAAAATATAATGGTTCGTATTAGATGACATTTTAGAGAGTGGTCATATATGACCCAAAGAAATAGTAACGAAATTTTCACAGCTGTGTCTGATTGCAATCTCGGTAATTTAGCCATTCATTATAAAGTGATTTAAGCCTTTAATTATACATGATACATGTTTAAGCCTTTAATTATACATGATACATGTTTAAGCCTTCAATTATACATGATACATGTTTAAGCCTTTAATTATACATGATACATGTTTATTGTTTAAGCCTTTAATTTATACATGACACATGTTTAAGCCTTTAATTATACATGATACATGTTTATTGTTTAAGCCTTTAATTTATACATGATACATGTTTAAGCCTTTAATTATACATGATACATGTTTATTGTTTAAGCCTTTAATTATACATAATACATGTTTAAGCCTTTAATTATACATGATACATGTTTATTGTTTAAGCCTTTAATTATACATGATACATGTTTAAGCCTTTAATTATACATGATACATGTTTATTGTTTAAGCCTTTAATTATACATTATACATGTTTAAGCCTTTAATTATACATAATACATGTTTAAGCCTTTAATTATACATGATACATGTTTAAGCCTTTAATTATACATAATATATGTTTAAGCCTTTAATTATACATGATACATGTTTATTGTTTAAGCCTTTAATTATACATGATACATGTTTATTGTTTAAGCCTTTAATTATACATGATACATGTTTAAGCCTTTAATTATACATGATACATGTTTAAGCCTTTAATTATACATAATACATGTTTAAGCCTTTAATTATACATGACACATGTTTATTGTTTAAGCCTTTAATTATACATGATACATGTTTAAGCCTTTAATTATACATGATACATGTTTATTGTTTAAGCCTTTAATTATACATGATACATGTTTAAGCCTTTAATTATACATGATACATGTTTAAGCCTTTAATTATACATGATACATGTTTAAACCTTTAATTATACATGATACATGTTTAAACCTTTAATTATACATGTTTAAGCCTTTAATTATAAATGATACATGTTTAAGCCTTTAATTTTACGTAAAAGGCTGTTTCATGCATATCAGTGATCCGTACGAGACATCTCCAATACTTTATATCGTTACTTTAATTTCAACGGACACATTCACACAGTACCGACTCCTCTCAGGACTAAAAAATCACTGGGAGGAGCCGGACCGGACGAAAACCTGACATGTGTGAAGCAGCCTTGAATGTTTCTCCCTGCCGAAAAATTTTCCGATCGGCAGATCGTCTATTTTTGTAAATATTGATTGTAAAATATAAATATTTTAGACGTTATCGTCCTGATATTTTGTTGGGAATGTTTGGCGAAATAAAATGAAGACTATAAATAATTTGAATTACGATTGGATTTTTGTCGGATCAGTCATCAACGTGGATAGATTAAATAATTTATCATTGATAATAATCGTTAGTCAAAACCACTAAGGTAAGTTCTCAATTATCGGTCATTTCCACATTTTCGGTCATATAAGAAAAAAAGATATAAAAATTATTATGTCTCTAGGATTGGTTGAGTAAAACAACCAATCCGGGTTGGTTGTTTTACTCAACCAATCCTAGTGAAATAATTATAATATAGTCTTTTCTTATATAACCGAAAATGTGGAACTGGCCGATAATTAAGAACTTTCCCTAATCTTTTATTATTATTAAAATTCAACTGGATACAGATAAATATTCTCAATGATGTATAAGCTACCTGTAACAATGGAGAAAATAGATTTAATTTTTATTGAACCTGGGATTTAAATTATTAAATTCAGTAGGTTTCATTGCTTCAAACCGTTCATCAACTCATTAAAAGTACGAAGTGTATTTTCACTGCACTGTGTGACAAATGAATTCGACTCTCTGTTAAATCTCATAGGGATTAAAATTCAATTTATAGAATTTGCCGAGTGTGCAATAATGAAATGCCATTTACAGTTTTATAGCAGCAGTACTAATAACGAAAGCGGCGGCGGCGGCGGCTTATTTGGTGAATCATTTTAATAATTCATATGAAAATTAAACCAAAGTTGAATATATTGGATAAAATGGCTAATGAGTAGACTTTATAGTGAATGGTTAAGTGATATATTAATATATTTTATATACACTGTGAAAACGTATGAATTTAAAACAATGTATTTGTAGTCAGGTAAAGAAAATTACGGACTAAATAGCAAATTTGTTTCAAATTCACTGACGCGAATTATATTGTATTAATAATTTCCAAATATTTTCCCTCTTTGTTTGATTAAATTTTCTAACAAATTCCCTAAATGTAGTGCTTTATTTTTAATGTGTTCGAATCAGTAAAACGTCCAAAGACTCCCACCCAATTCCCCTTTGTAATTAATAGAGCGTGATTAATTTCTTCCCGATCACTGACCCTTTGCAGACTTTCTCCACAAAACCTCCTGAATGGCTTTATTTCACTTTGCTAAACATCTCTATTCTTATCAATTAACTAAGTCAATACGCTGCTCAAAGACTTTCGAAATGACTTACTAACAGAAATTTCCCAGACTGACTCATTCCGATAAAGTGAAGTTCCTGTCTTTCCTGGCGACGATTAGACTGTTCCAGCCAGACAAATGTTCTCTGTTGAGACTCACTCGGAGACTCGGCCAGAATAGAGACAGAGGTCCCTGAGAGACATCTCAGCCTCGAGTTAATGCAGCTCGGGCCAGCCACTCAAGAATCTAGTTCACTTGTGTATTCTCTTTGATTGCAGGAGAGAGCTATCAGCATGTACGAGAAATGCACTTGTTAGGGGTATCAACGTGTGGGAGAACTGATACGGTACTTTGTTAGGGGTATCAACGTGTGGGAGAACTGATACAGTACTTTGTTAGGGGTATCAACGTGTGGGAGAACTGATACGGTACTTTGTCAGGGGTATCAGCGTGTACGAGAACTGATACAGTACTTTGTCAGGGGTATCAACGTGTGGGAGAACTGATACGGTACTTTGTTAGGGGTATCAACGTGTGGGAGAACTGATACGGTACTTTGTTAGGGGTATCAACGTGTGGGAGAACTGATACAGTACATTGTTAGGGGTATCAGCGTGTGGGAGAACTGATACGGTACTTTGTCAGGGGTATCAACGTGTGGGAGAACTGATACGGTACTTTGTCAGGGGTATCAACGTGAGGGAGAACTGATACGGTACTTTAACTTTGCCAGGGTTATCAACGTGTAGAAGACCAGGTACGGTACTTTGCCAGGGGTATCAACGTGTAGAACTCTGAAGAAAATGAAATAGCTTTAACAGCAATATTAACAAACGATTAAACACTGAGGAATACAAAACCAGAAAATATTGTAATCGAACAATTGTTAACTAGCTTAGATGTTTAGTATTTACCATTCCATCAAATCTCAGTCGAAATGAGTGCATTTTTAAATCCTTCAGATTAGGTGCTAGCCAAGTTGTAGCGATCGATCGATCGCTATTTCCGACTGAGAGGACAGTTTCCGGGGCAAGGAGGGAGAGACTTATCGAGAAACATTAATTTCAAGAATGCTCTGAATTGGATCGCCTGCCCAATCAATGTCTTGAATGCACTGAAACTTCAGGCCTTCAGACACTTGGTCTGAGGAATGACGAACTTTGAGGGCCTGTAGTACCTAATGAACCAGTTCATCCAAGAGATCGAGAGTTAGAAGATTGTGAATCAAAATGAATATGTTTTATTTGATCAAAAAGATGGATATTTATTATAAGTAAATATTTAGTTGAGACTGATTGCTTGGAAATGATCATTCTAGTATTAAAAAACTATATTAAAATATAGTATATTTCAACTATAATATAAAATATAGTAACATAAAATGATAAGAGAATATAAATCAGGTGAAATAATACACTGAAATAAAAAGTTGAAAATAA
Source organism: Caprella mutica (assembly GCA_947561585.1). NCBI lineage: Eukaryota > Metazoa > Arthropoda > Malacostraca > Amphipoda > Caprellidae > Caprella > Caprella mutica. The sequence goes on along the minus strand of CANNZV010000353.1, from coordinate 304,587 downwards.
AAATAAAAACTACCGAGATATTAACTTTAATACAGAAACTAAAAATGCTCAAAATAGAAATTCGAAAAATTTATGAAAAATTTAAATTGCTCAAAAATATTTGGAAAAAATAGCACTATAATAGACACATATAGACAAAATCTACTGCAAATATATATAAAAGTTTGTAATCCATTTGGCAGAAACATCAGAAAAAAATTTGATTTAAACTTTTATGTTCCTGTAAGTTTCTTCACATTCCTCTATTAACCCTACACCAATCATTTATTTTCACAATATTTAAAGTAACTAAATATGATGACAAGGGCGATAGAACATCCATTGGAGACATACGCTGCTGAATAAGTCAGTATAATATGTATAAGTTGTTTCCATTGTTCATAGAGAGAGAAATGGGACTGGATACTTTTAATGGAATAACAAACTTTTACCTCTCATGTGGGATCAGATGTCACGCCTTTCATTTTCCAACTTCTATTCCCCTTTGACGATGTGATGAGATGTTTTATTTGTCACACTTAACTATAGCAAAACAATTCACTTTTATAAATATCATAACACGGAATCGTCTATTCCATCAATAAATAAATAGAAAACTTGAGGTAATGATGAAAAATATAAATAATGTAATATTAAATAAATAAATAATATTTAATAAAAGAGATAGTATAGTAGGGGATTTTAACCTCTGCTTCGGAACCAAAGGCCCTATCGCTAACGTCAAAAGGAAATTAATTACAAGGGACTGGATGAAGCAGTCAGAAAAGAAAGTGGCTCCGTGAACAAAGTCATCTACCACCGTCTGCGTCAAAGCTCATGAATGCAGAAAAGCTACTCCGTGAATGCAGTCACTTACCAAAAAATGTGACGAAAAAGGACACAAGCACTGGTGGCTGCATTCACGGATGAAAGAGGAAAATGAAGAGGTGTTAGTAAGTAAACAAAGCCTATGAGTTTACCTAACCAAAAATATTTGAAATCTTAAATGAAATAACAACTTAGAAAAAGGAAATCACTAAAAAAAAAGAAATCACTAAAAAATGGATATAACTAAATAAATATATATCCACAAAGGGATATATATCCATTAGTTCAAACATGAGCAAGTACCAAGTTCAAAGATGTACCAACAAGTTCAAATATGTACAAGTACCAAGTTCAAAGGTGTACCAACAAGTGCATATAAACTGGTACAAGTACCAAGTTCAAAGGTGTACCAACAAGTGCATATAAACTGGTACAAGTACCAAGTTCAAAGGTGTACCAACAAGTGCATATAAACTGGTAGCGCAAAAGAGATCCACGTTAGCATTTTGCCTCAAAATGTTGAAGAATTTCCCGACAGTGAGTGAAAGTTAATGTAATTTCCCAGTGGCTTTTGATATTACTCGTCTGTGCTGCTCTGCCTTACTAAAAGATGCAGCTATTTAAAGGAGAGTGTTCTGTGTAAGTGGGAACACTTGGCTAAACACAACATTTCGCTCAGAACGATGAGCACGAAGAGAACGAGTAGGGTAAGTTCTTAATTATCGGTAGTTCCACAGTTACGTACACGTAACATAAAAAATATATAATATTTATTATTCAACTTTTATTTTTATTGGTATCCATGATACCTGCAGGTATCATGGATACCAAAATAAAAGTCAAATAATTATTATTTTGTTCTTACATATCCAAAAATGTGGAACTGAGCGAGTGGATACCAATTAAAATAGAAGTTAAATAATAATTATTATATATTTTTTCTAACGTGTCCGAAAATGTGGAACTGACCGATAATTAAGAACTTGACCTAGGTTAATTTTTCATTTTCCTTTAGCTACTTTTTATTTGTTAGACCCTTTTCGCTGAACAGTTTATTTCGAAAACTAGAGGTTTTTTAATTATTTTAAAAAATATATAGAACACCATACATTAAATCCTACACTAAATTAATTACATTTTTAATCTACCTAATTGATAATCCTTATATTTAACAGTCCATTTCATTAACTATAATTAGATTGGCTGCTCTATTAATCACTTTAATGCTTAATTTCATTATGATGTTTTTAACGTAATTAACAAGTTTAACACCAAGCGGTGACTGTTCAAAATTAGAACTAATAGAGTCATGGTAATCTATTGTAATTTAGATGATTTCATAATTTATATATTACACTATTTTTTAAAGAATACATATAAATAGAATTTTTTTTTAAATATGAAATTTGAAAAATATACAAATAAATGAGAGTATATAAAATATATTAGTGCTTTATTTGTTAATAAAGAATACTCAGTGAAAAATTATACATTTTGAAATAAATTAAAAAAATATATGAAATTAAAAAAAATTAATTATTTAAAAAATAGGATATTCAAAACGTAAATAAACCTAAATTTAATTTCGTAAATATAACCTATCAAAAAAGTAAATTAGGCCAAATAAAGAATCAGGTAATCAATTCGTTAATAGGGTAAGTTCCGAATTATCGGTCAGTTTCACATTTTCGGTCATTATATAATAATAATTATTTCACTAGGATAGGTTGAGTAAAATAATAACTATTATATCGTTTTTTCTTACATGACCGAAAATGTGAAACTGTCCGACAATTCGTAACTTACCCTATAAATAATTGATGATATATACCTAATTTAATGACTTTTTTTCAGTAATAGTTGATGTAAAAGCTTCAGATGTTTTCATTCTTTTAACCACAGAGACTATCTCTGAATGTGTTTACGACAACACTAACGTTAGCCTTTCTTGCTGACTCAGCGAAATGCATTGTTTATGTATAAATTGTATATGCAATAATAAATGGCATGGAACATTCACGCTACACTGTGCAGAAACCTTGGAAACAGTCCAGCACTGAAATGTACCTACACGGAGATAACACGTGTGCAGTGAATATTCTATATGCGTACAATAATATTTATAGCTAATATTTACATTAATATATTTGGAATTGCATACAATTGTAAATTTAATGAGAAAATAATCTGTAAATTTGTAATTTAAGATTTTTCCTTAAATTACTTAAATATTAAGGTTGTATTAAATGGATGGTCGTTATAATAAGAAATTAGAGAAAGAACTAATCTATATAGATGTACATTTTATATTCATCTAATTCTAAATAAATCACATTCATATGGAATTTCAAAAATAAAAAAAACAGGTTCAAATCGGAAATAAAAAATAAACTAATTATAGTCTAAATTAATAAAATATACAAAACTAAAAACTTAATGCAATTTGATAAAAAATGATTATAGAGGATGTATTTATACAGTATTATTTTAAATAAAATTAAGAGAATGGAGTAAGTTCCAATTTATCGAACAATTTCACATTTTCGTTTATGTAAATAATATAGTAATTACAATTTATCTCTTCAATTTCATTATTATATAGTTTCTTTTTTTAAATGATCGAAAATATGTTACCATCCGATAAGTTTGAACAAACCATATCCAAATAATATAAAGAACAATAAAAGGGTAAGTTCCTAATTATCGGTCAGTTTCACATTTTCGGTCAAGTAAGAAAATACGATATAATGATAATTATTTAATTTTTATTTTAATTGGTATCCATGATACCTTCAGGTATCATGGATACCAATTAATTTTTGTTTAATTGATAAATTATTTTTTTACCAAATAAAATAAAAATTAAATAATTATTAGTATATCGTTTTTTCGTACGTGTTCGAAAATGCTGAACTGACCGATAATTAAGAACTTACCCTACTTAGTCAGTGGAAACTAACTCATTTGTCCCACTTAACCAATAGCTTCATTTGTTTTGTAGCCATGGTAAGTAAGTAACACTAATTCCTAATAACAGTTCTTTGCTTTAAAATATTACTTTTCCAATATTGTTCTCCACAGCCCTGAATATTCCTCAGAAAATTCTATGATGTAATAGTCGTACAAATGAGCACAAGGATTCGATTCCAAGCGATGAAAAATAGCACACAGTTAGACTTTCTGTCCCTACTTGGGACATATCTAACTAAAAACATGTAAACCCAATCAGAAAATGTATAATATAGGCTAAACTACGAATTACCAGTCACATCCATATATGAAACCGCATTATAATAAAATTATTTAATTTTATTGGTATCCATTATATCATGATTTGTGGATACCAATTAAAATAATTATTTGAAATAAAATAAATAATTATTTGATTTTATTGGTATCCATAATACCTGCATTTGTCATGGATACCAATTGAAATAAAATAATAATCATTATATCGTTTTTCATAAATGACAGAAGATGTGGAACTGACAGATAATTCGTAACTTACTTTATATCAAACTATTTTTTCTAACAATATATTCTTCATTAAAATCAAGGGTGGTGTATATTAGGTGTCTAACCATTTGTTTTAATGTCAATAATGCGATAGGTTGAATAAATACAAGACGTGGTAATACCTTATTCTATTTAATCCATGTTTGTGTTTTTTTCCAATACCTGACGACACACGCAATGTCTTGACCCTCGTATCGTACAGACAACAAAATGTCTTTTCAATACTTCCCGCTGGGATGAGTTTTCCGATTCGCCAATAACCAGTCTTGCTACGGAACGACCTAACTAAGGGGATGGGGGTTGCATCTGTTCGAACAGGGGGTGGGTGGGGGAGGTCTATTCGAGGAGGGGTCTTTTCGTGAGCCTGTACGTTGAGTTCGAAACTCATTAGGGTTATGGCCTTGACTCTGCAAGTGATGGAAGAGCTATTGTCACAGCCATTAATTGCAACACTCGCACAATTCGAAACATACCAAATGTTTCGTTAGGAAGGAAAAAAAAACAGTCCTAGAATAGGGTATTTTTAGAAGATAAAAATGATTGATTTGAAGGACTGATTTTTTTTTAAATCAGGATATTTATAAAAGTTATAAATCAAGCAATAGTGTTGGATAGGAATGCACCACAGTATCATTTAAATACAGGGGACTGTAGTCAGTGGGTGTAGTAGACCATAAGCCCCCCTCCCCCCCCCTCCCCGGTCATGAGCCCCCTTGTTTTTTAATCCGTTTTTACCTATATTATTGACACTTTTGTAGTTCATAACTGATCAAACATAAAATAAATGTATATAGAGGGGCGTGCCGCCCCCCGAACCCCCCTGCCATAACATTAAACAATCATGAAGTGTGCAGTACAACAAACTAGCGGATACAGCAACAAACTACATTAGCAACTCTCAGTTATTTCTATCTAAGTAGTTCTTCATTTATTTAACTAGGTAAATAAGGATTAAAAAAACAGGGATGGGGGGGGGGGGGCTCGTGACCAAGGGGGCTCATGACCTAGGGGGCTTATGACCTAGGGGGGGCTCGTGACCGGAGGGGGCTCATGACCGGGGGATTCTTGAAGGGGGGAGGGGGGGCTCTTGACCGTACCCCGTAGTCAGTAGCCAAGAAACTGAAGGAAAGACCGTACAGTCAGTGACTTTACGGTATATACTGTCTACAGTTACTAACTGTACATTCACTACAGTTTCTGACTGTAGACTACAGCTACAATATACAGTTACTAACTAGATTCACTGTCGTTACATTTAGTAACTGTAGATTCACTGTAGTTACAGTTACTAACTGTAGATTCACTAAAGTTACAGTTACTAACTGTGACTACAAATGCAATCAACAGTTACTATAACTGTATATGGTAGATACAGTGAGTCTACAGTTGTTAAGGGGACCGCCCCAAAAATTTTGAAAAAAATTTATTATTGAAGTTATGGTTCTGAAACCTTGTATGTATATATAAAATTGAATTATCTATCGTTTTTGTTCCTGACATTTTTTCGATTAGATCCATAGAAACGAGTTCGAACCATTTAAAAAAAAACCAACCTGTTTTTTGGTTGAAGCTAGAGCATTGCGGTTTTTTGCATTCGATTCTCCATACTGATATCTACAGTATGATTCTCTTCGTTTTTTGATTTTCGAATGGGTTTTCTAAATTTCGACTTTTTCATAAAAAGTAAACCAAAAATTTTGAAAATAATTTTTTGTCAGAAAAAATTTTCTACAACAAATTCGAAAATCAAAAATCGAAGAAAATCATATTGTAGATATCATTATGAACTATCGAATGCCAAAAACCGCAATGCTCTAGCTTCAACCAAAAACAGGTGGGATCTTTTGAATTAAAAGATTTGTAGATATCAAAATTAGTAGGAATTTCCTTTCAAAGATTGATGATCTGACATGCAGCGTCCATCCACTTCGAAGGTTTAGGGGCAACTGGCTAATCTCTCTTTGCATTCATTGGTGTGTGCGTGCTACACGGGTATGTTAGATACCAGATATAGCGATATAATTAATTATTACGAATTATAATTGGCTGAGAGATGGTTTTTAGAGTACATATAGACTCCCTACCCCCCGGCCCACTTTTCCCTTTCTCCCTCTCCCCAGGGGGTTAGAGTTATACGAGACTTCTGATATTTTGCACACACTATAAGAAGGTTATAAAGCAACTATTTACACAATAAAAAAATAAGATAAAATTTTGAGATTTCTTCGGGGGGCGGTGTCCTTAACTGTAGCTACAGTCTACAGTCAGTAGAGGTAAATTATAGCTACAGTCTGTTTACAGTTAGAAACTGTAAATTAGAGCTACAGTTACTAATTGTAACTACAGTTAGTCTGAAGTTGCTAACTGCAGTTACAATTTTAAGTTTGTCCCTGTGGCTACAATGTACAGTTACTGACTGCAGACTCACTGTAGCTACAATGTACAGTTACTGACTGTAGACTCACTGTAGCTACAATGTACAGTTACTGACTGTAGACTCACTGTAGCTACAATGTACAGTTACTGACTGTAGACTCACTGTAGCTACAATGTACAGTTACTGACTGTAGACTCACTGTAGCTACAATGTACAGTTACTGACTGTAGACTCACTGTAGCTACAATGTACAGTTACTGACTGTAGACTCACTGTAGCTACAATGTACAGTTACTGACTGTAGACGCACTGTAGCTACAATGTACAGTTACTGACTGTAGACTCACTGTAGCTACAATGTACAGTTACTGACTGTAGACTCACTGTAGCTACAATGTACAGTTACTGACTGTAGACTCACTGTAGCTACAATGTACAGTTACTGACTGTAGACGCACTGTAGCTACAATGTACAGTTACTGACTGTAGACTCACTGTAGCTACAATTTACAGTTACTGACTGTAGACGCACTGTAGCTACAATGTACAGTTACTGACTGTAGACTCACTGTAGCTACAATTTACAGTTACTGACTGTAGACGCACTGTAGCTACAATGTACAGTTACTGACTGTAGACTCACTGTAGCTACAGGTTTCATCTCTCAATAGACTTCAGGGATCTCCTTCACAAAGTTTAAAGGCATTGGGATAATCTAAATTAGTTATGTGTCTTAAGTTCGAATGACAGAACTATGTATTGTGGTAATATACAGTGAAATATCAATGACATATTGATCTATTAAAATAAATTCAAAATCGTCTAATTTAAAATATGAATAATAGTTAATTATGGTAATATGCTTAAATATATTCTAACAAGTATAAATATATTCCAACATGTTTTAACATATTTTAACATGTTCTAACGTATTCAAGCATAATCCAACATGTTTTAGAATATTTAATTATTTTATTATCACATTCGAGAGAAGGGACTTTATCGCCATATTTATGGCGATAAACAAACTAGAAATACCTCCTTTCTATTAACATCACGAGGACGGAAGGATCAAATATCTAGTTTTTAATAAAATGGTGATTAACAAATGGCGCCATACAGCCATACAAATAAAGAAAATATAGGTAGTAATAAATATATTTGCAGTTATATGTTAGGATTAAAAGAAGGAGGGGATTATATCCGGGAGGGCTTATGTGCTACATCCACAGTTGACATGCCTGACCCGCCCCCTACCCCCTCTCCATGTCAACTTTATGTATAACTTGATGATGTCAGAGACAAATTAATAAAATCTTCAAGTGATAATCAATCACGTCACCACGTGGCCCATTATTTATGTTTTGTTCATTTGATCTTGCCAATTTGATCTAAACAATTTAAAACAAAGTCAATAGAATAGAGTATGGTATCCAATTTTCAGGTTCATGGCGATTTTTAACAGAAGTCTTAATGGCGATTTTCTTTCGGTGTTTTTTCCATTTTTATTTTTTAAAGATCATTTACGGCGAGGACCTTCTTGAAAGTATAAATAAATTCTAACAAGCATAAATATATTCCAACGTGTCTCACCACATTCTAACATGTCTCACCACATTCCAACATGTCTCACCACATTCCAACATGTCTCACCACATTCCAACATGTCTCACCACATTCCAACATGCCTCACCACATTCCAACATGTCTCACCACATTCCAACATGCCTCACCACATTCCAACATGCCTCACCACATTCCAACATGCCTCACCACATTCCAACATGTCTCACCACATTCCAACATGTCTCACCACATTCCAACATGTCTCACCACATTCCAACATGTCTCACCACATTCCAACATGTCTCACCACATTCCAACATGTCTCACCACATTCCAACATGTCTCACCACATTCCAACATGTCTCACCACATTCCAACATGTCTCACCACATTCTAACACGTTTCGAGAGCACCCTACTACATTTCCAGAGCTCATTCCTTACACCGTTAGTCCATTTGGTTGCCATTGGTAATATACGGCTGTGCTATTGCTTAATGTACATTAGCTCCAATTATTAGCCTATTATGTGACTCTAATGTCAGGACCATCTCCTCAAAACTTCTTACTCCGCAGGGTACTATCGGTCACTTTAATGCCACTCAAACTTGGCAATGGTTAGGCTTGGTAATTTGTATGGTCATATCTAGAGGCTTTGTAGTTGGGGTAAAGTAGCTAATTTCTAGGGATTTTTTTTTGAGGATTAATGGCTAGATTTTTTTATATTGGGATTCGAATTATTTATTTGAGGAGAATAATATCTAAGGATTTTATTTGGAGAGTAATGGCTGAATATTTTATATAGGGACTAATTGAGGAGAAATATTTAACTTATTGATTTGGAGAGCATAATATTAAGATATTTGATTTAGGGAGTAATATCTCGGAATAATATTTGGGGAGTTATAACTAGGTATTTTATGTGGGAATTACTAACTAGGTATCTTATTGGGAAGTAATAATATCAGCGTAAGTATTTAGTAAATTTTATTTTGGAATTAATATAGTTTTTTTTTAATAAATATATAGGGATTATAGTTTGTCGGATTATTCTTGCAATATTATTAATATCTTATAGTTAAATAAATATTATTTTAACGAGATTTCAGAATTCTCGATGAAATATGTATGGACTCTATGAACATTCATCGTATTATTCCACTGTAGATGATCTCACGAATATGAATGGAGTAGTGATTTTCGAATGGGATTTCGGACAATAATTTCGGTTGGTCGAATAAAGGGATACATAGCTCTGGATGGCAAGATTCTCCACAACACCTTTGAAGTCTTAATTAAAAGTTCTGTTGATCTGCATATTGAGAACTGAAGGCAGTACGTACATACACGGGAATTTTAATTAACATTCATGGTTATAATTGAAAAATAATAACCAGCATAATTTAGTATGACTTTCAATTTATGAGAATGAATATTTATCGAATCATCGAATATATCGATATTTTACCTACGTTTATAATTTAATTGATTTGCATAATTATTAATTAATAACGAATATTTATCGAATCATCGAATTTATCGATAATTTACCTACGTTTATAATTTAATTGATTTGCATAATTATTAATTAATAACGAATATTTATCGAATCATCGAATTTATCGATAATTTACCTACGTTTATAATTTAATTGATTTGCATAATTATTAATTAATAACGAATATTTATCGAATCATCGAATTTATCGATAATTTACCTACGTTTATAATTTAATTGATTTGCATAATTATTAATTAATAACGAATATTTATCGAATCATCGAATTTATCGATATTTTACCTACGATTATAATTTAGTTGATTATAATATTGGTTTTGGTAATTGATACTTGTTACGAGTGGTTTAATTTCAAGGTTTGGGATATAAATAAAAACAAATACCTTCAGAATTCCGCGGTCACCATTTTTTTTTTATTTCGTCTCTATCATAGGATAATTAAAACTAGATTAGGTGCACTCGGTAGAGCGCATACCTTCGCTGCCGCTTTGACCCGTACTCTCATAAAATCAAATAAACTGGTAACTGGATAATGACCAATCATCTCACCAAGTTTCATGCAATATGGTTCTCAATACTTTTTGAGTTATAAATGACCTTGACCTTTGACTGGATCGCTCCCAAAATTCTACCAGATGGTTTCTGGACATTGACCAATCGTCTTATAGAATTTCAGACAATTTGGTTGAATATTTTTTGAGTTATAAATGGCCTTGATCTTGATCTTTGACCTTCAACCTGATCGCTCCCAAATTCTATCAAAATGGTTCCTGCATATTGATTGACCAATCGTCCCACCAAGTTTCATGCAATATGGTTCAATACTTTTTGAGTTATAAATGATCATGACCTTGACCTTTGACCGGGTCGCTCCCAAAATTCTACCAGAAGGTCACTGGACATTGACCAATCGTTTCACTAAATTTCACGCAATTTGGTTCAACAGTTTTTCAGTTACGCGAATAACAAGATGATAAATAAATAAATGCCGGGTAAAAATGACCTTACGCAAATTTGCGAAGGTAATAAAAATATTCTATTACGGCTATTCAAGGAAATATGTTCTTTTTTAACGAAAATCACAGTTTTCAATGATTATAAACCTTCTTTTCATTGAATGCTACAACGTTAAGGTCCGTACACACGTAGGGTTTTTTAAGTCTTTCCACCAGACTTTTTGCTAAGCTCCTCCTACTTTTTCTTCAAGAATATAAGAAAAAACGATATAATTACTATTTATTTTAGTTGGTATCCATGATACCTGCAGGTATCATGGATACCAATTGAAATATATAATTATATCGTTTTTTCTTATATTCTTGAAGAAAAAGTAAGAGAAGCTGAGCAAAAAGTCTGGTGGAAAGCCTTAAAAACCCTACGTGTGTACGGACCTTAAGAAACAAAAACAGCATAGCATTTCACACTCACAAGAAGAATTCACGTTCGGATGTACTTTAGATTGCGAAAAGTGGTGATCAAGAAGCTACTTCAGGGATTTCAAAACTTCCAGGCGAGTGCTTTAACTTTCTGGATGCCCTTCTGTAGCCTAATTATTGTGTGTTTCAAGTCCTAGTTACGAAAAGCACCAGCGATGTTTCCGTCTGCAGTGTGCACCACCGTCACTTGGGATAAAACTTCTGATAAGTAGAGAGAGCTTTTTCATCCTTAACTTCCCTCTACAATATTGATGGTGCGTGGATCTTTAAGCCAACTTTCGGAGAGCTCATCATTTAATAAGGAACATCAGTGGGATCTTTCGGCTAAAAACGGAATAAAGTATTTGTTCTGAGTTTCTTGTGTATTACCATTTTGTATCTTATGGCATAATAATTAAATAAGGGGTTGGACGTCTGCATATGGAATGAATGCAGTATTTGTTATGAATTGCTTGTGTAATACTATTTTGTATCATAATCTAGTAAGTGGCTTAACGTCTGCATTCATACGTTAAAGAAGTACAAAGTACAATGAAGAAACAGTCAGAGAGGAAAGTGGCTCCGAACAAAGTCACATGTCAAAAAAAACAGCACAATTTATTTTTGTTGGGAGTTGTGTCTGAATTTTTTTCACTCCACGTCACTCCATCCAAAATTCAATTACATATTTCCTAGGACGTGCGTTCCATGAAATGTTTCGCTGAATTAAAACTCAAGTTCCAGCTGATAAGATCTTATATTTACTTTATCTTCCAGACAAACTCCTGGGAATACACAAAGATAATAAACTATTTGAATATCAAGTCTTTATGAGTGGTATGAAGAATAATGGGGGTAATTATTCCATGACAGGTTACAAAAGAGGAAGACACAAATGAACCTGTTTTCGTGGCTTGATGAATTTGTCTGTGAATATTTAATACGAGACCCAGCCCATGTTAATGTTTAGAAATATAATCTAAACTTTACAATAATATTACGGGATCTTTCCCATTTGACGACCCCCACCAGATTTAATTTGAATTAATTTTTTTATAAGTATTTTAGTCCATAGAGTCATAAAAATCAAAACCGTTTTTTGTATAAACTAATACTTTTTGAGATATGAGGGTCTAAATTATTTATTTCCTATGTATTACTGAAGGATTGAGAACTTTGAAAAAACTCGTGCTTTCATTGAAATTACTTAAACAATATAGATTCTTTACATGAAACATTAATGTAGTTTGTTGTATCCGCTAGTTTGTTGCACTGCACACTTCATGATTGAATAATGACTAGGCAGGAGGGGCTCGGGGGGCGGCACGCTCCTCGAAATACATATATCGAATATATTTCCAGTTTCCGTGATATTTTCAATTTATTACTTCAATGCTGATATATGTGTAAAGGGACCCCCCTGCCATGTCATTAAACAGTCATGAAGTGTGCAGTACAACAAACTAGCGGATACAACAAACTACATAATGGTTATCTTAAACTAAAACTTTCCAAAAACCGTGAAATACGAGTTTTTTCAAAGTTCTCAATCCGTCAGTAATACATAGGAAATAAATAAATTTAAACCCTCATATCTCAAAAACTATTAGTTACTACAAAAAACGGGTTTGATTTTCGGATTCTATGGACAAAAGTACTTATAAAATAAATAATTTGAATTCAATTTGGTGGGGGTCGTCAAATGGGAAAGATCCTATTACGGAATTAAATAAAGGGTCACTCGTTATTGTGGCTTCCTGATAGTCTAGTGCTTAGTGTGTACAAAGATGGATTTCAATAATAATAAATAATGACTAAATAGTGTTTCATTAGGCTTCATAACTTTAGTTATAATAGGTATGCAAATTTTGCTGGTATCAATAGAAATAAAGATTTCAGCTATTATAAGTCTACAACCTCCATTTTAATACGGGAAGACCTTAAAGTTTGCAATTAACCGATCTATTACTACCAATTATAAAATAAAAAGTTCATGGGAATGCTACATAATAGAACCATACCAATTTTGACAGCTTCAAAAAATGGTATCTTGCTTGCAGAGCCGAAAAATAAACACTCAAGAATAACAAAATGACAAAAAAGCCGATAGACATTTCAAATTAAAAAAATAGGTATTAATATATTAATAAAGAAAAATTGTAGGTACATTTTTTACAATAGCAAAATATTTAATTAGCGGTAAGTGTTAAGAGAGAGAATGACCCTACTTAATCTTCGTTAGCCCCACCATAACTTCCTAAAGTATGTTCCAGTGTCCTACACGGCTAGTAATCTCTAGTAAAATATTAGGTTCACCTGCAGCCATGACTTTGGTAATTTCTTTCCCTTTGGTCTCAGGAGAAGTTGTCTCCGAGATAACTACTTTAGCTTCGCGAAACGCAATTACGAAGACGTATACCTGTTGATTGGTCTGTACCTTACAACTGCGATTCAACGTTTCGAGAAAAATGTAACATTCTAACCTTCATTTTAAAGTCTAGATCTTTCTCTATTAACTCTATACTGTTGAAGTAAATTAATAAATCAGTTTACATCAATCAGGGTAAGAAAGATCAGTAAGATTCGAATTCCCGAAAAGTTCTGAGAACTTATAAACGGACTTGAAATCCTATATTTTTTTAAATTTTGTCTTTTCTATCTAGGATTGTTTTAAAAAATTTAATGATTTTTTCAATAGAGAATAAATATACATATATATATATATATTTTCCTATGTCACTGCGGTACCGTAATATGATACTTAGAGTCCATATTTGCTCGATGTATAAGCTTCCAAAGTATATATAGACCAGACTATCATCTTGAAGCATTTGACTCGCAGTATATCATTTAAAGTTACTTTAGATAAGGATTGTGTTATGTTTATACTCTACATGTGTGCGACATTAAATAGGACATTCCCTTTAAATTCTAAAAACAGGCATGAGAGAGTAAAAATAATAACTATATATTAATCGAATATCATGATTGATACAGTTACTAGGTATAAAGTTTTTTTATTAATATTTATAAAGATATATCAAGAAAATTTATCGAGTTACCCAAATTGAGAAATTCGGAACAAATGAAGATTCAAATCGAAGCTAATAATTAATTAATTATAATATTAGAGGTATGAGCACTCAACAGCAAGCTACGTATCTAGCACTACATAAATAGCGATCACTTGCGATAATAATTATGATATAGCTTTAACAAACTAGCATCACAGCAACAAGCACCAGCACTAGCAGTATAACTTTAACGTACTATAGCATTACAGGAACAAACACCAGCACTAGAGCTAGCAGTATAACTTTACCAAACTAGCATTACAGCAACATGCACCAGCACTAGCGCTAGCAGTACAACTTTAGCAAACTAGCATTACAGTAACAAGCACCAGCACTAGCGGTGCTGAAATCATGCACAGAGGTCTTATCTCCTTGCGTCGTAACTCATTTTCAGGAGCAGAATTTCTGCCCGAGAAAAGTAGGCTTCTAAGCTGCCATAAATAACTCAGATGCTGGTGTTGTTGTTGCTGAGAGAAGCAGCCACATGTACCGTGACATGTTCGCAAAGTGATACGCACCAATTCAGAGGTCATGCTAGTTTGTAATATGATAGCAAAGATAGTATACTACAGTAAGATATACTACTCTCGACAATTTCTATTTTTAAAGTGCATTGTGGCGCCATCTGTTTTCAAAAGCGGGAAATAGAATTGAAATATTGTAAGGACAATCGAGGTATATGGTGTACGTGACGTCATAACAGCAACACTCTAAAATCATATTTAAAATAAATGAAGAAGCTATTTGTAAAAAGCTATTTATTAATTAGTATAATATATAATTAATTAACCTGCTAAACCCCTAATTTTCTCTTTAAATTTGTTCCCTTGCTTACGTCACGTCACAAATCACTCAATTGTCGCTATCTATCAATATTAGTATTCCTATAGTAACGGTAGGTTTGAGACCGTGACGTCAACAAGGCAACACACATAAATAGAAAATTAAGGTTAAGCAGTGTGAATAACATGAATAAATTCATCAGTTTCTTATAGTGGAAAGAAATAAACAGTTTTCATAATGTTAGGTTCTTCAATTGTTTTAAATGCAAGTTTAGAGTGTTGACGTCATGCACACACATACCTCAATTGTCCTTACAATATTTCAATTCTATTTCCCGCTTTTGAAACCAGAAGCGCCACAACGCACTTTAAAAATAGAAAAGGTCGAGAGTAGTATATCTTATCTTCTATCTATACTAATAATTTCCTTCGTGGGTTTATTAATTTATTTATTTATTTGGTGTCCGCTTTTACACTTCGGATATTAAACATGAAGAATGTAACTATGATACGCACCTTAGTGAAAAACCAATAAAAATAATAACTATCATATAGTTTTTTCTTATATGACCGAAGACGTGGAACTGACCTATAATTCCTAACTTATCCCTACAGCATTATTAATCTCAGTTTATAAAAAAATATCTTTTTATAATTATTTTATAAGTTTAATAAACGGTATTCCTTTATTCATTTAAATAGCTATTACTTTTCTCTGAATTTGATGCAAAGGGCCGTACACACGCAGAGTTTTTTAAGTCTTTCCACCAGACTTTTTGCTAAGCTCCTCCTACTTTTTCAAGAAGAATATAAGAAAAAAATATATAATCATTATTTATTTTAGTTGGTATCCATGATACCTGCAGGTATCATGGATAACAACTAAAATAAATAACGGTAAACTCTTAGTTTAGTTGACCCTTGGATAGGGTCAACTAAACTAGGAAGCGGATATATAATATAAAGACATATTAACATTTAAATCATATCTCAAATATATTTATTGAGATTAAGGATCCATTAACAAGACTGTAGAAAGTTCAAATGGCACGGTTTACAAATTGAAAACATTCTCTTGAATAGTTGAAGGATGGAAAATATTTTAAAAGTTCATATTTTTTTTCAATCATAAGACATTCTCATATTACATTCAAATAATATTTTATTTTCATATAAATTTCAATTGTAAAAATCATAATATCATAAAATAATTTGAACTTATATTTTTATTGTTCAGCGCTATAATATAGGATTTATATACCCGCTTCCTAGTTTAGTTGACCCTATCCAAGGGTCAACTAAACTAGGAGTTTACCTAAATAACTATGTATAATGTTAGGTATGTCTTTTCATTCTTTCAAACTTTAAAGGTAGGTTCATTATGTGTAACATTTTTATTTTATATAGGTTGGTTGCCCTATGTTTCTACTATATAAATTATTAGTTTTTTTTTGTCAATTAGTCAGTGTGAGAGAGTAATCGCGGCTCTCTTACATACATTGTTGGGAAACATTATGTTTAAATATATAAATAAATATCGTTTTTCTCTTCTATTCTTCTTGAAAAAGTAGGAGGAGCTTAGCAAAAAGTCTGGTAGAAAGACTTAAAAATCTCTGCGTGTGTACGGCCCTTTAGACTAATACTCTTGAAGGGCCAATAGCTAACGTAGTCAGTCGCTCGGTCGCAGCCCGCCTCGTGCATTCACTCCAATTTATTGACTGTTTCTACCGGATTCATCGAGATTTATTGACAAGGTACAGCAGCGTCCAGAAGAATTCCTATATTTCAGATTGTGTTTAGTTAATTATTAATAGCAAATTTTCTTCAATATGATCAATTTTCATTGTAAAACTGATTTGTTTGCGAAAAAAAATTCTTTTTAAGAATATATATATCTATATATTGATTAAATAATTGATAGTGAAAAAAAAATTATATGAAACCTATACGGAAAGAATAATTTTTCAATCAATTAAAAAAAATCAGATTTTCTTTTCATAAGTTATAGATTCGATAAAAAATAATCGGTTTATTTTATAAAATGAGTGTATAACTTTGGCAATAAATTGTACTTTTTTTCAGGATGGTGATAAATAATGAGATGAAATAATTTATAGGCCATCAACAAACTGCGATTGCCATCTTAGCCAGAGAGAACTAGGGTAATTTTCGAGTTATCGAACGGTTCCACATTTTCGATCATATAAGAAAAAATATATAATTTGATATTTTAACTCGTTATTTAAAAACGAGTTAAAATGTAAAGTTAAACTTTTTATCATAGATCGAAAATGTGGAACCGTTCGATAACTCAGAGCTCACCCTAACTCGCGAAGAAATAATCTAACGTTTTTTTTTTACATTTTAGTCCGTCAAGAAGCTGCTATATTGTATTTTACATTACAAACAAGTTAAAAAGTTAATAATACATCTACTTTATTTTTCTTTTAAAGTAACATTAAAAATATTACACATTCTCTAAAAACAGTAAATATTTCTAAAAAATAAATATATAAAAAAATCCTATAATACTACCCTTAAATGTTGCAGAGGAAAAATATCCTAGACACCAACTTACGGATTACGTTGTTCTGCATTTTACACCCAAGTAAAAATACTAACTAATTACCTAATTGCTGGGGATTTTGAAACCTGGGGAGAGAAGAATAGAAAATTGGGAGGATTTCTTAATTTCCTCAAAAAGAGAAAAATACTCAAAATTAGTATTTTGGAGAAAAAAATACTGGAAATCCTCACCACTTGGATAGGATCTTAGCAAACTGTTGTAATTTGTACTTTGATTTCTAGGTGACTAACGGATTAACATTTGGTAATCTAAGTTTCAAAGCGTGTCAAAACTTATTAGGGTAAGTTACGAATTATCGGTCAGTTTCACATCTTCGGTCATATAAGAAAAACGATATAATAGTTATGATTGATCTTTTATTTTTTATTGGTATCCATGATACCTGCAAGTATCATGGATACCAATTAAATTTAAAATAACAATTACTATTTCGTTTTTTCTTACGTGACCGAAAATGCGAAACCGACCGATAATTCGTAACGTACCCCTAAATAACTCACATTTTCAAACTCAAAATTCCATATTCCTACCTATTTAAGTATGTCTAATTGGATTACAATTTTGAAGTAGCTACATATTCCCTGCGATGACATGCTAATTTTAGCTTGAAATTAATTTAAAATGAAGTAGGCCTAATTTTATTTATGGCAGTAAATTTTCTTTTTGCTAAATTTCTCTCAGTTTATTTAACTTAATTAGTGAGGCTGAAGTGACCTTTAAGTTCTATGTAATTATAGCTCACTTTGGTGGATTGAATTGTGACCTCTAAGGTTATTTTAACATGCCAACAGCATGCTTTTATTTAATTGTACCTACCTACTTTATATTTCATTATAGGTACCTAGGTAGTAAAAATACAAAACCAATTTATCAATAAGGTTTTTCAAATTTTAAAATAATTAGCTTAAATAAAGCACCTATCTATAAACCTAACAACGGTTTTAGAGTAAAACTCATTTTTGAATTAGGTACGACATTTTCTACAAATGCAGTGTTTGTAAAATTGTAATTACTAATTACTTAGGTATTTTGTTTTTTATGTAAATACCTAATTAATTAGAAAATTAAATATTCTGGTTTTAGGTGTCGAAGTACCTAGGTAATTAATACCTTATTAGTTAATCATTACTTAAATATTTTGATTCTTAGGTATCGAAGTACCTAGTTACTAGTTAGGTAATTAAATATGCACATACCTATAACGCTGGAGTAGGGTTGTGTATTCTATTAAAATTCTTCTAAATAGAAGTATCCTTTGTTTCTTTAAATATTATAAACATACTATCAAACAATAGTTTCAAATTTGCACTCTGTTTTTCTTTTCATCACTAAAATCATAAATAATAACAATTTCCGTTAATGACTCAACAGCTCGCCATGACGCCATCTTGCCTAGAGCCACTGGTGTTCATTTTACTTTTATTGTCTTCACTATTAGTCTATTACTAATAAAACTATTGACATTTACCGTTTGTATTGATTGAATGTAAACTGATTAATTGATAACAGAACACTATTCGTACAACATATTGCATATAGTTTAATAGGACTGTAAATACATTACATGCTATTTCGACAACGACTAATTTACTGTTCAGAAATTAGAACATTGCGCATGCGCAATCGCTATGAACATTAAACTGGTAATAATACTGAAGTGGGTTTATTATGTGTACTATAATTTCTTTATGAGGTTATGATGTACATTCCGTACGTAAATTGTGATAATTAAGCAAACTATAATGAGGGATATGGTAGGTAGGTATATAGTTCATTAGTTTTCATTAATATTGCTTTAAGAAATACAGTTTCATTCTGTGACGTCACTCGTAGAGAATGACTTAGAAAATGTTTTTACTATTATTTTAAATATTCCATGCTTAAAATGCTGATAAGTACTCCCTACCATTGGAGGATTTATTGTTTCAAAAAGGATCAAATCTTTATAATTAATGGGATCGAATCCTTCAAAAACTTTAATCGAATAAGATACAGAGATCGATCGTTAAAAATAGATACATTTTATAAGTTTTCCTAACAATAATATGGTAATCTTATTGTGAATCTATACACTGTATATATAAAATAATATGAAAACCTAATCCTTTATTCTTCTGGTACCTTTCTATACTCAAAGGACCAATAGCTTTGTTCTTTTTCTCATTTTGGAACTCATCTAAATCCAATTCGCTTTCCCTCCTCAAAGGAGCAATATCTTCGTAGCCTTTTCTATCGCATCGGTGTACTAACTTGGGAGTGTTTTATTTTTAATGCTTTAGTAATTAGTTGCAATATATATTTTCTTCAATATGCCAGACTTACAGAAGATTTTTTTTAAACCCCAATTATATTATTATAAAAGTCTATAGCCTAGATTTTGAATTTCAATTTCGCTAACCTCCCAAACCACCAAGCCTTTGACGTTGCTCATGGATGCAGAAAAGCTATGATATGCTTCCCATTGTCATCGTCTCATCAATCATTACGAAAATTCTGGTTACTTACCGCATTCAGGTTTGAGAAATGAAGATGTGAGGCCGAGTTTGATTTCAAAAAAAAGTTCTTCTTATTTCAAAATAATTAGTTCAACTAATTGGACCAATACATCAAATCTATTTCGAGGTTACGTTATATTACTTTTTCACGATCAGTTTTGATAAAAATTAAATTAAAATGATTGTCCAATGATTTTTCATATTTGATTTAAACCTTTTTAATTTTAAGAATGTAAGGAAAACAACCGGAAACATTAAAAACATGTAATAATCACTGGAACAAATCATACAAAATTCTCATCTGCATCATCTACTACTACCCTATTTTGTTTCTTATCCTTATCTGGATAAACATGGAAGTACTTAGCATCGGAGAACCTCAGTCTACTTCCTCCGATTGGTCTTCGCGGTTCCGGTCTTGGTAACGATCCAGTGAACGGCAAATCAAAGCGACGATCCAACGATCTGTAACGATTCAGATCTTCAATGTCGGAAGACGATCTTCCTTTTCCTGAACGAGGTAGCGATCTGTATTGGGGATGGCTTCCCCTCAACGGATCTTGGTGGTCCACTCCACCGCTGACGCTTGGCGACTTCTTCATGATGGATGTCAGAGGCGGGTGTGGAGAAGAACATTCGTCGTAACTGCGTGCGTACCGTCTGTAGGCAGCGGAACCAAAAGTGCCAGGTGGTGGACGAGGACTAATTCTCGGACCGTACGGGCTCAAGTCCCGACTGATTGCACCAGATGATCCAGAGAAGTGGGGTTGTCGAATTGGAGGATGGCCCTCCATGTATCTGTCATCGAAGTTGCGCAAGGAGTCGTGGTAGGAGTTGTCGCGATTCAACGGGCCATAAACGTTAGGATCGCGCATATTTGCCGGAGGAGGATATTTCATGCTGTCGGAACAGAGACGTCTTCTGGTGTAAGGAGATATGTCATAGTCATTGTGTCGCGGAGGTAGTTCATTGAATCTCCCAACATTACTATTTTGTCTTGGACTGATGTCGTGCCTCATTGAATAGTTATGCATGTCATGTCTTGGACCACCCATATCTCTTGGAATGCTCATATCTCTTGGAATGCTCATATCTCTTGGAATGCTCATATCTCTTGGAATGCTCATGTCTCTAGGAATGCTCATGTCTCTAGGAATGCTCATATCTCTTGGAATACTCATGTCTCTAGGAATACTCATATCTCTCGACATACCCATATCTCGGCCAACGTTCAAATTCGGAGACATACCCATATCTCTGGGAACCGAGAAATCTCTTGAAATGCTCGTGTCTCTCGGTACATTCAGATCTCTGCCCATATTCATATCTCTGTGCATTGACATATCTCGGGGAGAGTTCATATCTCTGTGCATTGGCATATCCCGGGCGCTGTTCATCTCCCTGTGCATTGGCGCTTCCCGGGGAGTGTTCAACTCCCTAGGTGGTGGAAGGCTCATATCATGCCTATCATTGCTCAATGGCTTAATAAGCATAGGAGCTCTACTAGGTGGAAAATCTTGTTGATGTCTCAGAGCATCTTCATGTCGAGTCAAGGCTTCATTCCTTCTTATAGCGTCCATAGGCCTCAGGACTTCGTTATGACCATAAGGAGGCGTTTCCAAATCCCTGGACATCATATCATTACGTCTGGGAGACAAGAGTCCTCTATCACTCTCAATGGGAGGCTCTAAAAACAGTACCTGCCTATTTTGTGAGCCCCGTATGGGCTCCGCTCGTCCATTCTCCTTGATGATCGGTTGCCTCTTCGCGCCCCCCTGACGGATAATTGGCTGCAGGGTGGATGGTGTCGTATCGTCAAATCGATTCCGGGAATCATTCCGGTTATCTTTTGGAGTTCCAGTCTCTGATGACCAAAATCCATCACTGCTTGGGGATTTCTTGTCGTTTGTAGCTACGTTCTGCAATTGGAAGAGAAGGCAAATTGCTATTTGATCTTAATTGATGATGTACTCCGGAAAATGGAGATAATAACAAATGATTACTGTAGCTACTATATAGCAGTGAAATAGGTAATGGGGTAAGTTACGAATTATCGATCAGTTCCGCATTTTCGATCATATAAGAAAAAACGATATAATAATAATTATTTAATTTTTATCGTAATATTAATTGAAATAAAAATGAAATAATTATTATTATTATATAGTTTTTTCTTATGTGACCGAAGAAGTAGAACTGACCGACAATACGTAACTTATCATAATATTTACTTCTAGTTAACTATATGTTACTACTTAATTAAATAATTCATAAATATATAATTCATCGCAGAATGAAAAAAATTGTTCACTATTCATACTAAAGGGCCGTACACACGCAGGGTTTTAAGTCTTTGCACCAGACTTTTTGCTAAGCTCCTCCTATTTTTTCCACGAGAATATAAGAAAAACGATATAATTTCAGTTGTTATCCATGATACCAACTGAAATAAATAATAATTATATCGTTTTTTCTTATAGTCTCGTGGAATAAGTAGGAGGAGCCTAGCAAAAAGTCTGGTGCAAAAACTTTAAAAACCCTGCGTGTGTACGGCCCTTTACTCATTCACTATAGAGGAGCCCCACTGTATATTTATCATCAATTGACTCACTCCTCTGAGTTCCGAACTGCGGCTCCTGACAGCTGCTGACGGTTTTCCAGCGTCCTCGGGAATGGTAGGCCCTCTGATCTGTCTGACGGTACACTTGTGCTGGGACCTCCTCAATCGCAACCGACACAGGCAAGCGAAAATGATAACCAGCAGCACTATGCCCACTCCCCCGCCTCCATAAATAACGTAGTACATCGTCTCTGAGTCTATGGAGAACATCAGGTCCTTCTCTGTAGATGAGTTGAGTTAGAAAGGGATTAGTATATTTAAAATGTGAAAATAGGATTGTGACAATATGCGTTTAAAATTATAGATTCAAAAAATATTGTAGACAAAACAACCTGAAATGGTGTTTGATACTGTATACCGCTGGTTTAGAACGATTCAATACTGTTTAATTCTCTCCGTCTATAATATTTTCGAGATCTATGATTTTAAACGCATATTGTCACAACCCTAGTGATAAATAAGTTAGAATGTGAGTAGTGATTTTCTGTTTAATAATTTAGACATATATATTTTTTATTTCTATTGTTCACCTTCGTGAAAGCCATTCTCGGTCGCCTTCACCTTCAGCCCTTTCACTCTCTTCCTTTTACTCGAGCCATATCTAGAAAGGGAAAAATGAAATAGGGTAAGTTACGAGTTATTGCTCAGTTACTATGCATATTGATACATAGTAGAATCAATTTAAAATTCTTATATAAATTATAGCACAGGTAACAATGTTTCTCTGGGCAACATTTTCCGAAAACAGTCGAACTCCTCTATAGTGGACAAATTTCTTTAGTCTGCCATGAAAGACCATTAGTTTTAGAAAACTGATGTCACTTTCACAGCAGACTAAAGAGAATGTGTTCAATGTACAGGGTAGTTCTCTTACTCAGGACTCTACATTCACTATAGAGGAGTTCACTATAGAGTAGTCCACAATAGAAGAGTCCACTATAGAGGAGTCCACTATACTGTTTAGGAGGAGTCTATTATAGAGGAGCTCTACTGTGTTGGAAAAATATTGGGACGCTGTCGGCGCGAGAAACACCATTGCCAAGCTCATAATAAATATATACCTAATACTTCTCTATGAATTAAAATATTATAAATTATCTAAACTATATTCCACATGGTTTAAATAGAACTCTAAACAGTTCTTCTATCAAAGAATAACTATATTTACCTTGTGTGTGAAGATACGAAGATGTCGTATTCGACCTGTGGATTCAAACCACTCAGTGTGAATCTGAAACAGGAAGCGTGAAAAGATAAGGAAATTGAAGGTCATATTTATAATAGATAAAACGGAAGATAGCAACTTAGTGGTCAGTTGATGGTAGAAAAAAATTAAATTAGGTACCTTACAATAGAAAAAAAATGAAACAGAATCATTTATATAGTGTAGGTTCTGTGTTTTCGAACGGGACCACGTCATCGATCATTTTCGAAAAAATATATAATTTCACTTAACTTTTGTTTGGCATCCATGATACCTGCAGGTATCATGGATACGAATTAAAATAAAAGTTTAATAACAATAATATTGTATATACTTTTTCTTCAATGATCGAAAACGTAGAACCGTCCGAAAACACGTAACTATATCTACTTAAAGGGCAGTTAAAAAAATCTGCTACTTTAAGAGGCAAAAGAAAAAAGTAACAGAATCACTTCTATTCCAATTCATTATTGGAAAAAATTAAACTTAAAAACTTGAAAGATTAAATTCAGTATTGGAAAAAATTAAACTTAAAAAAGTTAAAAGATTAAATTCAATATTGGAAAAAATTAATCTTAATAAACTTAAAAGATTAAATTCAGTATTGGAAAAAATTAAACTTTAAAAAAAAGTTAAAAGATTAAATTCAATATTGGAAAAAATTAAACTTAATAAACTTTAAAAGATTAAATTTAATATTGGAAAAATTTAAAACATAAAAAACTTAAAAGATTAAATTCAATATTGCAAAAAATTAAACTAAAAAACTTGGAAGATCAAATTCGTTTTTGGAAAAAATTAAACTTAATAAATTTTAAAAGATTAAATTCAATATTGTAAAATGTACAGGTCATCACAAAATCAAGTAAATAAATATCAGAATTTAGTAAATAGAATATCAGAATTTAGTAAACAGACCAAATATGCAAAGTGGGTCGGACCTCCAAAAAATGGGGACTGGAAGTTCCTATTTTTGGAGAGGCTGAAGTTATTAGAATATAAATGAGTTTGAGGGAGTTTCATTTAAATTTTGCAATAGTTAGATGACGTCAAAAGGAAATATGCTAATGAGGCTACATTAGTGAACTGTTAAAAACTTGGGGGGAAAATAGGAAAAAAAGCAATTTCAATATAAGCTCATTTTCACCAAACATTACACAATTTTGAAATTAATAGGAAACCTAGTTAGAAATAAATGTAATAAATTCATATTAACCACTGTTACTAAACTGACTATTTTTTCAAATATATTTTTATCTATCTATACTAATAATTTCCTTAGCGTGTTTATTTATTTGGTGTCCGCTTTTACACGATGGGTATTAAACATGAAGAATGTAACTATGATACGCACGGGAATATATTGACTTGATATTTAAATTCCTCTGTTTTTATTCAATTTTTAAATATATTTTTTTTATGAAATAAATTAGACTATGCAGAAAATTTAATTTTAATTGAATTCATTAAAAGTAACCTAATAACGGGTAATAAATTGGTATTGGTGATAAGCCGTTATTTATAACGGGAAAGTACACTAGTAAATAATAATTTACTTCATTCATAGATGTATTATTAATTCAATTTCGATATTATTTACGAATTTAAATAATTTGTATTGACTGTGATATTGTATTCATATCCCTAGTGGAATATTATTTGTATTACACTCTGCTATACATGACTTTCGCAATGATAGAATTTATCAGAATTAGAATAGCATTCTGTAACCTTTTCGATATTTCAAACCAATGGCATCGGGTTACATCATTCATTGGGCTAAAAATGAATTCCGTTGCATATGGTTAAATAATTCCATTTCAGGAAGATATTGTTATTCTCTTTCGAAAATATGCACCCCTGAATCTAGAAATAGATGAATAAATTTATGTAATGACAGCATGCAAAGGAAAATGAACTGAATAATAGAGGAGAATATTTAATGTTCTCTTGTGAATAGATAATGAATATATATTGGGTAACAATTATCAGATGTGAATTAAAAAGTTAGTTATTAAAATCGTATGAGTATATTTTAATATTTTGAAGCGTTTTTTTTTAAATAATTACCTATTGCCATTTTTATCCAGATTTCAATTTATATCTGGTATTTATCATTTTGTCGAATTGCAGTATATAATAAATTTTATGTTAATTGTATTATTTTTCAATTAAACGAATTTTAATTTTTTTCCAAGATAGAATTTCTTTTCTGGAGTTGATTAGAAATTTTAAAAATATATTTGTTTTCGATTTTTTTTTTTCAAGATACAAAATATATTTTCTCTTCAAAGTTTATTATATGTTAAAAATCTTTGAAATCTATGGCAGTACTTACACGGGACTGTCTCTACTGCCGTTAAAGAAGACACTGCCAGTAACAGTCTCGGTGACCAGTATGCGAAAGGTTTGCTCCAAGGTGGATTTACCAGGCCTGCATCTCACCTCCACCTTTTTGTTGCGGTGAACCACCAGGGAGCAGTTAGCTGGAGGTTCAGGAGGATCTGGGGGAAAAATGGTGGTAGTGGTTATTTTGAGGTGGTTAGGAATATTAATTCTTTATAGGGTTTCAAAATAACAAACTATATTTATTTTTTCATCTAAAAACTTTTATATTTTGGGGGGTCTCAACATTGAACACTTCATTGTTTTTCCATTAAAAAGTTCATATTGATTAAATATGAAAAAAATTTCTCCATCCAAAAAAAATTTATGAAAAAATTATTCATTTTTGTTTCAAAAAAAATAACTCACAAAAATATTTTCATTCTAAAAAAATCACTAAAGACAGTTTTTATCATTTTACTTTGAATAACAATGAAATAGCGATATTTAAATTATCATCAACACGTGAGATAATAATATATGCAAAATACAATAACCCAAGATAAAAAGTATATAAATAATATAGATTTGTGACTCTTTTACACCATCACTATAATCACTATTACTAAGTGATGCAGTCTTTCTTTTGCATTGATATTAATACTGTATTGCAGTATCGATTAGAAGGTTTTTGAGTTTACTGTACAGGCTTGATATCCACGCTTTTGTGTTTCGATACTAACAAATTGAATTGATATCATCAACTTTAAATATCTGCTAAATTAATCTTTCGATATTGCATTAATAATTGAAAAAATATATTTTACTAGCATTGATGAAGTAGGGTAAGTTACGAATTATCGGTCAGTACTACATCTTTTGTCATATAAGAAAAAACAATATAAAAATTATTAATATTAGATAGCACTGTGTAATAATAATTTTTATATTGTTTTTTCTTACATGTCCGAAGATGTAGTACTGACCGATAATTCGTAACTTAGCCTAAAAGATAATAAAATATTATGATTAATTCAATAACGAACCGCATTTGGATTCCAAGAAGTCTTAATTAAACGACCAAACCACTTATTAATTAATTAAAATTATTCAATATAAATAGAATATAATTTGACTCACTAGGTCTGATGACACGAATGATGCAAGGTTTGATCTGTTCGCCCACAGGGTTACTGGCCCAGCACTCCAGTGAGCCCAAAATGTTGCCTGGGGCAGTCAGGGAGCTATTCTCCTTGGGGGCGGTGAACTGAACCGTGGACGTTAAGCCCTGGGATAGAAAGTATGGAGGGTAAGTTACGCATTATTGCACAGATACACATCTTCGATCATATAAGAAAAAATTGTAGCCAACATTTTTACTCGTTTTTTTATTGGTATCCGTGAAGGCTGAAGGTATCATGGATACCAATACCTAAAATATCTAACATTTTAGTTGGTATCCATGATACCTGCAGGTATCATGGAAACCAATTAAGATAATAAAACACAGGAAATGGTTTAAATTGAAATATATTGTCTTTTTAAGCAAACAAATATTAGAAAAAAATTCTTCTGTTTGGAATAGAAATGTATTGTCTGCAAAAAAAATTATAGTAACTATCACCTTAGCAGTTATGTGCGATGACTGGACTCTCCTGGAGGTTGATTGGGTTGTCCACACCCATGAGAAGGTGATTGGGGTTGCTGGTTGTGCTTGTACCTCGCACTCAGCTGTCACGGGTTTGCTGGGTTCAGCCCATATGTCAGTCGAACCAGCACAAACTGGCGAATCTGTTTCAGAGGTAAAAAAAAATGATAGAGAGCTTTGTAAAAAAAATTGCATGTTGAAAAAATAATTCACTATTTTTGTGATGGTAGAGTTTGGAAAATGTGAATTTATAAAAAAAAATCATTTTATAGACAAAACATATTAATTAATTTAATAGAGCGTTTGACGTCAACTATGGAACCAAGGGCCATATCGCTGACGACAAAAGGAAATTAAATACAAGGGACTGGAAGAAGTGAAACTGTACTACAATAAAATTGTCACAGTATTGTCCTAATATTGGGGCAATATAACTTTTTATAATATTCTTGTTCTAATGGATGAGAAAATAAAAATGGAAATAAAATTATTTCATTTTAAAAATAAAATAAAATCGGAAATAAAATTATGATCATTTAAAAAAAAATATTGTTATTATAATTACAAAAAAGAAGAATATTTTTGACTCACATAGTACCGAGATGTTGAGTTCAGCGCTTTTCCCCGGGCCGACACTGTTAGTGGCGTTACAACTGTAGATTCCGGACTGCGATCTCGAGATATTCTTAACCACCAAATTGCCACCGGAAATAACGATATTCCGGGAAGCTCCTGCGACGAGCGGTCTCCCCTGTAAAATGTAATGCTCTGATAAGTACGGCATATTTGCAGGGGTAGGAGATGGTTAGAATGGGAATAAGGGGATAATTTGAATAATTATTTTACATGAATTATTATTAAAGAAAATTAGAAAAGAATATCTAACTTGAGGAATATTTGGTACATTCTACCCTCTATTTGGTACATTTTACCCTCTATATGGTACATTTTACCCTCTATTTGGTACATTTTACCCTCTATTTGGTACATTTTACCCTCTATTGGTACATTTTACCCTCTATTTCGTACATTTCATCTTCTATTTGGTACATTTTACCCTTTATTTGGTACATTTTACCCTCTATTTGGTACATTTTACCCACTATTTGGTACATTTTACCTTCTATTTGGTACATTTTACCCTCTATTTGGTACATTTTACCCTCTATTGGTACATTTTACCCTCTATTTGGTACATTTTACCCTCTATTTGGTACATTTTACCCTCTATTTGGTACATTTTACCCTCTATTGGTACATTTTACCCTCTATTTGGTACATTTTACCCTCTATTTGGTACATTTTACCCTCTATTGGTACATTTTACCCTCTATTTGGTATATTTTACCCTCTATTTGGTACATTTTACCTTCAATTTCGTACATTTTACCCTCTATTGGTACATTTTACCCTCTATTTGGTACATTTTACCCTCTATTTGGTACATTTTACCCTCTATTTGGTACATTTTACCCTCTATTGGTACATTTTACCCTCTACACGTTGTATAATTATACATTATCATTCACGACTGTCCTTATTTCTTCATTTGATCCAAATCACTTTTTTTCACCTGATGTTGGAAGTTCACAGAGTCAGGGTTGGGATTAGCATCGTAGTGACAGTTCAGAAACAGGTTCTGGTTCTCTTTTATTTTGTTGTTGGTTGGCGTACCTCTTCCCATCCTAAGTTCAACTTGCGGGGGGTCTGACGTCAAAAGTTAGAAATAATAATTGATAAAAGGGATTAAATATTGATTAAACATTATCGGAATTGAAGCTGAAGGCAAATCTTATTCAATATTATATAAATATATGCAAATAAATATTTTATCAAATTATAAAAAATATATTCAACTTGTAACATGACTAAAAAAATTATAAAATTTATTTAGAAAAAAAAATCAATCAATCAATTTCAGATAATTATTTTTATTGCATTATAAAAAAATAGTAAATGACATAAAAAAAAATCAAAGATAATATTTAAAGATAAATCTAAATTTCAGGTAAATATTGATACTGGTTATAACTCACAAGTGACATTGAGTGTAGTGTGTTTGTGTATCTCGTATTTCTGCATGGCGGGGTTGATTGCCTTACAGGTAACTCTGGCACCATTGTCTCGTCTCTGTACCTTGAGACGAAGATGCGATTCTACACCAACATTGGTTACACCCCCAGACTGAAAGAGAAAAGAACATTGCCAATTAAATAAATAGCATATATTAATTTCAATAACATGAAACTAAATCGCGAAGGTTGCGTACATAATCCTGGTCAGAAATTATGAATCTATACCATATGTTTTTGTTTCCTAAAGGGCCGTACACATGTAGGGTTTTGTAAGTCTTTCCACCAGACTTTTTGCTAAGCTCCTCCTACTTTCTACACAAAAATATAAGAAAAAACGATATAATTATTATTTATTTCAGTTGGTATTCATATACCTGCAGGTATCATGGATACCAACTGATATCAATAATTATTTTATAGTTTTTTCTTATATTCTCGTGGAAAAAGTAGGAGGAGCTCAGCAAAAAGTCTGGTGGAAAGACTTAAAAACCCTACGTGTGTACGGCCCTTAACTTTTTTTATTGGGGCTTGTCTGTATAGCTAAAATTTACTGCAAATGAGCATTAAAACCACCTTCCTGTGAGTATAAAATCAACACGATATCTCACTTGAAACAAACAACCCCACTAGTTGACATTACTGTGTTTACATTATTATACATGTGTACATAAATAATGTATACTCTAATGCAGATAACATTAGCAAGTCAGGGAAAGGCAACACTCCTTGTCAAACAAACTCTGCAATAAACTCCAAGCTGTGTTTGAGCAACTACAGACAAACTCTGAAATCATTTCGGTTATATCTTCAGGATTATCAACATGGTGTGTGTTGGAGTGTGTATGTGCGTGTGTGTGTGTGTTGGAGTGTGTGTGTGCTGTTTCGAAACGTCTTAGCTTGTTCTCTTGAGGAACTTCTAGTTACCAGAACACAGTGATTTGTTGTGTGAAATGATAGTCAAAATACATGGAAATGCATAAAAAAAATAGCAGATTTAAAAGGGCTGTAATTTGTAAACTATTATTGCTAGAAAATGAAATAGGTTTCAATTGAACGATAAGAATTCCAAGTTTAATTTCATATTAAATTTAGCATTACATCACCACCACTAGACTCGATAAACTCATCAAGACGAAAAAACTTTTTTATCACATTCTGTAAAGAGTATTAGCATGGAATTTTAGTGGTATTGCAGTTAAAACGGTGTCAAATAAATGTGTTACATGACATGGTATAGAATTAAATATACTAAATATATTTTATCGGGTAGGTTTAAAAACGGTCAATTTATTCAGTTTCAATATAGCCATTGTATATATTTTAATGTTGGATAATTTCCAGTTTTGCATAGGATAAATAACTACTATCCAGTTATTGAGATTTTACTATCATTTGTGAAGAAATAGTGAACTCCTTGAACTGATAGTACATCATCACAGTGACTCTTTTCTCTGATAGTACATCATCACAGTGACTCTTTTCTCTGATAGTACATCATCACAGTGACTCTTTTCTCTGATAGTACATCATCACAGTGAGTCTTTTCTCTGATAGTACATCATCACAGTGAGTCTTTTCTCTGATAGTACATCATCACAGTGACTCTTTTCTCTGATAGTACATCATCACAGTGAGTCTTTTCTCTGATAGTACATCATCACAGTGAGTCTTTTCTCTGATAGTACATCATCACAGTGACTCTTTTCTCTGATAGTACATCATCACAGTGAGTCTTTTCTCTGATAGTACATCATCACAGTGACTCTTTTCTCTGATAGTACATCATCACAGTGACTCTTTTCTCTGATAGTACATCATCACAGTGACTCTTTTCTATGATAGTACATCATCACAGTGACTCTTTTCTCTGATAGTACATCATCACAGTGACTCTTTTCTCTGATAGTACATCATCACAGTGACTCTTTTCTCTGATAGTACATCATCACAGTGAGTCTTTTCTCTGATAGTACATCATCACAGTGAGTCTTTTCTCTGATAGTACATCATCACAGTGACTCTTTTCTCTGATAGTACATCATCACAGTGACTCTTTTCTCTGATAGTACATCATCACAGTGACTCTTTTCTCTGATAGTACATCATCACAGTGACTCTTTTCTCTGATAGTACATCATCACAGTGACTCTTTTCTCTGATAGTACATCATCACAGTGACTCTTTTCTCTGATAGTACATCATCACAGTGACTCTTTTCTCTGATAGTACATCATCACAGTGACTCTTTTCTCTGATAGTACATCATCACAGTGACTCTTTTCTCTGATAGTACATCATCACAGTGACTCTTTTCTCTGATAGTACATCATCACAGTGACTCTTTTCTCTGATAGTACATCATCACAGTGACTCTTTTCTCTGATAGTACATCATCACAGTGACTCTTTTCTCTGATAGTACATCATCACAGTGACTCTTTTCTCTGATAGTACATCATCACAGTGACTCTTTTCTCTGATAGTACATCATCACAGTGACTCTTTTCTCTGATAGTACATACATCCATTTCATCCAATTAGACACTCACCAGAGTCGGGTCCTTACTGTCAATACTATATTTAATTAAGTACCTCCCTACCCACAATAAAATGAATTAATTTGCCTGAGTGAACACAGTGAAGCGTTTTAGTAGGTTTACACAAGCTAAGGCCTTACCTGCGACATAACAACGTTAGGACTACATTACAATGGTTAGTGAACCATTGTTACAATTAGTGTTGTGACGATATGCTTTTCAAATCATAGATCACGAAAATATTATAGACGGAGAGAATTAAAGAGTATTGAATGGTTCTACACCAGCGGTATATAGTATTCGATACCATTTCATTTCGTCTATGATATACTTAAGATCTATGATTTTAAAAGCATATTATCACTATCCTAGTTATAATATTCAGTAAGTATTTAGCTATATACCAATGAACAGTGCAGACCTCAGGGTAAGTTTTGAATTATAAGACGGTTCCGCATTTCCAACCCTATAAGAGTTATAATTTATAATGTTAATTTAATTAATTATTAATTTCATATGATCGTAAATGAAGAACCATCGGATAACTCAGAATTTCCCCCCCCCCCTTACCCAACTCACCCCGGGTTCGTCAGTTTGGATCTCTCTGCCCCCCAGTGTCCACTTTATGATCGGTGGGGGACGACTACCCCGCACTTTGCACGTGAGATCTAGATTGGATCCGGCGGGAATTCCACCCCTTCTTGTGCCCGTGACATCTATCGTCTCCGGTTTAACTGTCGGGAGAATATTAAGTTTGGGTTAATTCATAATTAGAATAATAATATTATTGTGTTGTTTTCTGCTTAGATTATATCCTTTTATAGTTAGAATTGGCCATTATAGAGAATATATAGAAATGAAGTAGTGATCGGAATAATGTAACTTAACCTGAGGCTTACCTGAAGGGTTTATTCCTGGGATACTAAAGGAATATCGCAAGAATAAATCCTTCTTGTCTTGGATATTAAGTGAATGTCCCAGGAATTAATCCTTATTTGTATGCCTGAGGGTGCCCGGAAATTTTGGTCTCGGAGATTTCGGTCTTGGAATACTCGGGGTAGAAATTTTGGGCTCAGAATTATAAATGACCACTCAACATGAATGACCGTTATGTAGTTTGCTGTATCCGGTAGTTTGTTGCACTGCACACTTCGTGATTGTTTAATGACCTGGCAGGGGGGTTCGGGGGGTGGCACGCCCCCCTGATACATCTAATTCATAAGTTTTATTTATTCCTGAGACCGAATTTTCCGCTTAAATCTCATGTTAGATAAATGTCAAAACATGTCAAATTTACTGGTGTTACGTATCATTTTACAACGGTTAATGATGTTATCCGATTTTGATAAATACACTTCACATTTTAGTGTCCATGATTTCAACTTTTTTATTATTGTTAATTTGTTCCTCAATAACACCATTACAATTGAACTGAGACCGAATTCTCCAAACCCGAAATTACCTAGAACCATGTCTGAGATATTCCCTCAATATTCCAGGAATAAATCCTTCTTTCCTGGGATATTCCCTTAATATCCCAGGACTAAATCCTTCTTTCCTGGGATATTTCCTTAATATCCCAGGACTAAATCGTTCTCGCCTGGCTATCCTCTCCCACCATTATCATATAGATAGCTCTGTGATGCGTAACTGCAGTGTAGAGTTCATTTACAGGTACTCACGGTGCATATCGATGGTCACAGCTGCAGAGACAACAGACACAGGTGAGGCAGATGCCCTGCAGGAGAGTATGGCATGGATGTGAGTCCTGGTGACAGGTGTGATGACTAAACTGTTGCGCTGTACCCCGTTACTCAGCATCTGTGATGTGTCGTCCACCATCGCCTCACCCAACCACCAAGATACGTTTGGTCTGGGGTTGCCTGGGACACACATTTTATTTAGAGACAATATTTTTCCATTAAGAACAAGGACACTGTTAAATAGTTTTGGGTGGGAAATTAAAATCTGGGGTTCCCTGGGAACATGTTGGCAGTTTTCAATCAAAAATTTAAGATGATGTAGAATATATTTATTGAGAAAATTTGAGTATCTGTGGTTGTCTGGGAACATGTTAGATTTATTTGACAAAAAGTAGCTTACATCATGAACAACAAATCTCCACTCAAAATAAATTTATAATTATTTCACAAATAACGGTAAATTTAGGTTGTGAGTTGTCAAACCATTTTGGGTAGCTAAATATTTAGGAAAACGTTTATTTTTTGGGGGGAAATTGAAAAAGAGTAACTTTGCAATACTTGGACTCTCAATCAGGCTGACAGTACAGGGAAAGTGGGGGTTTATATAGGTCGTGATAGGTGAATACTTTAATGTGAGTGTTTGGAATTCTGCAACGTTGCCCTAAGTAATAAAAAGTTTCTTGAACATAAAAAAAAGGATTAAGCATATGTGATTGCCCTTTCCATATTAGAGTACGGTACAAATTTTCTAAAAAATTAGAACAGTGGTACAAACTATTTTCAAAATCTCTCGTGAACATTGAAAATATAGGTAAAGTTCTAGTTATCGGACATTTTCAAATTTTCAGACACGAAAAGAAAAATGTACCATAATTATCACTTAACTAATATTTTAATTGGTATCCATGATACCTACACTGCTACAGGTATCATGGATACCAATTAAAATAAGTTAAACACAATAATTTGAATATTTTTTCTCATGTGTCCGAAAATGTGGAACTGTCCGATTACTCGGACCTTACCCTAATTTCAAATCAGATATATTGACTATATGTATACATTCCATTATTCATGAAGACTCTAAGAAAAGCTGTAAGAATGATCAGAAAGTGTTTACACTCCCATCAAAGGAGACCAGAAAACATTTGCATAAATAAATGCCTGCGTAAATAACCAATCCAATGATCCAAAGAAAATTAGGTGGCATTAAAAATGCAAATGGGAGAGAGTCTCAATGTGGCCAAGATAAACTACCTTTTGGTGCTATCCTGTTTACCGAGCTATTATTTACCATGTCGATAACAACGCTCTGATATCGACCAATATACCTTGCCTAGGAACTATATCGGCTAGACGTGAAAAGAGTACTTAGAACAACATACAGTTTTAGCTGATCTCAATGGAATGTTGTATCGAAATAAGTAGCTGCAAATCAATATCATTTGTCAAATTTTAGATAATGTTTTATTAATTTTCAATTTTTGGAACTTTATTTCGATTAAATTATATTCAACTTTAAAAAAAAATTGTAAATTTGAATTTTTTTTTTTTTGAATTTCATATTTGAATTTTTTTTTTACATTTGTCCATTTTCTTAAATTTCCATTTTTTAAAATTTCTATTTTTTTGAACTTCAATTTTTTCAAGTATTAATTTTTTTAAGTTTCAATTTCAAAATTTGGAAGATATTAAAGCTGAATATTGAAATTAAATCAATATTTTTTCAATCGAAATTTTCAAACATTGAAACGTAAAAAACTTGAAGTTTAAAAAAATTAAAATTTACTAAAAATTATATAATAATTATAAAAATAAATATAATTTCATAATTATTATCTAAATTTTAATTTTTGTAAATTTTAATTTTTTTAAACTTCAATTTTTTTAAGTTTCAATTTTTTTCAAATTTCGATTGCAAAACTATTGATTTAATTTCACTTTTTAGTTTTAATTTTTCCCAATTCTGAAATTTCATTTTTTGCTACCTAATTCTTTCACAATTTTTTTTACAATTTTCACGTCTAAATATCTATGCCCAATAACAGTACTCACCCCCTCTAGAAATGCAGGTAAGGTTCAGAGTCCCTCCCTCCGGGATGGGGGATATCTTTGGCGGTACTGGGTGGCCCATGGAGTCCGATATCACTACGGAGCTCACGGGTGTGATAGCTGTCACTTCCGCTGTACGAGTGGTGGACTGAGCGTTCAGAAAGTCAACTCTGCATGTGTACAGTCCTGCGTCACTTGCTTGTAAACTGTAAAGATGTATTGGGACAAAAGAAATTATAAACTTTAAAAACAGTAGTCATTTACTTATCAGTAAAATTACTTATAGACAAAAGAGAAAAAGAATTTTTCTTCTACTTATTTTTAGAATTACATTTTTTTTAATTAAATTTTTTTGAAATTTTAATTTTTCAAATTACATATTTTTTTCTATTTCTTAAATTTAATATATTTTGGTAATTCTTTATTTATTTTATCCATCAAAACATAAAAAAATTAAATACATTAATTTAAATTTAATGTACACCTACATAAATATTTCTTCATTCAATTAACTTCATCCAAATTGAATAAGAGTCATTGATAAAAATTAGTTCCAATGAAAATAGAATTCATCCCCCAAGTAATTAGTGCGATTTGATACCCCAAAGTTTGATCCAAAATAGAGGTATCATTGGTCGCTTGGTTAACATTAAGGTGCCTCTACGAAGTTTCAAAGAGGTGATAGCAATTACGAGGCTTTTCCTGAAGTAAAAAGCATACTCTTTCTATGGAGTATGACCCAGGCGATAGGATTAAAAGGCCTATTTAATAATGTAATTGCAGTAACATTCTTTCAGACGAGGAGAATACATAGTAGTGGTAATGTAGCTACAACAAAAGTTTCTAAAGTAATAATATCAGAGGTAACAATGTTCCATGGGGCAAATAGTGTTACCACATTGTCCCAATATTGATATAACATTTCCAATATTGTTACAACATTGTTTCAATGTTGGGATAATGTTGCTTCAAGAAACATATAATAGAGTTATATTAAGTGTGTGATCCTGAGTACTGCTTAATAATTTTATGTATCGGTTCAGTTCATCATCTTCATATATTTACTATCACTCTGTTACTAGAATTAACCTCTTTAACCAATTCCATTGCATTAAAACATCTATCATATCTTCTAAACCTACCGATTTGAAAAAGGATTATTTTACATCTATAATGATCTATACTATTAAATACCAATTTATAATATAACTGTTTTGGGTAAATTACGAATTATCGGTCAGTTTCATATCTTCGGTCATATAGAAAAAACTATATTATAATTGATATTTAATTGTTATTTTAGCTAAATATAATAACTAAAATAACAATTAAATAACAATTCTAATTTAGTTTTTTTGTTATATGACCGAAGATATGAAACTGACCGATAATTCGTAATTTACCCTAGTGTAAGTTTCAATGGTAGGACAGTTCCACATTTTCTATCATATAAGATAAAACGATTCAATTTTTTTATATATCAAAAATAAAAATACAATAATAGTTACTATATCGTTTTTTCTTTTATTACCGAAGATGTGAAACCGACCGATAATTTGTAACTTAACCTAGTAATTAATTAATTAGTAATTTTTTACTTATCACTACTACTCACCCCCTGATTTTGAGAATATGGGGGCGTGGGGGTCTACTGGAGGGGGTGAACTCCACCCTGCCCGCTAGGGTGCCCTCCTTCAGGTGGTGCTTCTCCAGGGGGAACATGGCCCTTCTCGTGTCGAAACTGGGGGGGGGGGAGGAATTATAGTGGGGCAATAGAAGATTATAGTGAGATCATAAAATATTGAGGTGGGGCTATAGAAGATTATGGTGGGATCATAGAATATTAAGGTGGGGGTAATAGAAGATTATGGTGGGGTCATAGAAGATTGTATGCAGTCTCATCTTACAATCTTCGGTTGCTTCACCATCAAAATTAGATATAATTGGAAAGATTTTATGACCATATTGTAATTCCACGTGTTTCATCCTTACTTAATTAGTCTGTCCTATTAAGCTTTCAGTAATTGCATATAAAATAATATGGTAACTAGGATACTGCATACCCAAAGTTTTAATTAATGTGGCTACACTACCAAATCACTGGTGACGGATTATCCGGATTTTTTTCCAGTTGGGAATCTGTCTGCTGTTTGCATAGAGTTATGATAAACTACACTAGAGAGAGGAAGTGTTGCAGCGATTGCAGGACGCTGAAAACCCTATTTTGTTTCAGCTTTATAGTATTACTCCATTGAAATGACGACAGATTGCCAGTTAAGTGACCCAAAAATAAGGAATTAACCGTCCTGCAAGACGTGATATAATTTTGGCCACTGGCTCACCACTTGGTTGTTTGGTTGGTCTGTTAGTTAGTTAATACGTGTTAATAATTGATATCTGGATAACAGTAAATTCGAATAATAGAAAAATAACATATTTCGTAAAAATAAAATCCGAAAAAAAAATCAGGAAAACTGTAAAATTGCAAATCCAAATTTTCTGGTAATTTTTACTGGACGATTTTGTTTTCAGGATTTGTTATTTTTCCGCTATCAGGATGTTTCCAAATTGTTTATTTCTCGGTAATTGAACATAGATTCCTTTCACTTTTTCATTTTTTGTTCATTAAACAAATTTACATTTCATCCCGTGGAATATTTCCACGGGTCGTGCTAATAAATATCAATAAACTTGTAAAGAAAATGTCACAATTCATACAAATCTCTTCAGGATTTCCTTTGCAAAATGAAACAATCCCAACTTTACAAATAAAATTTGATTGAATAGGGTAAGTTCTCAATTATCGGTCACTTCAACATTTTCGGACACGTAAGAAAAAATGTATAATAAAAAATAAATAATTTTTATTATATATTATTTTCTTACGTGTCCGAAAATGTTGAACTGACCGATAATTGAGAACTTACCCTAATAAATGATATTTTTACCATCCACTATTCCCAACTGAAAATACACTACGTTCCCCTCATAATTACTAACCACATTTTTACCCGTTTGCTAAAGAGGGTCGATGGAGCACACCACCATACGGCTTAAGCAACGCTCCCCTAAATCTAAATGCTCTTTTCAACTCGCAAGGTTTTGTGCGACAAAATCCTATTAGTGGAACGCATTTCACGAACTGTTTCACTGAATTCCCCTGTGACTAATTTTAATCCCTATAATCTCCAACGAATTTATTGAAAAGGAGATTGTATCCTGATTAATAGATTATTGGCGAAGAGCTTGAATTAATGGGAGTAAAGAGATAGTAATGGAGAGATGGTAATAGAGAGTAAAGAGATAGTAATGGAGAGATGGTAATAGAGAGTAAAGAGATAGTAATGGAGAGATGGTAATAGGGAGTAGAGATGGTAATGGAGAGATGGTAATAGGGAGTAGAGATGGTAATGGAGAGATGGTAATAGGGAGTAGAGATGGTAATGGAGAGATGGTAATAGGGAGTAGAGATAGTAATGGAGAGATGGTAATAGGGAGTAGAGATGGTAATGGAGAGATGGTAATAGAAGGTAAAGAGATAGTAATGGAGAGATAATAATGGAGCGATGGTAATAGGGAGTAGAGATGGTAATGGAGAGATGGTAATAGGGAGTAGAGATGGTAATGGAGAGATGGTAATAGGGAGTAGAGATGGTAATAGGGAGTAGAGATGGTAATGGAGAGATAATAATGGAGAGATGGTAATAGGGAGTAGAAATGGTAATAGATACAAAGTAGAAATAGTAATAGTTGTTTAAGAGATAGTAGAGATAGTAGTGTGGAATAGAGATAGTAGTATGGAATAGAGATAGTAGGAGAGAATATAAATAGCAATAAAGAGATAGTATAAAGAGTATAAGAGATAGTATAAAGAGTATAAGAAATAGTATAGAGAGTAGAAGAGATAATATAGAGAATATAAGAGATAGTATGAGCAGTATAGTGTAGTTTTTGCTCACCTGTAGATAGGCTCCTCATTATTGTCTTTGTACCAGAGTATGAGGTTGATCTTGTCCTTAGGGTCATTTGCGAAGACGTTACAGGGCACATCTGTGTCACCTCCCACCTCCCCCTCCACTGCTATCACTGGCTCTAGGGGTGGAGGAGTTAATGGGTGAATGAGGTTATGATGGTAGAGTCAATGGGGGGAATGTGGTAACGATGGTAGAGTTATTGAAAAAAACTTTATGAAAGTATTAAGACATAAAAATTCTACTTTTGTTTTAAGTCTACGGAAAATCAACCGAATATTTGATTTACTTTTTTTCCATTTCATATCAATACTAGCATTTAAAATTCATAATTTTCATAATATAATATGTAACTCTATTTAAATATAATATTGTTTAACAGAAAAATTGTAATTTGTATATTTAGTACTAATTACCATTTTCGGGGGGTGGGGGCATATGCTGACTTCGTACAACTGGCAACACAATCAAAAATGCAGCAGCCAATAGGAGGACGGTTCTGCTTGCCATGACGTCATGAGGACTACGATTGTGACGTCATGCGACAAAGTAACCCTTACCCGCTATACGATATATATATTATATATAATTAACTTTATTATAATAAACTCTATACCCCAACTAACTGCCCCTAATTAAGCAATACTGATTAGAATCAAATAACAAAAGTTAACATTCCTTAAAGACACTTAGGGAATATTGTTAAACAATGTGCTTATAAATATGCTATAGTTCGTAAATCTCTCTCTAGATAAATTGCTCTAATTTACAATAATAAGTAATGAGCTAAAATTTCAAAACGTGGAAGACAATTTAAAAAAAAGCCAAATGAACACTGAATGAGGACACCAAAATATCAGTTAATGGACATATATAATAAATTCTAAATATAGTTAACAAGCTGATAAATAGAACTTTATAAACATGTTATGGCAGTGCTAAATGCAGTCATTCACACACTCTTAATTTATACAAAATAATGACTATAAATATTCTAGGTTATCATAGTTTATCATGAACATTGAATGGTAGAGATGATAATAAACATTATTGCATAACAGCGGTAGAGGCTATTCTAAAGGGCGAAGAATTCAAATATATTGAATCTAGCAGCTCAATAACGCTTAGTGATGTACAAACACTGTCTGATGACATCTTAAATGATGTAAATAACTAGCTAGTTAATAAACCCCATGGTGCAGAACATCCACTCGAATAACCTGTAAGGAAAATAAATCAATTAACAATTAATGATATTTAATCAATAATAAATAATCTATATTGAAAAAATAAGATATAATGAAATGTATAAAAGTTTAGAAACTGTAAAGTGTAGTTCTTAATTATCGGTCACTACTACATCTTCGGTCATATAAGGAAAGAAATATAAAAATTGTTATTATTAAACAGCGCTATCTAATACTTCTGCAAACCCGGGTCTTCTATGACTGATAATGTAGTACTGATCAATAATTAAGAACTTACCCTATAATCAAAATTTCAATTTATGAATTACTTCTCAGGGTTTCAAACAATCATATAAAGTTATTAAGAGTAAATTAGTAAGTATGCATAATACATCATGGGATCTATTCACGATAAAGTGCAATGGAATTAATGCTACCAATTTGTGATAGAATAGAGTCATAGACTGTATCATTGTGATGCATTGAAAGAGTCAATGAATTGAACTATAGTTGTATATACAGTTTCAATTCTATGGGCTATAGATCAGATCGGTGGAGTACCTAATGTGTCGATACAGTACAGTCAAGTTTATTTAATGCTCAATTCGATACAGTGTATCTAATGCCCGATACAGTGTATCTAATGCCCGATACAGTGTATCTATCTAATGTCCGATACAGTGTATCTAATGCCCGATACAGTGTATCTATCTAATGCCCGATACAGTGTATCTAATGCCCGATACAGTGTATCTAATGCACGATGCAGTGTACCTAATGCCCGATACAGTGTATCTAATGCCCGATACAGTGTATCTAATGCCCGATACAGTGTATCTAATGCCCGATAGTGTATCTATCTAATGCCCGATACAGTGTATCTAATGCCCAATACAGTGTATCTAATGCCCGATACAGTGTATCTAATGCCCAATACAGTGTATCTAATGCCCGATACAGTGTATCTAATGCTCGATACAGTGTATCTAATGCTCGATACAATGTATCTTATGCTCGATACAGTGTATCTTATGCTCGATACAGTGTATATTATGCCCGATAAAGTGTATCTTATACTCGATACAGTGTATCTTATGCCCGATACAGTGTATCTGATGCCCGATACAGTGTATCTAATGCCCGATACAGTGTATCCAATGCCCGATACACAGTGTATCTAATGCTCGATACAGTGTATCCAATGCCCGATACACAGTGTATCTAATGCTCGATACAGTGTATCTTATGCCCGATACAGTGTATCTATTGCCCGATACAGTGTATCTAATGCCCGATACAGTGTATCTAATGCCCAATACAGTGTATCTAATGCTCGATACAGTGTATCCAATGCCCGATACACAGTGTATCTAATGCTCGATACAGTGTATCCAATGCCCGATACACAGTGTATCTAATGCTCGATACAGTGTATATTATGCCCGATAAAGTGTATCTGATGCCCGATACAGTGTATCTAATGCCCGATACAGTGTATCCAATGCCCGATACACAGTGTATCTAATGCTCGATGCAGTGTATCCAATGCCCGATACACAGTGTATCTAATGCTCGATACAGTGTATCTTATGCCCGATACAGTGTATCTATTGCCCGATACAGTGTATCTAATGCCCGATACAGTGTATCTAATGCTCGATACAGTGTATCCAATGCCCGATACACAGTGTATCTAATGCTCGATACAGTGTATCCAATGCCCGATACACAGTGTATCTAATGCTCGATACAGTGTCTCTTCTGCCTGATACAGTGTATCTAATGCTCGATACAGTTTATCTAATGCTCGATACACAATAGGAGGCACGTTAAAGCTGCTGTGTGGTTCAGCGTTTCTCACGTGTGTACGTATTCTCTGCCGAATAAAATATCCTA
The DNA here is from genome assembly GCA_947561585.1 of Caprella mutica. Taxonomy (NCBI): domain Eukaryota; kingdom Metazoa; phylum Arthropoda; class Malacostraca; order Amphipoda; family Caprellidae; genus Caprella; species Caprella mutica. The sequence goes on along the minus strand of CANNZV010000353.1, from coordinate 261,235 downwards.
ATGGATGCATCGCTAAAATCTGCACAGGTCATTATTGTCATAGAGTTAAAAGAGTCTGCATCAAACTAAATATTTGGGGGCATTCAACCGCTTAATTGAGAGTTAATGAATGGGAATTAAAAAGTGGTAATTAGGAATGGGAGGAGAGGCTTCAGTGCTGGCTAAAAAATAGTCATGATCTACTTGGTAGGGCATTTTTAATATATGGAATGAAAATTTGTCAGTCAGATTTAGTTTCAATGTTTATATGAAAACTGATCAATGAAGGTAAAAAAAATTCATGAAATTTCATGGGGTAGGTTTTGAGTTATCGGACAGTTCCACATTTTCGATCGTATAGTAGCTATAATTAATTTTAACTTTTATTTTATCCGGTATCCATGATACCTGCAGGTAAAATAATAATAATAAAAAAAATTATTTGATCGAAAAAGTGGAATATGATTGTTTTTGTAAATGTGAAATTAATAAAATACTAAATACCATAACGGCAGTGTCACACGAGCGTTTTTGAACAGCGTTTTTACAGCGTTTTTGACTCTGAGGAAATTATTGTTAAACCCATTTCATCTGTATCCATGTTACGCAACGTTTTTGGAGCGTTGAAAACGCTTCAAAAACACTCATGTGACCGGACCCTACCGGTAAGACTCTTCTTTCTCTGTACATTTGTACTGCATCAAAAGATGTTGACTATTATTAGTAATTAAATTAAGCAAATCTTACCATTCCATGTAAATCATCTCCAGTGTTGATAAGCAATTGACCAACCTGAAATAATAGAGATAAAATTAAGATAATGATTATAAGTGAAAAATGAATAATAATTATACATGGAATTAATAATTATATAGGGTAAGTTCTTAATTATCGGTCAGTTCCTCATTTTCGGTTAAGTAAGAAAATACGATATAATAATAATTGTTTAATTTTTATTATATCGTATTTTCTTACTTAACCGAAAATGAGGAACCGACCGATAATTAAGAACTTACCCTATACTTATGACAGCTATTTATCAAACTATTCTTGAAACACATACACATTTTTCACATAATCAAATAAACATTTCGACTGAAATCACATGCACATTTTGACATATTTTATCCCAGCACTTTAACTGCTTCCTAATTTTTGATATGAAAGTTCACGTTAGTACTTGAGATATTTTATTCGTCATAACTCTTCAGAGTTTTGGGTAATAGAATAAAATATTTCATAGACACGTGACTTAGACAATGCTTTCTGCATACCTACATTTAGAGGGTAAGTTACGAGTTATTGAACGATCATACTTTTTCGGTCATATCACAAAGATTTAATAATATATATTTTGTACAAAGACAATATTCGACGAAGTTCACGGAAACGACTATGCAGCAAGAGGGGCATTTGTTGAGGTAATGTTAGAAATGATTTTGCATTCACAGGATATCCTTCAGCACAAAATGTTTTCTAATGAAACACATTTCCCTATCCAGGGTGAAGTAAACACTCACAGTTGTCGTTACTGGTGCACTACTAACCCTTGCTGGACAGCAGAGAAACCTCTGCATTCACCTCCAACAACCCTGTGGGTGACTATATGGGATGGGGGAATTTTCGGTCCCGTTCTCTTTAATACAAATGGTAATGGTGATAATTATATAGATTTACTCCAGTCTGACTTTTACCTGCTCTTTTAATTCTATCAGATTAAGAATTTTTTTAATGCAAGATGGAGCGCCATCTCATTGGTCAAGAACTGTCAGTCAGTGGCTGAATGAAAAGTTTCCAAACAGGTGGATTGGCGGAGGTTCAGATGGTGACATGAATAGTAAATGGCCACCAAGATCACCTGATCTTACACCTTGTGATTTCTTTCTATGGGGATGAATCGAGAGTAAAGTTTATCACATTCAAACCAGGAATATCAATGAGTGGAAGAACAGAATCAGTCAGTTATTTGCAAAAGTAATCTCGGAAAAGTAGCGTATCACTATGGTTTCAGTCAACCAAAACAGTTACCACCAAACTGAAATACTAGGATTGTATCATTGGAAAAGATGTCCCAGAGAAAAAGTTATAGTGGGACCATTGAAGATTATGTACGATCCCTTCTTAATCCTCAATACCCCCACCTTAATTTTCTCTATGGATCATCAACAGGGTTGGGACAATACGCTTTATAAATCATAAACCCTGAAAATATTACAGACGGAGAGAATTAAAGAGTATTGAATGGCTCTACACCAGCGGAATACAGTACTCGATACCAATTCATTTCGTCTGTGATATTCTTAAGATCTATGACTTTAAAAGCATATTGTCACAACCCTAGTTATCAAACAGGAAGTAGAGTCTAAAGTTTTTCCTCTATAATCCCTGTGTATTTTTCTCAGCATAGGTAGCAAGACAGATTGCCATTAACAAGTCCAGTCTTTTACTGGTAATTAATTATGAATACAGGCAACACTCTCTAAACTATTCATATATGGATGGAGTCAATTGATATTATTTTGCTATATACTTTTTAATGAATCATTTGTATCGTATGGATTATAATTGCTGAGAAAAATAAAAAATACATTTAAAAAAATAACATCATTTTCCAAAGAAAAAAAATAATGTAGTGAAAGTTACGAATTATCGGTCAGTACTACATCTTCGGCCATATAAGAAAAAACAATATATAAATTATCATTAGTAGTATTAGATAGCATTGTGTAATAATAATAATTTTTATATTGTTTTTTTCTTATATGACCGAAGATGTAGAACTGACCGATAATTCGCAACTTACCCTATATTCCATATTATCGAGTTCATCGTTACTAATAAAGGAGTATTTAAAAAAATATGTATTTCTACGATAACTCGATAACGAATCTTGATACATAGCGGGACATACAAAACTATTTTCAGCCTCACCGATAATTCGATGAAGAGTTATCGTGCAATTATCACGATATTCTATCCTACCGATGATTCATACTTACGGTAGATATATTGGGAATAACTATAATTGTTATAATTTTATATGATATATTGCATAAACATTAGGAATATGGTAATTCTGTATCACTGATACAATAGTAATGTGGTAATTCTGTATCACTGATACAATAGTAAGGTGGTAATTCTGTATCACTGATACAATAGTAAGGTGGTAATTCTGTATCACTGATACAATAGTAATGTGGTAATTCTGTATCACTGATACAATAGTAAGGTGGTAATTCTGTATCACTGATACAATAGTAAGGTGGTAATTCTGTATCACTGATACAATAGGAAGGTGGTAATTCTGTATCACTGATACAATAGTAAGGTGGTAATTCTGTATCACTGATACAATAGTAAGGTGGTAATTCTGTATCACTGATACAATAGTAAGGTGGTAATTCTGTATCACTGATACAATAGTGAGGTGGCAATTCTGTATCACTGATACAATAGTGAGGTGGCAATTCTGTATCACTGATACAATAGTAAGGTGGTAATTCTGTATCACTGATACAATAGTAAGGTGGTAATTCTGTATCACTGATACAGCAATAATTATGTGATACACTGCCATATCATTGAAAAGATTCAAACTCAACGGGAAATCCATATTTTTATGAGGGTATTTAAACTCTGCGTTGAAGGCTTTATCAGATTATACATGTGATTTTGTCACAGATATATAGAAAGTAGAAATATTCTCGAGAATTAATGTAGTAAGCAATAGCTATATATAGGTAAAAATTCTTTTTTTTTTGTCTCATATTTTAATATTTAATAGATTAATTAATATTAATAAACTTTAGGATAGATAGTTTAAATAGAAAGACGGTATCCAACATACAACTATTGGTCATAACATTCATTGTCCGGTCCAGGTTTTCCACCCTTCTCCTGATGATGAATAGAAATCTTTCTATTCGAAAGCTTGAAACCTGATAAAACCTTCAACACAGAGTTTAAATAACTTCTAATAACTGTCAAATCACTATGATGCACCCTAAGTATAGACAGGTGATACACTGTTATCACAGAGATAGTGTAACTTAAGCATAGAGAGTATAGTGTAACTTAAGCATAGAGAGTATAGTGTAACTTAAGACATAGAGAATATAGTGTAACTTAAGAATAGAGAGTATAGTGTAACTTAAGACATAGAGAGTATAGTGTAACTTAAGCATAGAGAGTATAGTGTAACTTAAGACATAGAGAGTATAGTGTAACTTAAGACATAGAGAGTATAGTGTAACTTAAGACATAGAGAGTATAGTGTAACTTAAGACATAGAGAGTATAGTGTAACTTAAGCATAGAGAGTATAGTGTAACTTAAGACATAGAGAGTATAGTGTAACTTAAGACATAGAGAGTATAGTGTAACTTAAGACATAGAGAGTATAGTGTAACTTAAGACATAGAGAGTATAGTGTAACTTAAGACATAGAGAGTACAGTGTAACTTAAGACATAGAGAGTATAGTGTAACTTAAGCATAGAGAGTATAGTGTAACTTAAGACATAGAGAGTACAGTGTAACTTAAGACATAGAGAGTATAGTGTAACTTAAGCATAGAGAGTATAGTGTAACTTAAGACATAGAGAGTATAGTGTAACTTAAGACATAGAGAGTATAGTGTAACTTAAGACATAGAGAGTATAGTGTAACTTAAGACATAGAGAGTATAGTGTAACTTAAGCATAGAGAGTATAGTGTAACTTAAGACATAGAGAGTATAGTGTAACTTAAGACATAGAGAGTATAGTGTAACTTAAGACATAGAGAGTATAGTGTAACTTAAGACATAGAGAGTATAGTGTAACTTAAGACATAGAGAGTACAGTGTAACTTAAGACATAGAGAGTATAGTGTAACTTAAGACATAGAGAGTATAGTGTAACTTAAGACATAGAGAGTATAGTGTAACTTAAGACATAGAGAGTATAGTGTAACTTAAGCATAGAGAGTATAGTGTAACTTAAGACATAGAGAGTATAGTGTAACTTAAGACATAGAGAGTATAGTGTAACTTAAGACATAGAGAGTATAGTGTAACTTAAGACATAGAGAGTATAGTGTAACTTAAGCATAGAGAGTATAGTGTAACTTAAGACATAGAGAGTATAGTGTAACTTAAGACATAGAGAGTATAGTGTAACTTAAGACATAGAGAGTATAGTGTAACTTAAGACATAGAGAGTACAGTTAATAACGAATCATTGACTCGATGAGAAGACAGAGAAACTTTGCTACATAAACTAAACTTTGAAGCAAAACAATTAAACATCATACTATGCAACATCAGATTGGCAACAGAGGGACTGTTAGAAACTGTTAGGAGTTGTTAGAGACTGTTGTGACTGTTAACAATTGTTGTGACTGTTAGGAATTGTAGTGACTGTTAGGAATTGTTGCGACTGTTAGGAATTGTTGTGACTGTTAGGAATTGTTGTAACTGTAAGTAACTGTTGTGACTGTTAGTAACTGTTAATGCAACTGTTACATGTTAACAGTTGCAACTGTTAATGCAACTGTTAACTAATAATTCAGTTCCATCAAAGAATAACCATTCCTCTACAATATTTAAATCTCCACAACTGCTCCAATAAATAATAAATACCTTTCCGTTCGCAATATTTCCATATTAAATGTGCATTAATATATCGACCAATTTACCAATCAGATGAGAATAAATCATTGGCATGAATAATTCTGTGCCATTTACAAACATGATTGCCGGCCCCTTTATATATATTAAATTAGGTTTACATATAGCCAGTGCATATAGCCAGTGCATATAGCCAGTGCATTCAGCCAGTGCATTTAGCCAGTGCATTTAGCCTGCTCATATGCACCTAACATGCAATGCACATATTTGGGGAGTGATACAAACAGAGAATATTATAGTGACTCAGGTAGATAGGGTTATCGGGACAATGTTGTAACAATATTGGCAATGTTGTAACAATATTGGCAATGTTTTAACAATATTGGCAATGTTGTAACAATATTGGCAATGTTTTAACAATATTGGCAATGTTGTAACAATATTGGCAATGTTGTAACAATATTGGTAATGTTGTAACAATATTGGCAATGTTGTAACAATATTGGCAATGTTGTAACAATATTGGCAATGTTGTAACAATATTGGCAATGTTGTAACAATATTGGCAATGTTGTAACAATATTGGCAATGTTGTAACAATATTGGCAATGTTGTAACAATATTGGCAATGTTTTAACAATATTGGCAATGTTGTAACAATATTGGCAATGTTGTAACAATATTGGCAATGTTGTAACAATATTGGCAATGTTGTAACAATATTGGCAATGTTGTAACAATATTGGCAATGTTGTAACAATATTGGCAATGTTGTAACAATATTGGCAATGTTGTGACAATATTGGCAATGTTTTAACAATATTGGCAATGTTGTAACAATATTGGCAATGTTGTAACAATATTGGCAATGTTTTAACAATATTGGCAATGTTGTAACAATATTGGCAATGTTGGAACAATATTGGCATTGTTGTAACAATATTGGCAATGTTGGAACAATATTGACAATGTTGTAACAATATTGGCAATGTTGGAACAATATTGGCAATGTTGTAACAATATTGGCAATGTTGTAACAATATTGGCATTGTTGTAACAATACTGGCAATGTTAAAACAATATTGGCATTGTTATAACAATATTGGCAATGTTAAAACAATATTGGCAATGTTGTAACAATATTGGCAATATTGTAACAATATTGGCAATGTTGTAACAATATTGGCAATGTTGTAACAATATTGGCATTGTTGTAACAATACTGGCAATGTTAAAACAATATTGGCATTGTTATAACAATATTGGCAATGTTAAAACAATATTGGCAATGTTGGAACAATATTGGCAATATTGTAACAATATTGGCAATATTGTAACAATATTGGCAATATTGTAACAATATTGGCAATATTGTAACAATATTGGCAATATTGTAACAATATTGGCAATGTTTCCAAGAAGGGTATTTTACAATAGGAAATTTTTATGAGAAAAATAATTATGGTGGGTTCATGGGAGATCAAGAGAGTAGTACTTTTAATCTTTCACAATTAATCCTACCATAATCTTTTAACTGCGATTACATCTGAACCATTCATTAAGCATGGCTACAGAAAATAATTTTAAGTGTTAATTCCCAGGGAGAAAGTTATGGTGGGGCTATAGAAGATTGAGAGGGGAAGTTATGATGGGGCTATAGAAGATTAAGAGGGGAAGTAATGATGGGGCTATAGAAGATTGAAAGGGGAAGTTATGATGGGGCTATAGAAGATTAAGAGGGGAAGTTATGATGGGGCTATAGAAGATTGAGAGGGGAAGTTATGGTGGGCTATAGAAGATTGAGAGGGGAAGTTATGATGGGGCTATAGAAGATTGAGAGGGGAAGTTATGATGGGGCTATAGAAGATTGAGAGGGGAAGTTATGATGGGGCTATAGAAGATTGAAAGGGGAAGTTATGATGGGGCTATAGAAGATTGAGAGGGGAAGTTATGGTGGGCTATAGAAGATTGAGAGGGGAAGTTATGATGGGGCTATAGAAGATTGAAAGGGGAAGTTATGATGGGGCTATAGAAGATTGAGAGGGGAAGTTATGGTGGGCTATAGAAGATTGAGAGGGGAAGTTATGATGGGGCCATAGAAGATTGAGAGGGGAAGTTATGATGGGGCCATAGAAGATTGAGAGGGGAAGTTATGATGGGGCTATAGAAGATTGAGAGGGGAAGTTATGATGGGGCCATAGAAGATTGAGAGGGGAAGTTATGATGGGGCCATAGAAGATTGAGAGGGGAAGTTATGATGGGGCTATGGAAGATTGAAAGGGGAAGTTATGATGGGGCTATAGAAGATTGAAAGGGGAAGTAATGATGGGGCTATAGAAGATTGAAAGGGGAAGTTATGATGGGGCTATAGAAGATTAAGAGGGGAAGTTATGATGGGGCTATAGAAGATTGAGAGGGGAAGTTATGGTGGGCTATAGAAGATTGAGAGGGGAAGTTATGATGGGGCTATAGAAGATTGAGAGGGGAAGTTATGATGGGGCTATAGAAGATTGAGAGGGGAAGTTATGATGGGGCTATAGAAGATTGAAAGGGGAAGTTATGATGGGGCTATAGAAGATTGAGAGGGGAAGTTATGGTGGGCTATAGAAGATTGAGAGGGGAAGTTATGATGGGGCCATAGAAGATTGAGAGGGGAAGTTATGATGGGGCCATAGAAGATTGAGAGGGGAAGTTATGATGGGGCTATAGAAGATTGAGAGGGGAAGTTATGATGGGGCCATAGAAGATTGAGAGGGGAAGTTATGATGGGGCTATAGAAGATTGAGAGGGGAAGTTATGGTGGGCTATAGAAGATTGAGAGGGGAAGTTATGATGGGGCTATAGAAGATTGAGAGGGGAAGTTATGATGGGGCTATAGAAGATTGAGAGGGGAAGTTATGATGGGGCTATAGAAGATTGAAAGGGGAAGTTATGATGGGGCTATAGAAGATTGAGAGGGGAAGTTATGGTGGGCTATAGAAGATTGAGAGGGGAAGTTATGATGGGGCTATAGAAGATTGAAAGGGGAAGTTATGATGGGGCCATAGAAGATTGAGAGGGGAAGTTATGATGGGGCTATGGAAGATTGAAAGGGGAAGTTATGATGGGGCTATAGAAGATTGAAAGGGGAAGTTATGATGGGGCCATAGAAGATTGAGAGGGGAAGTTATGATGGGGCTATAGAAGATTGAGAGGGGAAGTTATGATGGGGCCATAGAAGATTGAGAGGGAACCCGCACTTTACCTTCTATAAATCAAATAATATAATACAAATGAAATAAGAACATAGGGTAAGTTCTGAGTTATCGGACAGTACTACATTTTCGATCATATAAGAAAAAATTATATAATTACTGAATACTCCTATATAACCGAAAACTTGGAACCGACCAATAACTCAGAACTCACCCTATGTTTATATGTAATAAAATGGCATTGAAATAATATACTAAATCCAGCCTTACGGTACAAAGATAATTATGAATAAAGTAAATGGTGACTAAGACGCAAATGTTAAAAATTTAAAGGCTTAATATTAAATGATAAGAAATATAAGTTAACATTATAAATAATAGATATAAAGCTTTCAAGCTGGTACAAAAATAGTGACTGTATGTATTATATATACACTGTAAATATGATATAATGGATAAAATTGAACCATCCTTTTGACCGAAAATGTAATTATATAGAAGAAATAAAATGTAAGTTCAAGGCTACTTATTTTCAAGATTTAGTTAATTTATGCAGAAATGCAAGCATTGATTATTATATTAACTAGTGCAAGCGTGTCATTAAAACTGACGGTATTTTTCTATTAATTTTACGGACTCTGATGATATATGTAATAATTATCATCCCTTGGTCCATATTTACTACAATATTTTCAACTGAAGAAAATAAAATTTAATTTAGTTAGTGAAACCATTAACTGAATAATTTAATACCCATGCAATCGGCTACCAAGTGGTGAGTCAGTGGCCAAAATAATATTGCGTCTTGCAGGACGCTAAAATCCTTATTTTTGGGTCACGTGACTGGCAATCTGGCGTCATTTCAATGGAGAAATGATATAACCGAAAAAAAAAATTAATTGAGAAATGATAGAACTGAAACAAAATAAGGTTTTACACCGTCTTCCTTAGCGTCCTGCAATCGCTGCAACACTTCCTCTCTCCTTAGTAGTTTATCATAACTCTATGTCGGCTACTTGCTAATCGTATTATCAGGTTAGTGTGACAGACAGACAGAAGCCGCTCTTATATATAAATTCAGTCTGCTCTATTTCGGCAGGCAAACAACAGCTCTACAAACGGTATTTGATTGTTGTATGATTTCACATTTTAATCATTCGAATTTAATTTAGTTATTTTATAAAACAACTCATAAAAAACTAAGAATAATTGACTAAAAGCAATCACTCTTTCCACTGACAAGACTAAGAGCAATCACTCTTTCCATTGACAAGACTAAGAGCAATCACTCTTTCCATTGGCAATACTAAGAGCAATCACTCTTTCCATTGACAAGACTAAGAGCAATCACTCTTTCCATTGACAGACTAAGAGCAATCACTCTTTCCATTGACAGACTAAGAGCATTCACTCTTTCCATTGACAGATTAAGAGCAATCACTCTTTCCATTGACAGAGTAAGAGCAATCACTCTTTCCATTGACAGACTAAGAGCAATCACTCTTTCCATTGACAAGACTAAGAGCAATCACTCTTTCCATTGACAGACTAAGAGCAATCACTCTTTCCATTGACAGACTAAGAGCAATCACTCTTTCCATTGACAGACTAAGAGCAATCACTCTTTCCATTGACAAGACTAAGAGCAATCACTCTTTCCATTGACAGACTAAGAGCAATCACTCTTTCCATTGACAGACTAAGAGCATTCACTCTTTCCATTGACAAGACTAAGAGCAATCACTCTTTCCATTGACAGACTAAGAGCAATCACTCTTTCCATTGACAGACTAAGAGCAATCACTCTTTCCATTGACAGACTAAGAGCAATCACTCTTTCCATTGACAGACTAAGAGCAATCACTCTTTCCATTGACAGACCAAGAGCAATCACTCTTTCCATTGACAAGACTAAGAGCAATCACTCTTTCCATTGACAAGACTAAGAGCAATCACTCTTTCCATTGACAAGACTAAGAGCAATCACTCTTTCCATTGACAGACTAAGAGCAATCACTCTTTCCATTGACAGACTAAGAGCAATCACTCTTTCCATTGACAAGACTAAGAGCAATCACTCTTTCCATTGACAGACTAAGAGCAATCACTCTTTCCATTGACAGACTAAGAGCAATCACTCTTTCCATCGACAGACTAAGAGCAATCACTCTTTCCATTGACAGACTAAGAGCAATCACTCTTTCCATTGACAGACTAAGAGCAATCACTCTTTCCATTGACAGACTAAGAGCAATCACTCTTTCCATTGACAGACTAAGAGCAATCACTCTTTCCATTGACAGACTAAGAGCATTCACTCTTTTCCATTAAATCCATACTGCAATGCCGAAGATATGAAAATAATAAGAGTTCCAGAGCGGCTTTTGACTCTCAAGGGCCAATATCAAGCGGAGGAAACCAATCAAGATTCCACTGTCTCAAAACTTTGCTAAAAAATAACATCAATTAATATTTCCAATAAAAGGCTTCGACAGAGCATCTCATTTTTACAGTTTCTTTTGTAAGACCCTAGTTTGAATGCAGAAAAAAAGAGTCGAAATGAAATTGGGGAAGTTTTGAGTAATCGGTCAGTACTACATTTTCGGTCATATAAGAAAAAAACAATATAAAAATTGTTATTATTACACAGTGCTATCTAATACTTCTGCAAACCCGGGTTTGAAGAAGTATTAGATAGCACTGTGTAATAATAACAATTTTTATATTGTTTTTTCGTATATGATCGAAAAGGTGGAATTGTTCGATAACGCAGAATTTACCCTAGTGTTAAAATTAGTAACTCACCCAATAATACATCATAGTTAGTACCAACATCTACTTGTAGGAACATCACTTTCTGAAAAAAAAATATAAATTAATATTTATTAAATATATTAGTAGTACTAGTAAATAATTTTGTTTTAACGAATACGTATTTATAATTTTATACTAAAGCTTTATGATAAAAGCAGTAGGGTAAGTCTCTAGTTATTATACGGATCCACGTTTTCGATCATGTAGAGAAAATTTAAAAATTATATTTATATTTTTTTATATGATTAAAATTGTGAAACTGTTCAGTAACTCTAAAGTAACCCTTGGTCTAAATTACTAGAGTATTCAGAAACTTAATAATGCGATAATTACATCAAAATGAATGAAGTGCGAACGTGCGAGAAGTTTTTTTTTCATAAGAAGTATATATTCAGATGTGGCCAGTAATTGTGAAACTACATTAATATGAAATGATTTATTCCTGGGATATTAAGGAAAATACCAGGCAAAAAGGGTTTTTCCTGAGATATTATGGGAATATCCCAGGCAAGATGGATTTATTCCTGGGATATTAAGGGAATATTCCAGGAAGGATTTATTCCTGGGAAATTAAGGGAATATTCCAGGAAGGATATATTCCTGGGAAATTAAGGAAATATTCCAGCAAGAAGGTTTTTTTCATGGAATATTAAGTGAATACCCCAGGCAAGAAGTATTTATTCCTGGGACATTCCCTTACTATCCCAGGAACAAATCCTTTTTTCCTGGGAGAGAATTCCCTATCAAAGGAACGAGTGATTGTTTCACTTTATATTTTATTATGATTCATAAAAAGAGGAAATATTGGATTAGCATTAACAACGACTGCTGAGTAATGAAGAAAAGAAAGCCAGTACCGGACTGAAAAGTAAACCGAGGGGGAAATATAACTGATGTACTATCACCACAAAGGGGAAATATAACTCATGTACTATCACCACAAAGGGGAAATATAACTAATGTACTATCACCACAGAGGGGAAATATAACTCATGTACTATCACCACAGAGGGGAAATATAACTAATGTACTATCACCACAAAGGGGAAATATAACTAATGTACTATCACCACAGAGGGGAAATATAACTAATGTACTATCACCACAGAGGGGAAATATAACTAATGTACTCTCACCACAAAGGGGAAATATAACTCATGTACTATCACCACAAAGGGGAAATATAACTCATGTACTATCACCACAAAGGGGAAATATAACTAATGTACTATCACCACAAAGGGGAAATATAACTAATGTACTATCACCACAAAGGGGAAATATAACTAATGTACTATCACCACAAAGGGGAAATATAACTCATGTACTATCACCACAGAGGGGAAATATAACTCATGTACTATCACCACAAAGGGGAAATATAACTCATGTACTATCACCACAAAGGGGAAATATAACTCATGTACTATCACCACAGAGGGGAAATATAACTAATGTACTATCACCACAAAGGGGAAATATAACTAATGTACTATCACCACAAAGGGGAAATATAACTAATGTACTATCACCACAGAGGGGAAATATAACTAATGTACTATCACCACAGAGGGGAAATATAACTAATGTACTCTCACCACAAAGGGGAAATATAACTCATGTACTATCACCACAAAGGGGAAATATAACTAATGTACTATCACCACAGAGGGGAAATATAACTAATGTACTCTCACCACAAAGGGGAAATATAACTCATGTACTATCACCACAAAGGGGAAATATAACTCATGTACTATCACCACAAAGGGGAAATATAACTAATGTACTATCACCACAAAGGGGAAATATAACTAATGTACTATCACCACAAAGGGGAAATATAACTAATGTACTATCACCACAAAGGGGAAATATAACTCATGTACTATCACCACAGAGGGGAAATATAACTCATGTACTATCACCACAAAGGGGAAATATAACTCATGTACTATCACCACAAAGGGGAAATATAACTCATGTACTATCACCACAGAGGGGAAATATAACTAATGTACTATCACCACAAAGGAGAAAATAACTCATGTACTATCACCACAAAAGAGAAAATAACTGATGTACTATCACCACAAAAGAGAAAATAACTCATGTACTATCACCACAAAGGAGAAAATAACTCATGTACTATCACCACAAAAGAGAAAATAACTAATGTACTATCAGCAAAAAAGTGGTGCACATGTACCATTCAAATTTTAATTACATAAATTTTCTAATTATTTTTTGATTACATAAAAAGCATTACACATCACCACTGTACCTAGCATTACACATCACCACTGTACCTAGCTTTACACATCACCACTGTACCTACCTATTGCAAGTTTACCAAACTTTGATCGGTGTCATGTTCTAAGTTATCGACCAGTTCCACATTTTCGATCATATAAGAAAATAAGAACGGGCACTCGTAGAACGCATAACTTCTCCGCAGCTACATTTTTTGTTCTATAAATGACCTTGACCTTTGACCCGTTCGCTCTCAAAATCTAATCAAATGTTTCATGCTAATAACAAGATTACAAATAAATAAATAAAAAAACTTCCTATGTTATTCGTACGGGGATAAATATTGCCGATAAAAAACATAACCTTCCTCCATTTTGCGAAGGTGAAGATATATTTTAACTAATAATTTAAAAATATTATATAATTTTCACTTACATGATCGAAAATATGAAACCGGTCGATAACTTGGAACTTACAGTTACACAATTAATAACTTTTTACCTGCTCTAACTTAGATAATGGAAACTCATTAGAGCAAACCTATTATTAAAGAAAACTACTAGATAACTTGCCAATATTGTTACAACATTGCCAATATTGTTACAACATTGCCAATATTGTTACAACATTGCCATTATTGTTACAACATTGCCAATATTGTTACAACATTGCCAATATTGTTACAACATTGCCAATATTGGTACAACATTGCCATTATTGTTACAACATTGCCAATATTGTTACAACATTGCCAATATTGTTACAACATTGCCAATATTGGTACAACATTGCCAATATTGTTACAACATTGATCCAATATTTATAAAACATTGTTCCAATATTTATAAAACATTGATCCAATATTGTTACAACATTGCCAATATTGTTACAACATTGCCAATATTGTTACAACATTGCCAATATTGTTACAACATTGCCAATATTGTTACAACATTGCCAATATTGTTACAACATTGCCAATATTGGTACAACATTGCCAATATTGTTACAACATTGATCCAATATTTATAAAACATTGTTCCAATATTTATAAAACATTGATCCAATATTGTTACAACATTGCCAATATTGTTACAACATTGCCAATATTGTTACAACATTGCCAATATTGTTACAACATTGCCAATATTGTTACAACATTGCCAATATTGTTACAACATTGCCAATATTGTTACAACATTGATCCAATATTTATAAAACATTGATCCAATATTGTTACAACATTGCCAATATTGTTACAACATTGCCAATATTGTTACAACATTGCCAATATTGTTACAACATTGCCAATATTGTTACAACATTGTTCCAATATTTATAAAACATTGATCCAATATTGTTACAACATTGCCAATATTGTTACAACATTGCCAATATTGATACAACATTGCCAATATTGTTACAACATTGCCAATATTGTTACAACATTGCCAATATTGTTACAACATTGCAAATATTGTTACAACATTGTCAATATTGTTACAACATTGCCCCAATATTGTTACATCATTGATCCAATATTTATATAACATTGATCCAATATTTATAAAACATTGATCCAATATTGTTACAACATTGCCAATATTGTTACAACATTGTCAATATTATTACAACATTGCCAATATTGTTACAACATTGCCAATATTGTAACAACATTGATCCAATATTGTTACAACATTGTCAATATTGTTACAACATTGTCAATATTGTTACAACATTGCCAATATTGTAACAACATTGATCCAATATTGTTACAACATTGCAAATATTGTTACAACATTGCCAATATTGTTACAACATTGCCAATATTATTACAACATTGCCAATATTGTTACAACATTGCCAATATTGTAACAACATTGATCCAATATTGTTACAACATTGTCAATATTGTTACAACATTGTCAATATTGTAACAACATTGATACAATATTGTTACAACATTGATCTAATATTGTTACAACATTGCCAATATTGTTACAACATTGCAAATATTGTTACAATATTGCCAATATTGTTACAACATTGCCATTATTGTTACAACATTGCCAATATTGTTACAACATTTCCAATATTGTTACAACATTGCCAATATTGTTACAACATTGCAAATATTGTTACAACATTGTCAATATTGTTACAACATTGCCCCAATATTGTTACAACATTGATCCAATATTGTTACAACATTGATCCAATATTGTTACAACATTGTCAATATTGTAACAACATTGATCCAATATTGTTACAACAGTGCTCCAACATTGTTACAACATTGATCCAATATTGTTACAACATTGCAAATATTGTTACAACATTGTCAATATTGTAACAACATTGATCCAATATTGTTACAACATTGATCCAATAATTTTACAACATTGTTGCAAAATTCCTATGTTGGAACAAAGAATACAGCGAAATTACTCAAAGACAAAAGTCATTACTGATCTACTTGCAACTAGCGATTACAGTTGATTTCATATTAAACTTTATTATCTTTCCTTGTATAATTGCAATAAATTAATCATAATTATATAAAATACACGTCGGATGGAGAAGTTCTTCAATTAAAATAATTAAAATCGCACAATACTTTTAATAAGAGTAACTTTTATTTTATATTATCATAATCGGAATAAAAAATTAATTGTTTGTTAGTTTTGATATAACTGTATTTAACTATCAGCTAAAGTTATTAAAAACTTTATTAATATTTTATGATTCATGTGAATAGAATTTATTACATTGAACTATATTATATACTTTTTATTGTAATTATATTTATTACCTTCTGAAAAATGCAGAAGGTAATGTTTTATGCTTTATATTCACTTATCATCTTGTTACTCACATAACTCAAAAAATATTCAACCAAATTGTCTGAAATTTGGTGGGTGTTTGGTCATTATCACGGAGGCCGGAACCACTTGGTTAGATTTTAAGAGCGATCACGGGTCAAAGGTCTAGGGCAGGCACAAAAAGGTCATGATGAGCAAAAAACATGTAACGACAAGTTGTTGAATATATTTTGTTTAATATATATTCAATACATTTAACCCTAGTAATTTAGCCCTAAAAGTTAGCTCAGTAACCTAGGGACATGAAGAAATATTAATAATTATACTTTTAAACCAATTTGGAAGCTGTCTTTACATGACTTTTACTTTTCGACATAAATACATATGATTATACAAGAAAGATGATGATAAATGTCAAGACACTCATATTATGAGCATTCATTCAAATATACAGGGTGTCTCAAAAAAACCGGAACACATATTTAAGTTAGTTTATTTCAAAAAATATTTAAGGTACATAATCTTTTTGGTATCTTTTTCATTGTTGAACCCTTCTCCATACACAGTTAAATTTGCATTAGGTTTAATTCATTTTTGTGAATGTTATAAGGATTTTATTGATGTGTGGTGAAAATGACTTTTGAAAAAATAGTTAGAATACCTAAGAAATATTTGTTTCTTATCTTTGCTTGTCAATTTTATATTAAACAGATAACTATTCTTTGGCCTTTGCCAATGGATTAGTAAATATCTAATGAAGGTTTTTCTGAAGAAAAAATATCGAAAATTCAATTTGTTAAGATTTTATAACAGTTTTAGTGAGGACTGGCGCGCCTGGACCAGTCCCTATGTTAATAGGGTTAAGTCTCAAATTTTGAAACTTTGTCATAGTGGTCATCTGACTCAAATAGGTAGTCATTTGACTGACATAGCTAGTCATCTGACTCAAATAGCTAGTCATTTGACTCAAATAGGTAGTCATTTGACTGACATAGCTAGTCATCTGACTCAAATAGCTAGTCATTTGACTGACATAGCTAGTCATCTGACTTAAATAGCTAGTCATTTGACTGACATAGCTAGTCATATGACTCAAATAGCTAGTCACTTGACTCAAATAGCTAGTCATTTGACTACAATATTTAGTCACAGCCTATTCATTTAACCCCCTTCCCCCTATTTTCCCCACCACTTTCACTCCTCTTCATTTCCCCTTCTTTTCACCGTGTGTCTTTTGATTAGAAGTTGCAGCTCCAAAGATTGCCAAAGAATAACCTTTTCCAACCACCACCGAAACATTCTCCTCCGTAGGTATATTCCAAGGTGTTTTTTTCGCATCCAAAATGAAATTAGGAGAAAGATGGAGGAGCAACTTTCTCAGGAGTTTAAATTACAAACTGTGTGTGTAGGTTTGTTTTTGCCCCTACCGTCTATTTTCATCTGCTATCGGAAATTAGAGAGTTTATTTTTTGACACTTCACTCGATCACTAATTTCTTGCCAAGAGAGAAATCGTGTAGGGTAAATTACGAATTATCGGTCAGTTTCATATCTTCGGTCATATAAGAAAAAACGATATTATAATTGTTATTTAATTTTTATTTTTAGTGGTATCCATGGTACCTGCAGGTATCACGGATACCAATTAAAATTAAAATTAAATAACAATTGTAATATCGTTTTACCTTATATGACCGAAGATATGAAACTGACCGATAATTCGTAATTTACCCTAATCAGCTTTAGATTTTAGGGCAACTTTCTAGTTATCGGACTCTCCCCCGTTCTCGATCATGTAAGGTGTATGATTTTTATTATTTAACTTATATTTTGATTGGAATCAATAATACTTGCATGAATACTAGATAATTAGAATAAAATAAATATTTATAATTATCTAATAAAAATTTTTTTTGTATGATCGAAGATGTGGAACCATCCGATAACTCGAAATTTACCCTAAGTTTATTTTTTGTAGGGGTTTGAAAATTCAATTGAAGTGATTTAATAAAAATAAATATCAATAAAACTATTTTTTTTTTATAAATATTTTTAGTGTAATTAGTGATAAAAAATTAGAATTTGGACGTTAAATTTATAATAAAACAACCCATTCCTTCACACGAAATACTAATTAGTGTCATCTATACCTCATAACGCTACTTTTATCAAAACAACCGGCAAACTATCAATAAAACAGTCTGTTATTTTCGTGCTAAATAGCATCATTAAGTTCCAATTTTTCTCCTGTCATGACTATAAGCCCTCAAAACTTCCGTAACTTCCAAAGATTGCGATAAAAAACACTAAACGTCTCGCCCTAATTACCGGAAAATTAGCCGCGCCAAATTTCTCTGAATTGCTTGCTGGCACCTCAATCGTGTCAATGACTTTAAAGTTCACCTCTTGAAGACTTTATCAAACACTTTGGAATGAGTGTTGTGCCTGAGTGTTCAGCTTTAGATGACTTTCTTTTCTCGGACACATCCAGATTCTTCTTTCCTATATATGATGATAACTAGTCGACAATACGCTTTTAAAATCATAGACCCCGAGAATATTATAGACGGAGTGAATTAAACAGTAGTCAATCGTTCTAAACAAGCGGTATGTAGTATTCGATACCATTTCATTTCGTCTATGATATTCTTAAGATCTATGATTATAAAAAGCAAACTGTCACAACCCTAGTTATGGTATAGTCACTAGAGCACTGGTTACAGACACACGGGACTCCAACCAGTAATAACTAGGCTTGGAACTCAACCTCTTATGTACCTGCAGTTTCTGTTCTGTTACATTTCGTAGGCCTAACTAGAAAAAAGGACACAATAATATCTATGGCCTAATTGGCTAGCAGGTGAATCTGTGAAGTCTGCTTCTTCTGGCAGGGGGTCTTAAAATTCTGTATTTATTGTCCTATTTAACTAAATGAATTTTCCATATATCCTAAAATATTTCTAATATATTTAGAATAGGCAATATTGTAACAATATTGGTAATATTGTAACAATATTACAATATCTGTAATATTGTTACAATATTGGTAATATTGTTACAATATTGGTAATATTGTTACAATATTGGTAATATTGTTACAATATTGGTAATATTGTTACAATATTGGTAATATTGTTACAATATTGGTTATATTGTTACAATATTGGTAATATTGTTACAATATTGGTTATATTGTTACAATATTGGTTATATTGTTACAATATTGGTAATATTGTTACAATATTGGTTATATTGTTACAATATTGGTTATATTGTTACAATATTGGTAATATTATTACAATATTCTAACAACATTGTTAAAACATTGTAACAACATTGTTGGAATGTTGTGCAAACACACATGTTGTCTGGTACATCTCCTCTTTTCTCCCAAGTTTCAATGCATCTTCTAGAGACGTAACTTGCCAAACATTTCATTGGCGACAGTCAGATCTAACTCGCGGTTAATGCCTCAAAAGACTTTAGCTAACTTTGTAATTAATTAAATAGACCGGGGGGGGGGGGGGTGTGGGAGGGACTCTGTCATTGATTTCTATGGGGATATATACGCTCTAAAGGAACTATTTCGAAAGCTGTCTCTAATCATTTATTTTACCTCTAACTCCTGAAAAGTAATTTATAATCTCATTATATTGTAGTTTTAATTTTTACAACTTTTAATCTTTAATTAGGTACATTCTCGACTTAAATTCTTCCATTTTAATCTTTAATTTCAATATTTAATTATAATCTTCAGTTTCATTATTTGATTATGATCTTAAATTTCAATATTGAATTATAATTTTTTATTTTAATCTTTAACTTTAATTTCAATGTATAATTATAATCTTCAATGTCAATAATCAATATTTAGTTGTAAAATTTTTTTATTATAATATTCTAATCTTCATTTTCGATTGATAATCATTGCTCCCAATTTTAATCTTTAATCATAGTTCAAAATATAATTTTAATCTCCAAACATTATCTATGAATGCAATGCAAACTTTAATCTTATTATTAATAGTAATTAATTTACTATTTTATTTTTCAATTTACTATATTAACTCTAGTTGTATTCCATATTTTTAATATTAAATTATAATCTTGAATTTCAATCTATTTTTAATCTCAAATTACAATCTCATATTTCTAACACTATATTCTAAACCTCATATTCTATATAATCTCTTTTCTCGATCTCAAAATTAATCTCATATTTCTATTCAAATTCAGCGTCCCACTTCCATTTATTTATGACATTGCCTTCTTTATTTAATTTGTATTCATTTATTTAACTTGCGATACAATTGAAATAATAGGGTTAACTCTGAGTTATTAGACGGTTCCACATTTCCGACCATGAAAGAAAAAATAATTATTATTATTTAACTTTTATTTTAATTTGTATCCATGATACCTGTAGGTATCATGGATACAAAATAAAATAACGAGCTAAATATTATTTAATATATTTATAATATAAATTTTTCTTACATGACCGAAAATGTGGAACCGTCCGATAACTCAGAACTTACCCGACTTCTATTGAAATATGAACATCATAAATAAGAATAACAATCACAGACAATATCTATATACATTGTCTGTCTCTCCATATATATTATATATATGCATGAAGGAATCTATGCCTGGAATCATGGCTGGAATCTATGCCTGGAATCTATGACTGGAATGCATGCCCTCGAAAATAGAATCCGCTGTTAATTATTTGCCTGTTTGGCTTTTGGACGTTTGGATGGTTGCCAAAAGAATAAAGTATTGGTGGCAATTAAATAGGCTGCTCTGTTTATCGCTGACACAGCAAAAGCGATTGGCCTTATTCTCTATGGAAGCAGTGCTGGCAAAGGAGAGATACGGTGTCTGAGGTACCATCAACTACTATCAGAGAAAAGAGTCACTGGGATGATGTACTATCAGAGAAAAGAGTCACTGTGATGATGTACTATCAGAGAAGAGAGTCACTGTGATGATGTACTATCAGAGAAAAGAGTCACTGGGATGATGTACTATCAGAGAAAAGAGTCACTGTGATGATGTACTATCAGAGAAAAGAGTCACTGTGATGATGTACTATCAGAGAAAAGAGTCACTGTGATGATGTACTATCAGAGGAAAGAGTCACTGTGATGATGTACTATCAGAGAAAAGAGTCACTGTGATGATGTACTATCAGAGAAAAGAGTCACTGTGATGATGTACTATCAGAGAAAAGAGTCACTGTGATGATGTACTATCAGAGAAAAGAGTCACTGTGATGATGTACTATCAGAGAAAAGAGTCACTGTGATGATGTACTATCAGAGGAAAGAGTCACTGTGATGATGTACTATCAGAGGAAAGAGTCACTGTGATGATGTACTATCAGAGAAAAGAGTCACTGTGATGATGTACTATCAGAGAAAAGAGTCACTGTGATGATGTACTATCAGAGAAAAGAGTCACTGTGATGATGTACTATCAGAGAAAAGAGTCACTGTGATGATGTACTATCAGAGAAAAGAGTCACTGTGATGATGTACTATCAGAGAAAAGAGTCACTGTGATGATGTACTATCAGAGAAAAGAGTCACTGTGATGATGTACTATCAGAGAAAAGAGTCACTGTGATGATGTACTATCAGAGAAAAGAGTCACTGTGATGATGTACTATCAGAGAAAAGAGTCACTGTGATGATGTACTATCAGAGAAAAGAGACACTGTGATGATGTACTATCAGAGAAAAGAGTCACTGTGATGATGTACTATCAGAGAAAAGAGTCACTGTGATGATGTACTATCAGAGAAAAGAGTCACTGTGATGATGTACTATCAGAGAAAAGAGTCACTGTGATGATGTACTATCAGAGAAAAGAGTCACTGTGATGATGTACTATCAGAGAAAAGAGACACTGTGATGATGTACTATCAGAGAAAAGAGTCACTGTGATGATGTACTATCAGAGAAAAGAGTCACTGTGATGATGTACTATCAGAGAAAAGAGTCACTGTGATGATGTACTATCAGAGAAAAGAGTCACTGTGATGATGTACTATCAGAGAAAAGAGTCACTGTGATGATGTACTATCAGAGAAAAGAGTCACTGTGATGATGTACTATCAGAGAAAAGAGTCACTGTGATGATGTACTATCAGAGAAAAGAGTCACTGTGATGATGTACTATCAGAGAAAAGAGACACTGTGATGATGTACTATCAGAGAAAAGAGTCACTGTGATGATGTACTATCAGAGAAAAGAGTCACTGTGATGATGTACTATCAGAGAAAAGAGTCACTGTAATGATGTACTATCAGAGAAAAGAGTCACTGTGATGATGTACTATCAGAGGAAAGAGTCACTGTGATGATGTACTATCAGAGAAAAGAGTCACTGCATTTTGCTATTTTCACAAATCACAGTTTTCTAATTTTCTATCATTTTCAAAATTTTATGAATTTATCGCCGTGTACCCAGACCAGTTTTAGAATATCTACTAGCATTACAACTAGTAAAGTTTCGTTTTGTAAAGGTGAAACTTGTAAACTTTGAAGAGTCTTTACACTTTTCATTGACTAAACATGACGCGTTATGTGGAGGAAGGAGATAAGCACATTTTCTAATTGTACAGGAGAACCAACCAAAGCTTGTTAATAATTCTTTGGAGGAAGGGACGATTGAGGTACTTTAACTTATCTTAGCATAAAATAGTGATGGAACAATTGAAATATTCAGAATCTTATTTTAGGTACAAGAATAACTTTTCTTTTAAAAATTTCATTTTCAAACGATAAAAACGTACAAATATAAAATAATTAAATTTTAACTTTTTATTTATTCAACTTAAGTCAATCACTATTTATTCAACCCAGTCAAATTAATTCATAATTGTTAATTCAATATTACAAATAGTACGTTAAAACTACTTTGTTCATAATCTATAGACTGAATAACTACTCCATCCATAAACTAAAAAACTATAGCTACAGAATTCATGTATTTTAAATATAAACAGAGTTCATGAATTATAAAAAATACATAATTCATGAACAATAAAAACTATACATAATTCATGAACAATAAAAACTATACATAATTCATGAACAATAAAAACTATACATAATTCATGAACAAAAAAACTATACATAATTCATGAACAATAAAAACTATACATAATTCATGAACAATAAAAACTATACATAATTCATGAACAATAAAAACTATACATAATTCATGAACAATAAAAACTATACATAATTCATGAACAATAAAAACTATACATAATTCATGAACAATAAAAACTATACATAATTCATGAACAATAAAAACTATACATAATTCATGAATTACATTTACGCAGAATTCCTAGACTACAGATTTTAACATTCAAGTTTCTCTCCATCGGCTGACAGTTTGGAGAGTTGATATCTGTCCAAAGGGTAAGATAGTCTCTCTCTCCAAAGGACAGAAGATCAGGTGGATTGGCGAGGACTTACAAATAACTGACACTTAAGTCTCTACACTGGAATAGAATGTTAGTCGAGGGAGAAAAAGTCTACGGATAGATGCTACCATCTTATATATCTAAGGTGTCCCTAATCCAATGGTAGATTTTATTGTATTGCAGTAATATAAAAAATAGCGATAAAAGATTTAGAGGTAAATAAGTGGGGATATAAAAATAATAAATAAATTGAAAAAATATTTTATAAAATAATACATTAGGCATAGAAGAATAATCGGGAAGAATAATTTGTCCTCGAATTGCTTTATTTTGTATTATATTTATGTGTGTATATGTTTTATATATTATATTATTTATATATATTCTGCAACATAGAAGTAGAAAACACCCTTTGTTGATAGTAAATGAAAATCTTTGCCTAAATTCTTACTGCAATCTTTTTATCCTATTGGCCGGCATCAGTAAAATAAGGAAACTAAATACATTTTTAATGATATACAGGCAGACCCCGCTTTTATTACACCCAAGTCTTATAAAATCTGTAATAATTACCTGGCATGTCTCGATGTTATTACAGAACATAAATATAGAAAACGGGAAAACGGAGATATTTTTAGTGGTGTTTATTTCACAGTAACTACAATAATCATCGATAGTAGTATTCAGATTAGGTAATTAGATGCACTAATGGTTCAGAAATTAGTATTTTATAGCAGAATATTTTTTACAGTGATTACCTGAATTACATACATAATAATATGCAGGTATATAATATACTACTAAACAAAATATAACAAATTAGATATAGATATTGGTACTTTTTGTGTTACGTTTAATTATTTAAACGTAAAACGTCCGTATTAATGGATTGTTTCATATTTTCCGGACTTATACATATATAGTAATAACTATTATTATTTATCTCTATTGTAATTCTGACGTATCCCCACATTTTTTCTTGCTAGGACCCTGCTATTTCAGTTCTAAATATTGGATACTCATAATTCATTAATTAATGCAAAATATTAAACAATGTAAATAACTTAAAGATACAGTCAACCTGTTTAGCATATTTAATTTTATAACTGTAATCGATAGAAAAATTTTTTTTGTATGTGTTCATATACGGCGCCACTATTATATTATTGTATATTTACACCTGGCTATTAATGTTATAGACAAAAATAATATAACATATATTCCATTAACACTTTAAAATACATAATAAAGCGATTCGTGAACGAAATGTCCGTGGACAAGATGTCCAGGACCAAAGAATTACATCATTTATTTCAGTTATTGCTGGATAGCTCGAGAAGAAACTTCTTCTCTATACGTGGTTGCACTTATCAGTGCAACTAGTGACTGAGGTAATTCTTGCCAGAGACTGTAGAAGCATATAAGTCAAGAGACTGTGGAAGTATATAAGTGTAGAGACTGCAGTAGCATTTAAGTCTTGTCAGAGACTGTAGAAGCATATAAGTCCTTCCAGAGACTATAGAAACATTTAAGTCTTTCTAGAGACTATAGAAACATATAAGTCCTGCCAGAAACTGTAGAAACATATAAGTCCTGGCAGAGACAGTAGAAGCATGTAAGTCCTGGCAGAGACTGTAGAAGCATGTAAGTCCTGGCAGAGACAGTAGAAGCATGTAAGTCTTGGCAGAGACTGTAGAAGCATGTAAGTCCTGGCAGAGACTGTAGAAGCATATAAGTCCTGGCAGAGACAGTAGAAGCATATAAGTCTTGGCAGAGACTGTAGAAGCATATAAGTCCTGGCAGAGACTGTAGAAGCATGTAAGTCCTGGCAGAGACTGTAGAAGCATGTAAGTCCTGGCAAAGACTGTAGAAGCATAACAGTCCTGGCAGAGACTGTAGAAACATGAAGTCCTGGCAGAGACTGTAGAAACATGAAAGTCCTGGCAGAGACTGTAGAAGCATGTAAGTCCTGACAGAGACGGTAGAAGCATGTAACTCCTGGCAGGGACTGTAGAAGCATGTAAGTCTTCACCAGAGAATGTAGAAGCATGTAAGTCTACACCAGAGACTGTAGAAGCATGTAAGTCTTCACCAGAGACTGTAGAAGTATGTAAGTCTTCACCAGAGACTGTAGAAGCATGTAAGTCCTGCCAGACTGTAGAAGCATGTAAGTCCTGGCAGTGACTGTAGAAGCATGTAAGTCCTGGCAGAGACTGTAGAAGCATGTAAGTCTTCACCAAACACTGTAGAAGCATGTAAGTCTTCACCAGAGACTGTAGAAGCATGTAAGTCTTCACCAGAGACTGTAGAAGCATGTAAGTCTTCACCAGACACTGTAGAAGCATGTAAGTCCTGGCAGAGACTGTAGAAGCATGTAAGTCTTCACCAGAGACTGTAGAAGCATGTAAGTCTTCACCAGATACTGTAGAAGCATGTAAGTCTTCACCAGATACTGTAGAAGCATGTAAGTCTTCACCAGATACTTTAGAAGCATGTAAGTCTTCACCAGATACTGTAGAAGCATGTAAGTCTTCACCAGATACTGTAGAAGCATGTAAGTCTTCACCAGATACTGTAGAAGCATGTAAGTTTTCACCAGAGACTGTAGAAGCATGTTATTCTTCACCAAACACTGCAGAAGCATGTAAGTCTTCACCAGAGACTGTAGAAGCATGTAAGTCTTCACCAGAGACTGTAGAAGCATGTAAGTCTTCACCAGATACTGTAGAAGCATGTAAGTCTTCACCAGAGACTGTAGAAGCATGTAAGTCTTCACCAGAGACTGTAGAAGCATGTAAGTCTTCACCAGAGACTGTAGAAGCATGTAAGTCTTCACCAGAGACTGTAGAAGCATGTAAGTCCTGCCAGAGACTGTAGAAGCATGTAAGTCCTGCCAGAGACTGCAGAAGCATGTAAGTCCAGGCAGAGACTGTAGAAGCATGTAAGTCTTCACCAGAGACTGTAGAAGCATGTAAGTCTTCACCAGATACTGTAAAAGCATGTAAGTCTTCACCAGAGACTGTAGAAGCATGTAAGTCTTCACCAGAGACTGTAGAAGCATGTATGTCTTCACCAGAGACTGTAGAAGCATGTTAGTCTTCACCAGAGACTGTAGAAGCATGTAAGTCATCACCAGAGACTGTAGAAGCATGTAAGTCTTCACCAGAGACTGTAGAAGCATGTAAGTCCTGCCAGAGACTGTAGAAGCATGTAAGTCCTGCCAGAGACTGTAGAAGCATGTAAGTCCAGGCAGAGACTGTAGAAGCATGTAAGTCTTCACCAGAGACTGTAGAAGCATGTAAGTCTTCACCAGAGACTGTAGAAGCATGTTAGTCTTCACCAGAGACTGTAGAAGCATGTAAGTCTTCACCAGATACTGTAGAAGCATGTAAGTCTTCACCAGAGACTGTAGAAACATGAAAGTCTTCACCAGAGACTGTAGAAGCATATAAGTCCAGGCAGAGACTGTAGAAGCATGTAAGTCTTCACCAGAGACTGTAGAAGCATGTAAGTCTTCACCAGAGACTGTAGAAGCATGTAAGTCTTCACCAGAGACTGTAGAAGCATGTAAGTCTTCACCAGATACTGTAGAAGCATGTAAGTCTTCACCAGAGACTGTAGAAGCATGTAAGTCCTGCCAGAGACTGTAGAAGCATGTAAGTCCTGCCAGAGACTGCAGAAGCATGTAAGTCCAGGCAGAGACTGTAGAAGCATGTAAGTCTTCACCAGAGACTGTAGAAGCATGTAAGTCTTCACCAGATACTGTAAAAGCATGTAAGTCTTCACCAGAGACTGTAGAAGCATGTAAGTCTTCACCAGAGACTGTAGAAGCATGTAAGTCTTCACCAGAGACTGTAGAAGCATGTTAGTCTTCACCAGAGACTGTAGAAGCATGTAAGTCATCACCAGAGACTGTAGAAGCATGTAAGTCTTCACCAGAGACTGTAGAAGCATGTAAGTCCTGCCAGAGACTGTAGAAGCATGTAAGTCCTGCCAGAGACTGTAGAAGCATGTAAGTCCAGGCAGAGACTGTAGAAGCATGTAAGTCTTCACCAGAGACTGTAGAAGCATGTAAGTCTTCACCAGAGACTGTAGAAGCATGTTAGTCTTCACCAGAGACTGTAGAAGCATGTAAGTCTTCACCAGATACTGTAGAAGCATGTAAGTCTTCACCAGAGACTGTAGAAACATGAAAGTCTTCACCAGAGACTGTAGAAGCATATAAGTCCAGGCAGAGACTGTAGAAGCATGTAAGTCTTCACCAGAGACTGTAGAAGCATGTAAGTCTTCACCAGAGACTGTAGAAGCATGTAAGTCTTCACCAGAGACTGTAGAAGCATGTAAGTCTTCACCAGATACTGTAGAAGCATGTAAGTCTTCACCAGAGACTGTAGAAACATGTAAGTCTTCACCAGAGACTGTAGAAGCATGTAAGTCCAGGCAGAGACTGTAGAAGCATGTAAGTCTTCACCAGATACTGTAGAAGCATGTAAGTCTTCACCAGATACTGTAGAAGCATGTAAGTCTTCACCAGAGACTGTAGAAACATGTAAGTCTTCACCAGAGACTGTAGAAGCATGTAAGTCTTCACCAGAGACTGTAGAAGCATGTAAGTTTTCACCAGATACTGTAGAAGCATGTAAGTCTTCACCAGAGACTGTAGAAGCATGTAAGTCTTCACCAGAGACTGTAGAAGCATGTAAGTCTTCACCAGAGACTGTAGAAGCATGTAAGTCTTCACCAGAGACTGTAGAAGCATGTAAGTCTTCACCAGATACGTCTCAAAGTTCTTATCTGACATTTTCTAAGTTTGTTCCCTGAAAATACAGAGGTACTTCCAGTTTCGGTGGAAAGCAGAGAAAAGAGTAATTAAAGCTGATGTAAATTGTAGCAACTCTTCTTCTACAAAGGTGTATAAAATGATATTTAAACCTTCACAATGTGGTGTATCATTTCTGTCATTCTATTTCAACTATGGGAAATTAAACCAAAAAATGTAATTCCATAATTTAATATTGATGGAAAAAGGCCTTTCTCGCACGTTTGTCGTTCACATTAAATTTATTGATGTTTAATTAATATAGAAAATGAAAAAATAATATATAGTTAAATTTTTCATGCTTTTCTAGAAACTTATATTTGTTGTTAATAAAGTGCATGAAAAAATGAAACTCTATTAAAACGAAATTCGAAAATTATTATTATGCGAGATATTTGCCAAGTTGAATTTCAAATTTAAAAGAGTTTATTTTGATAAGCATTAAATTAATAGATAGCTACCTTATTCTCTATTTCAGAAAGGTGACTTACGAATTACTGAAGAAATATAAATTAAACAATAATGATTATATCCATTTTTCATATATGACCTAAGATGTGAAACTGATTGATAATTCGTAACTCACCCTAGTCCCAATAAAAGGAATAAATCTACCCGATTTCTAGAGACAATAAAAAAGAAGGAGGATCTTGAAGCTGGTGAAGATATCAGCCCAAGACTTTTATTTGGTCTTCCCCAATCTATTACTGTGACGTTAAATGCAGACCAACGAGAGAAAAAGTTAGAAATGCTGAAGTGAAGAGTCGAGAACTTTAGCATAGAGAACCTGTAGCTAAAGTAAGAACTCTGTAGAATATAGAACCTGTAGTTACAAGAAGAGGACTGTAGGGAAAAGATCCTGAAGATACAGTAAGAATACTGTTAATACAGGAAAAGGACTGTAGGGAATAGATCCTGAAGCTACAGTAAGAGTACTGTAGCTACAGAAAGAGGCCTGTAGCTACAGTAAGAAGACTGTAGCTATAGTAAGAGGACTGTAGCTACAGATAAAGTTCTATAGTGAGTAGATACCTGAACTAATAATCAAAAAGTAAAAATCAGTTTAAAACATTGAGGTATACTAGAAATAGAAAATTTCCTTGTATGTTTTTAAAGCGAAGGAACAAATATTACAAAAATTAAAGCAACAATAATCTCCTACTGGAATATTAACCGGTACTGGAATGGACTAAAGTGACACTGGAATATTCCAAGGTAGATTCTGAAACAGACTGCATTGGCACTGGAATATTCCAAGTAAATACTGGAATAATCTATAGCGCTACTTACCGGTCTTACATACATAGCGCAGAAATGTATCGTACAGTTAGATAAGCAACTACCATAGAATAAAACTTATTTCCACTACAAAAACTATAAAATAAAACTGGTAATGTTCTCCAAGAAAATCTTATATTGAATTAATATATAAAAATTCCCATATAAAATTCCGGTATAACCATATTTCCACTACAACTTTTTCCTGCAATAACAATAAAATATAACCTTCCGCTTTCTGCGAAGGTAATAACTGACACATGTCACCAGAGGAACTGTAATTAAATTCTATGACTGCAAACCACAGCCTTACTTCCTAGCCACAACAACAACCTCTTAACGTTCCAGGAGCATTTAATTGGCAATTGCCTTCACGTCAATAGATTGAAAATACCAAAGGATCTTTTTTTGAGCAACCAGTTGCCTTTCTTCCTTCATTGTGAGTGGCATGGAATCAACTGAGAAAAGCGCTGCAAACGTGACCAGAATATCTTTGGAGGCTAATGGAATTGCGGAACAACAGCACAGTGGCTGCTGGCTACATGCTTCGTAGCTCTTTTACATTCGTAATGAATCCGCATTCGGGTTAGGAAAGGGTGATGTTGTGGAGTGCGGGGAGAGACTCAGGCCTCAGAGCTTGTCTGGATTACGAATGGAGTAATTCGTGATGATCTTAGCCAGTTAGAAGTAGCAGGGATAGAAATAGAAGGGATAGAAATAGAATGGATAGAAATAGAAGGGATAGAAATAGAATGGATAGAAATAGCAGGGATAGAAATAGAATGGATAGAAATAGCAGGGATAGAAATAGAATGGATAGAAATAGAAGTGATAGAAATAGAAGTGATAGAAATAGAATGGATAAAAATAGAAGTGATAGAAATAGAATGGATAGAAATAGAATGGATAGAAATAGAAGGGATAGAAATAGAATGGATAGAAATAGAAGTGATAGAAATAGAATGGATAGAAATAGAATGGATAGAAATAGCAGGGATATGAATAGAATGGATAGAAATAGAAGTGATAGAAATAGAATGGATAGAAATAGAATGGATAGAAATAGAATGGATAGAAATAGAATGGACAGGAATAGAATGGATGGAAGTAGAATGGATAGAAATAGAAGGAATAGAAATAGAATGGATAGAAATAGAATGGATAGAAATAGAAGGGATAGAAATAGAATGGATAGAAATAGAATGGATACACAGTTGTTAATTTATAATCGGTACTTGAGATTATAAATTTATAATTTATAATTATAAATTTATAATTAATTTATAATTCAGTTGAGGGAATTATTGATATAATTCTAAAATAAAATATCACAATTTTGTCTCAAATGTCAATCGAATAAAATGAAGACTGCAATATAAATTTCTAAAACAATAAACTAGAATTTCAAAAGAAAATAATCATTAGAACATTTATTTTGATAATATATTTCTGAAATACAACTTAAATATGATTGACAGAATGATCATAAATAGTTAATTAATTGATTACGTATTTATTATTATTATTTTCACGTTATATTCTTCACTTGTCATGGATAGATATGGTACAGAATAAGTTATGAATTATAGAACAGTTCCACATTTTCGATCATATCAGAAAATATATCTCATTTCATATCATTATATCATTAGTTTTTCTTTTCATTGTATCGATTTTTTCTTGTTCAATCGAAAACGTGGATCTGTTCGATATCTCGTGACTTGCCCTATTATCCTATAAAAAAAACAGTTTCGGGTACAACTCTGACGTCAACTTCGTCACGGTGATAAAAACTCTAATAACGATGAGAGCTTTTAACCCCCTCCCTCCCCTCCCCTGCACTCTAATGCTAAATTAAAGTCTTTTTTGTTAGCAAACAAATGTAACATCAGAAGGAAAATACAAAAAAAAAATAAAAAAAATAAACATTTTAAACTTTTTGAATTTTAAAAATTCTGTAAAATTAATAGAAATATATGTGATGCTGATGTCTTATGTACCACTTAGAAATAAATTATGTTAATTAAAAGAAAAACCCCACCATAATCTTCTATGGCCCCACTATAAATTTTTCTTTAAGTCTATGCCCGTAACTGTTTACTTCTACACATTAACGTCAAACTGACTTGATAGGCGAATTAAAGTAGAGTCATTTTATATGTACCATCGAAAAAAAAACAATTGGGCCTCACTTGATCTTCCATGACCCCACCATAACTTCTTCTCTGGGTAAGAACAGGTCTCTCTTAATCTACAACTTTTACAAAGTAAATAAAATACTGGTTGTAATCCCCGTAGACTTCGTGAAGGAACTCGAGTGTCCAGACTGTAGAAACTGGCAGTGTTATCCGAGAGATTCCTGTACAAATGTTTATATAAAATTCTCGTATGAAATTCCAGTATAAAAAAGCCTGTGTAAAATTTCTGGATTGAATTCCTGTGTAAAATTCCAGTATAACCTTATAATATTACACAGGTCAATTAAAAGTCAGTCAGGTCAATCAAGAGTCAGTCAGGTCAATCAAGAGTCATTCAGGTCAATCAAGAGTCATTCAGGTCAATCAAGAGTCACTCAGGTCAATCAAGAGTCACTCAGGTCAATCAAGAGTCACTCAGGTCAATTAAAAGTCAGTCAGGTCCACCAAGAATCACTCAGGTCAACCAAGAGTCACTCAGGTCAACCAAGAGTCACTCAGGTCAATCAAGAGTAGTTCAATCAAGGTTCATTCAATCAAGCGTTACTCAGATCAATTGAGAGTCACTCAATCAATCAGAGTTACTCAGATCAATCAAGAGTCAGTCACTCAGGTCAATTGAGAATCACTCAGGTCAATTGAGAATCACTCAGGTCAATTAAGAGTAGTTCAATCAAGAGTCACTCAGGTCAATCAAGAGTCAGTCACTCAGGTCAATTGAGATTCACTCAGGTCAATTAAGAGTAGTTCAATCAAGAGTCACTCAGGTCAATCAAGAGTCATTCAGATCAATTAAGAGTCAATCAGGTCAATTAAAAGTCACCAAAGTCAATTAAGAGTCACTCAGGTCAATCAAGAGTCACTCAGGTCAATCAAGAGTCAGCCAGGTCAATCAAGAGTCACTCAGGTCAATCAAGAGTCATTCACAGCATTTTCTCTCCACTCACTACCAAATTGTTCGCTCTTTTTGCCAGTGAGTCATATAGCGATTTGCTGCAACACAAACTTCATCTCGTAATGGACTATGCAGGGAGAAATGTGCTATGACTTTTTTTACACCACTCTCTCTCTCTCACGAATATTTTAACACATGGTGGCCAGTATGGGGTGGGCGGGGGGAGGTGTGTATTCTGTCATCAGGTGTAGTATCGATTTGTGTGTAATAAAAGGCTGAGCGAGATGAAATTGACATGGAATAGATTGAAAAGTTTTTGAAAATTGAATAATTTTTTTTCATGAAATGGAAGGTTTGTATAAGTTTGGCTATAATAAATATATTGAATGTATGTTCTTTGAAAGAATAGGGATAATAACTTAAAGCAGATAGTATTAGCCAAATTATCAAAATTAACTCCCTAGTTCATTAAAATCACGATTAATAAGATTACAGATAATTATGGTGGGGTCATAGGAGATTGATAGGGGACTAAACATTTTCTTCTACGGCCACCTCACCATAACACAATTGATATTTAATAGTGATATCACTATACTATTTGTATGATAACTCTTTTCAGTGGCCATTGTACCACACTGTGATGCAACTGAAGCATCAGACAAAGTGATTAGGCAACATTTCTTAGGGAGAGTTTAGACAGCTATGAAGAGCTGGCCTAATTTACAACTCAAAATTACGTGCCTGGAAAAAACAACCGGAAATGACTGCTGGAAAGTTGTCAGAGAGGTAATTAATGTTGTAAATGGTCAGTCAAAAAATATCTAAGAGAAAAGAGTTAAATGGAAGTAAGTATCATGTAAAAATGGATTGACAATTGGAAAATATATGGAAAATACAAAATCAGATGGAAAATATTTTACCGAAAATTAAATGTAAAGTGGAAAATATATGACAAATATAAAGTCAAATGGAAAATATTTTACCAAATATTTTGAGATACAAAAAATACATGTAGTAATCGTTAATAATTTTTCAGCAAAAATAAAATTTATAAGAGTTATCCAAATTAATAACCATAGGAAAACTCAAACATCATCTCTGGGTCTGAAATCATTATATTGGTACTATATATCACCGGAATATGTTGGAATAAATACTCTATAACTAATGTTAATCAACAGTAAAATGTTACAACATTACCACTATTAGTAAAAAAATACCAATATTTTTTTACAAATATTTCTGATATCATTACAACATTACCAATATTGGGATAATGTTCATTAACATATCTAACATTACCAATATTGGGATAATGTTCATTAACATATCTAACATACAAACATCAAAGCCCATTACTTACATACATTTACTTTTTTAGCTATATTTTTTGAGCTATACACGACTGCTATAGATAAGAGTATAGCCTGAGCGGATCTATAGCCTGTCTTTTGCAGCCTACATTATTAATAATGGAAGGTATAGCCTAGACACGCAATGTAGAGGAGGTGATAGCAGTCAATACGAGAGAAAATTAACATAATTAGAAGGAAGAAGTTAGCACTCTTAGCAAGAGAGCAAAAAATACTGAGGAAAAACGTTAATGGGGTAAGTGGATAATAGTAAACTGAGAAAAACGTTAATGGGGTAAGTGGATAATAGTAAACTGAGAAAAACGTTAATGGGGTAAGTGGATAATAGTAAACTGAGAAAAACGTTAATGGGGTAAGTGGATAATAGTAAACTGAGAAAAACGTTAATGGGGTAAGTAGATATTAGTATACTGGAGAAAAGGTTAATGGGGTAAGTGGATATTAGTATACTGGAGAAAACGTTAATGGGGTAAGTGGATATTAGTATACTGGAGAAAAACGTTAATGGGGTAAGTGGATATTAGTAAACTGAGAAAAACGTTAATGGGGTAAGTAGATATTAGTATACTGGAGAAAACGTTAATGGGGTAAGTGGATATTAGTATACTGGAGAAAACGTTAATGGGGTAAGTGGATATTAGTATACTGGAGAAAAACGTTAATGGGGTAAGTGGATATTAGTAAACTGAGAAAAACGTTAATGGGGTAAGTGGATATTAGTATAATGGGGAAAAACGTTAATGGGGTAAGTGGATATTAGTATACTGGAGAAAAACGTTAATGGGGTAAGTGGATATTAGTAAACTGAGAAAAACGTTAATGGGGTAAGTGGATATTAGTATACTGGAGAAAAACGTTAATGGGGTAAGTGGATATTAGTATACTGAGGAAAAACGTTAATGGGGTAAGTGGATATTAGTATACTGGGGAAAAACGTTAATGGGGTAAGTGGATATTAGTATACTGAGGAAAAACGTTAATGGGGTAAGTGGATATTAGTATACTGGAGAAAAACGTTAATGGGGTAAGTGGATATTAGTATACTGGAGAAAACGTTAATGGGGTAAGTGGATATTAGTATACTGGAGAAAACGTGAATGGGGTAAGTGGATATTAGTATACTGGGAAAAACGTTGATGGGGCAAGTGGATGTTAGTATACTGGGGAAAAACGTTAATGGGGTAAGTGGATATTAGTATACTGAGGAAAAACGTTAATGGGGTAAGTGGATATTAGTATACTGAGGAAAAACGTTAATGGGGTAAGTGGATATTAGTATACTGGGGAAAAACGTTAATGGGGTAAGTGGATATTAGTAAACTGAGGAAAAACGTTAATGGGGTAAGTGGATATTAGTATACTGGAGAAAACGTTAATGGGGTAAAAGGGATATTCAAATGCATAGAAAAACGTTAATTGTGAGAAATGGTTATTTGTACACAGAGAAAAACGTTATAATATTTAATTTGAAATAAAAAAAATATATAAATTCGCTAACATGATTTTCTTTCTGAATATACAAGTAATATGAACTAAGTAACTATATTAAATATCAAATAAGTACATAGAAAATAGAGTGAACTAGCATGTTCAACATGAAAATAAACATACTCTCCTGACATGCAATAAATGAATAAACACCTTCTATTTATTGCGTTTATAGTAGCTACCTTGTTTATATGGTGGACATGTTGTAGTAGTATAGAAATAGAAGTCTTTATGTGCCTTTTTATTAACACTCGGCAAATAAATCAGAGTATTTTATCTATAAAACATAAGAATAGAGTCAGGATGGAGTAGCGTGAAGGTAAAGAATTTAATTCATTCAAAAGTAACAACTTGTTACTGTAGAGGAAGGATATAAAATAATGAATAAACCATCTTTATTGGATAAAATATACAAAATTTAACATGTTTCATAAATAAATATTCATTTTAAAGCTATTTCAAAAACAGCGCAAACGATTAGCAGGTATTTGGTAGGCCTACCATATGCTTGCGAATCCGGTGGGCAAACTTTTAACGGGTATAACAGTTCGTTTTGCATGCAGCGATTGTTGCGATGATCGCTCAGTGATAGGAAAACATTAAACTTATGCTCAGCGATAAACGCTGCATGAAAAACGTACCTTTAGTCTAGGTAGGCTAGAAGATAAAATCGGAGATAAAAATCTAAATTCACAAAGCCTTGATATGATAAAATTTAAAATATAGAATGAAAGCTAATAAAATACAATGGATTTTATGATCATTAGGAAAATGATTTTCTTTCAAATTACATTGAAGCTTTATTGATAATGAAAGTGAATTATTATTTATTAATTCAATTTTTCATATTCAGTTACTCAATATTATATAACTTACGGAAATTGCAATTAAAAATTCTATCACTGAAATCGATGAGGAATTTAAAAGAACAAAAGATTAATTAGCTTCATATTCCCCGGTAAAAGTGTACCATCAGTTGCCTATATTTGTATGATTTGTACCATCAGTAACCTATATTTGTATGATTTGTACCATTAGTAACCTATATTTGTATGATCTGTACCATCAGTTACCTATATTTGTATGCTTTGTACCATCAGTAACCTATATTTGTATGATTTGTACCATTAGTAACCTATATTTGTATGATCTGTACCATCAGTTACCTATATTTGTATGCTTTGTACCATCAGTAACCTATATTTGTATGATTTGTACCATTAGTAACCTATATTTGTATGATTTGTACCATCAGTTACCTATATTTGTATGATTTGTACCATCAGTTACCTATATTTGTATGATCTGTACCATCAGTTACCTATATTTGTATGCTTTGTACCATCAGTAACCTATATTTGTATGATTTGTACCATTAGTAACCTATATTTGTATGATTTGTACCATCAGTTACCTATATTTGTATGATTTATACCATCAGTTACCTATATTTGTATGATTTGTACCATCAGTTATCTATATTTGTATGATTTGTACCATCAGTCACCTATATTTATATGCTTTGTACCATCAGTGACTTATATTTGTATGATTTGTACCATCAGTCACCTATATTTGTATGATTTGTACCATCAGTTACCTATATTTATATGCTTTGTACCATCAGTCACCTATATTTGTATGCTTTGTACCATCAGTTACCTATATTTATATGCTTTGTACCATCAGTCATTTATATTCCTGTGATTCGTACCATCAGTCATTTATATGCTTTGTACCATCAGTGCCCTATATTTGTATAATTTTTACAATCAGTGAATTATACATCAAAGTAATAATAATCTATACCTTGTAGTTTATCATTTATTTATCTATTTATTGAATACTGATAAATGATAGCAAGGTAACCCAGTGTAGCGTGATTTCTGCCTTAAACCGTTCACGCTAGTTCTCACTCGGAAAATTACTATCGTCCTGTCCTACATTTGGTGATTGTGGTAGATGATAGAAAGATCATTAATCTACGACAATAAAAGAATCGACGGAAACACAATCGTATTTATCATAATTTTAAATAACTTTAAACAGTCTATATCGACGAAAATCGAAATAGATATAGTCTTTTCGTCGAACATTACCGATAAGAAAATTGACGATAATGTCCCTAATAACTTCATTTGACTACACAATATACCATCACTGACAATAATAGAAAATCTAGTATTTTTCTCGCACACCCCTTGCTTTTCTCAGGCACTCCCTGAGCCTTGTATTGCATTGAAATAGATTGAAAAGCTACGATTATAATATATTTGCTTACTATTATCTAGGAATTTAAAATGAACTATAAAAAGTAAGTAAAATTCACATTCTGCATGATATTAACAGCAAGAACAGAACTTATTTAGTAGGCACCCCCTATAAACAATCCAGGACCCTAAGGGTGGACCCCCTCTTTAAGAACCACTCTCAAGTGCATCACCATAAGTCATCCTTTCATTCACTCGGTCTTAGGTCAGCTGATCCATAATTACTCTCTTCAATCCATAGTACACAGTCTACCCTTGAATTATTGACTGACTGTGACTTATTAGGTACGAGTACATGACTTATAGTGAAGTACTGTACTAAATCCCTCTAACTACCTTTATCCTGCCAAACGTTGCTCATATGTTCGAGTGTTATTGATACGTAGCATGTGTTAAAGTGATACCAATTGCAGAATAAGATACTCTAAACTACTGATTATTGGGATTTATTAGTCGTAATTAATTGATAATTCAGTTTCATTATCAGAAAATTGCTTAATTAATATATTCATTTTTTATCATTTGTAAAGATAAATTGGAATTGGGTGAATTTCAAGTTATCAGACGGTTTCACAAATTCGATCAAATGAGAAAAAAGTATATAATATTTAACTTTTATTTAAATAGGTATCCATGATACCTGAAGGTATCATGGATACCTATTGTAATATTGAATTAAATTATAATTATAGAAGAATTCATTTTATACGATCGAAAAAGTGAAACCGTTCGATAACTCAGAACTTACCCAATAAATTCAGAGCAGGGACGCCCCCAGTAAAAGTTGTCAGTGTGACCTAACTGAAAAGGGATTTAACCCGAAAGAAGCTTCCCTTTTCAATCGGAAGGAATTAAACTCCATTCGAGTCGTGGAATCCAATTGTCCTACTGTGGCCGCATATAGGAAGAGGAGTCTATTAACCACTTCCAATTGAGGGGAGTACTTAAAGGGCCGTACACACGCAGGGTTTTTTAAGTCTTTCCACCAGACTTTTTGCTAAGCTCCTCCTACTTTTGAGAATATAAGAAAAAACTATATAATTATTATTAATTTCAGTTGGTATCCATGATACCTGCAGGTATCATGGATACCAACTGAAATTAATAATTAATATCGTAATTGTTTTCTTGTATTCTCGTGGAAAAAGTAGGAGGAGCTTAGCAAAAAGTCTGGTGGAAAGACTTAAAAAACTCTACGTGTGTACGGCCCTTTAAATCCAACCACCAGATTGAGTTCACCCTCGAACATGGCAATTTGATTGGCAAAAGTTTTTAAAATGGATTAGAGATCACAAAACAGTTTTCAAATTTACCTAAACTTTTTTTGAAAAAATTGTGAAGTTTTAAATTTTAGCATCCACTAAAGATGAACATTCATACAATATCTATTTACAGTCAATACAAATAATATTACACTAGGGATGAACTTTTACGGTGAAGAACATTCATACAATATCTATTTACAGTCAATACAAATAATATTACACTAGGGATGAACTCTTACGGTGAAGAACATTCATACAATATCTTTTTTAATTTGCAAATAGCGTTGCAAACGAGGTAGCGAATTTGTTCGGGTGAGTGGGTATGGGCTAAATGGTGAAACATTCTGTGTATCTGTTCATTAGAGGCTGTATTTATCAGGTAATTGGTAGCCTCGAGTGCTGAATGAATGAACCAATAGCGGCGCTATAGGCTTACTTTTTTACGGCTCAATGCAGAGGAGAGATTAGGCCTAGCTGTGATGCACTTTGCTAAAATTCCAATTAGCGTACGTCAGATTTTATCGTTTGACTCGCTCCACCGTCATTATCTTGATGGTGATGTACCAGTTAAAATGGGCTTAGCCGACAGAAATCCTGTGAATGCAAGTCGGGAAATTTATAATTGGCGCAGATCGTCTGTTATCGTCCATTACGGTAACTATTGAATGATTTAATTAGGTAGAGTTAAATGATAGAGCGTTTCAAGTTTATGATATACGATTGAATTCCCATTGAATCATTCATCGTTGGAAATTAATTAACTCTTATGTAATTGATCGATTAAAATCGCCGATCTACAGCTGACGGTGCTGTAAGAGTATGATTTGTATATAAACATTGACGGGTTGTTGATTACGATTGTCCAACTGCAAGGGACTCTACATTCATTTATCTTGAGTCCAGACTATTATCAGAGTATAATGACAGAAGAGGTAGAATCATATTTAAAATGGTTACAGTAGCCCTGACGGGACCGGTCTGAATTACTGACTCTTAACCCTAATGAGTTTGACTATCAGAATGTACGGGAAGGTTTGACAATGTGTTTATCAAACTCATTAGAGTTAAGTATTGTCCCAACTGACTAACTACTAACAACTGGAAGCTATCTCTTATATTTCCAGGCCTTATATACTATAAGTTCGCACCGGAACCTATCAAACTTGCTGGCTACATTCTGAGTGCCCTAACTAAGTCTCATTGGCCTTACTAACCGCAAGAATATCTAAAAGTCGTTAAGTACTAATTGGCATGTACATATAAAACGGTTCATTTATTATTAGGATCTTCAAGCTGTCTTTAGACATCAATAAATTCTTAATTACTACGTGATAAAGATATAGCTACCTATAAAAATAACAGAAAATCAGTTTACAAAATTGAGTCTGGAAAATGACACATGAAAAACACAGATAATAATAATTACTGGGGCGACATAGCCCCAACGTTGTTACAACATTGTTAATACTGTTACAATTTTGGGATATTGTTGTTTCAAGAAAAACATTTCTAACTTTGTAAAGAGTCGAAAAATGATTATACTATAGACTATTACGGTAAACATAGATTGTATTTTATCGTAAAATATCAGGATTCCAAATCTTAATTCTGTCATGTAAGTAACTGTGTATTAAATTTTAAATCTTTTAAAGAGAAGTCATTTAAGTGTTATTCCCTCAGATCTCTTAATCATCTCTCTGCATAATGAAAACCGATGTGAAAATATACATTCCAATTTTTCGCGTCCCACTTTCAGTAATTAGATAGGAAAAATGAAGAATGTAGTCACGGGAATATATTGATATGATATTTGAATTCTTATGTTTCTAGGTATTCAATTTTTATAAGTATTTTACATACACAATATATCAGTCTATGTAGAAAAATAAATTGATGCAAAAAGGAATTTCAATAATGCATAGTATATTATAATAGGTATTAATCAGTAAATAACTAAATCTGAAAGCACGGACCATATGTGGATTGTCAAGTTACACCAATATAAATACCATTGAAAAAAGTTAATTTTAACGGTGAAGATAATTGATAATAATCATCCACCGATAACAGACGATTAAAATTTTCCGAGTGGGCATTCCTATTTATTTAGCGCAGAGCAAGATAGTGTGTCCGATATTTCCATGTGGGTGGAGTGGTACGTGCGCTTCATTTTCCTCTTCAAACATAGATATGCCCACTCAGCAAAATTTTCAATAATATTCCTATAATCATGACAACTATGGTGAAATACGAGACTTGAAATCTAGATGGTTATTCAACCAAAAAATGTGAAAGAACCAAAAAAAGTAATTTGACATTTTTATTTCAAAAAAATCATATCCTAAGTATTTTAAATGAATATTCATTCAAACGTAAATTTAAAGTAGTATGTAACTAAATATTTAAAAACAAATTATTTCAATGAATATTTTGAACGTAATTTATTTTAATATTTTATTAGGTGTTAATAAAAAATATTTTAGATTGCAGATATTTATATTAATTAATCTTTGAATACCTTGTATTCATTTTAATATTAAAAAAATCAATTTTCAATAAAGTAAATATTTTACATAGTAAATAATTCAATAAAAAAATAATGGTTAAAGCAACCAATATATAAATCATGGAAACTATAAAAGCATTTATTAAAACATCTCTTTTGAAGTCTATATACATCAAGAGAAAAATGAATGGTAATTATTAATAGGATGGCATTAAAATAGATATTAAAAGAAACACCGCAGTTATTTTATAACAATTGTGTGGGAAGGCAAGTAAATAATCTATTTAAGTTATAAATCGTTTGAACTGAAATAATAATGAAATGACTTTTTTATTCGAATTGATCATTATTGAAAAAATAATATATTTATATTTTCATGAAAAAAAATCATTTCTTAAACTTTCCTTTTCATTTTATTCATTTTTTTTCATTAATATTTTCTGCTCCTAATTATTATAATTCTAGTAATTTTATATGATTAAAAAAATTCGCAGATAATTAAAGATCTATCTGAATCATTTTTTAATAACCAATAATTAAATCGAAGTTGAGAACGAACTAATGAAATATTTCTCACAATTTGAATTAAAAAACCTAATAAAATATTTAAAAAGGTAGGAAAACTAACTAGGGTATGTTCAGGGTTATCGGACGGTTCCATATTTCCGATAATGTAAGAAACAATTATTATTTAACATTTATTCTAATAGGTATCCATGATACCAACAAGTATTAGGAATACCAATTATCTCTTATTACTCTTTATT
Organism: Caprella mutica; assembly: GCA_947561585.1. Classification (NCBI taxonomy): domain Eukaryota; kingdom Metazoa; phylum Arthropoda; class Malacostraca; order Amphipoda; family Caprellidae; genus Caprella; species Caprella mutica. Next base: position 218,262 of record CANNZV010000353.1, on the reverse strand, counting down.
TTAATTGGTATCCATGACACCTCTTGGTATCATGGATACCAATTAAAACCAAAAGTGAAACAATATACCTTGACTACATGCTGGAACAATTAATTATTTTCTTTTTCGCATTAAAACTAGAGCACGAAATAACACAAAGAATAATGAGGAGCTCTGACATGTGAAGAACCTTTTTCTTTCGAACTAAAAACACATCCCAAGAAATGTCTAAAGTCCGCACAAACAAAACTTTAATTCTTTTTGATTAAAAAAGTCCAAATGTACATTTTTTTCGAGAAAAATCTTTATATTCATTTCTTTTGCTGCAGAAAATTCTGGGAGTCGTAACGAAGGAGAATAATTTTCAAACTTTTCGAACAGTATATTTAGATTTTCTCAAATTTGAAGAGGTCGAATCTCAAAATAATATTTACAAGGAACGAAAAAAAAAATATAAAGTATCATCCAAGAAAAAAAGTAATAGTTGAAATTCAATTAAAATAGTACATGATTATAATTCAATAAATAAATAAAAAACATATTAATAATGGCCCACAATACCCAATTAAATAAAGTACATCATCACTATTTAATCACAGTACATCATCACTATTTAATTACAGTACATCATCACTATTTAATTACAGTACATCACTATTTAATCACAGTACATCATCACTATTTAATTACAGTACATCATCACTATTTAAGTACAGCACATCATCACTATTTAATTACAGTACATCATCACTATGTAATTACAGTACATCATCACTATTTAATCACAGTACATCATCACTATGTAATCACAGTACATCATCACTATTTAATCACAGTACATCACTATGTAATCACAGTACATCATCACTATTTAATCACAGTACATCACTATGTAATCACAGTACATCATCACTATGTAATCACAGTACATCATCACTATGTAATCACAGTACATCATCACTATTTAATTACAGTACATCATCACTATTTAATTACAGTACATCATCACGATTTAATCACAGTACATCATCACTATGTAATCACAGTACATCATCACTATGTAATCACAGTACATCATCACTATTTAATTACAGCACATCATCACTATTTAATCACAGTACATCATCACTATGTAATCACAGTACATCATCATTATTTAATTACAGTACATCATCACTATTTAATCACAGTACATCATCACTAATTAAATATAGTACATCATCACTATTTAATTACAGTACATCATCACTATTTAATCACAGTTCATCATCACTAATTAAATATAGTACATCATCACTATTTAATCACAGTACATCATCACTATTTAATTACAGTACATCATCACTATTTAATCACAGTACATCATCACTAATTAAATATAGTACATCATCACTATTTGATTACAGTACATCATCACTATTTAATCCAGTACATCATCACTATTTAATTACAGTACATCACTATTTAATCACAGTACACCATCACTATTTAATTACAGTACATCATCCCTATTTAATTACAGTACATCATCACTATTTAATTACAGTAAATCATCACTATTTAATCACAGTACATCATCACTATTTAATTACAGTAAATCATCACTATTTAATTACAGTACATCATCACTATTTAATTACAGTACATCACTATTTAATTACAGTGCATCATCACTATTTAATTACAGTACATCATCACTATTTAATTACAGTACATCATCACTATTTAATTACAGTACATCATCACTATTTAATAACAGTACATCATCACTATTTAATCACAGTACATCATCACTATTTAATTACAGTACATCATCACTATTTAATCACAGTACATCATCACTATTTAATTACAGTACATCACTATTTAATCACAGTACATCATCACAATTTAATTACAGTACATCATCACTATTTAATCACTGTTCATCATCACTATTTAATTACAGTACATCATCACTATTTAATTACAGTACATCACTATTTAATCACAGTACATCATCACTATTTAATTACAGTACATCATCACTATTTAATCAAAGTACATCATCACTATTTAATTACAGTACATCATCAGTATTTAATCACAGTACATCATCACTATTTAATCACAGTACATCATCACTATTTAATTACAGTACATCATCACTATTTAATCAAAGTACATCATCACTATTTAATTACAGTACATCATCAGTATTTAATCACAGTACATCATCACTATTTAATCACAGTACATCATCACTATTTAATCACAGTACATCATCACTATTTAATTACAGTACATCATCACTATTTGGAGTCAATTATGACGCTAAATCCTCACAAGGTGAACTGCGTAGGTATTTTTTTGCTCCAGTCTGATAGATCGTGTTCTGAATATTCAACATTTTTCGCATCCCAAATCAGCGCGGAGAGGCCCCACTCAAGCGTATAAATATTCAACTTGTTTCGAAAAGGGAATGGAGCGATGAAAACTGTGCTGGCTGGCTGCCGTGAGGCCAAATTGCGAAGATGAGTGTGCAAAAAGTCCCCACTTTTTAGACTAGTTGGGAGAAAATTACTCCATGGAGTTTATAGAAATTGTGAAAAGTTCGTACGCATCGAGATCAATTTGGAAGATTTGAAAAAGTTGGCCCGAGGTGTTTGTGTTTGTGAATAAATAATGAGGATGTATCGGATATATTGAAAGAAGGTGTTAGTGATACTGCAATAAATGTTGGAGATAATATTGAAAAATTCGTATTAATAATAATACGAAGGTAGAATCTTCAATATAGTAACTGATAGGAAGGCAAGAAGGAAAAAGCTTCAATTTATTAATTGATAGGAAGGCAAGAAGGCAGAATCTTCAATATAGTAACTGATAGGAAGGCACGAAGGTAAAATCTTCAATATAATAACAGATATGAAGGCACGAAGGTAAAATTTTCAATATTGCAATTGATAGGAAGGCACGGAAGGTAGATAGATCACCACAATAACTGATAGGAAGGCAGGAAGGTAATTAAATCTTCACAATAACTGATAAGAAGGCAGGAAGGTAGATAGATCACCACAATAACTGATAAGAAGGCAGGAAGGCACGAAGGTAGAGTGACGAAGGCCCGTTCAGAGAGAAGCCCATCACAGTGTCGCAGACGATGGCCAGCACAACTTTAGGACAGACTCTGGAGACTCTCCAAAGAAATTATCGGCTTTTTGTGGCAAAATGAATCTACATGGAGCCCATTGTAACAGGGATATTGCACCACGGTGAGAACATAGCGAGGTACACATTAAATAAACACTATCAAGTACCTAATTGATATTAAATGTCATTTCATATTGCACCACGGTATACGGTAAAAATGGTATTGCATCAGTTTTTATATAATTCTTATAAAACTATTGAAAAGCATTTATTCAAACAGAGAAATTAGGTAATACTTATTTTCAAATAATGCTTAAAAGAAACATAAATGAATAATTTTGATTTGAGATTTTAACTTTACTATTTTTGATAATGTTTATTTATTAATAATTGATAACGTCATATGTTTTAGAAGGTATAGTGATTGATAATGTGATGCAGTAAGTTCAATTTTCCCCTGTTCCGCCATTTAGTTCTAATACATTATTTTACATCACGGTACTATTACGGTATAGATCAATAGACGTCGTTTGGAAGGTTTGGATACGACAAGCAGGATGATTGATGAGCTGATTGTAAACGTGGAGATATGCTAAGAGATATGCTATTTAGAGATATGCTAAGAGATATGCTATGTAGAGATATGATACGTATAGTAGAAGAGCATAACCCTAGCGCTCGCTATCTTCTTGAACTGTAATTGGCGTAAAAAAAATGGGGAAAAAAATCCATAATCATAAAACTGTTCGGGGCCTAAGGGACACCACCCCCCTTCTCTTCCAATCACCACAGACAGTTTAAGGATAGAGCCTCTGAGGGCTAATAATTGTAATAATTAAAGTGACCTGGTTCACTAGTTCCATTCGTATCCATTACATCAAAACATACCAAGACAAATAATAGCTTCAATTGCAACAGTTTGTATTATTATTGAATTATACCAATTGGGAACTTTTAATTGCAGTAATTAAATTCAGATGCAGAGGCCAATACACGAAAATGATAATATATCATAGCAATACCTTATATAAATATATATAATAGTTTAAGTATTCGTATATAATAGATTTCAAGTATTTGAATTTGTATGTTATTTTCAAATTAAATTACTTCATTATAAAAATGAGTTCTAATTGAATATAGACTTAATTATCACTTTATATTGCAGTGTAATTCATCTATAGTGAATGTAGAGTTGCCTCTATAATGAACAAATTTTCTTTAGTCTGCCATGAATGGCCATTAGTTTTCTATAACTGATGGCCATTTTTTGGTAGACTAAAGTAAATTTATTCTCTATTCGTAGAAGTTCCTTACTTAGGAGTCAGGACTTTACATTTACTATATAGGAGTTCACTATAGAGGAGTTCACTAAAGAGGATTTCACTATAGAGTAGTTCACTATAGAGTGGTTCACTATAGAGGAGTTCACTATATAGGAGTTCACTATATAGGAGTTCACTATAGAGGAGTTCACTATATAGGAGTTCACTATAGAGGAGTTCACTATAGAGGAGTTCACTATAGAGGAGTTCACTATAGAGGAGTTCACTATATAGGAGTTCACTATAGAGGAGTTCACTATAGAGGAGTTCACTATAGAGCAGTTCACTATAGAGCAGTTCACTATAGAGCAGTTCACTATAGAGCAGTTCACTATAGAGGAGTTCACTATAGAGGAGTTCACTATAGAGGAGTTCACTATAGAGGAGTTCACTATAGAGGAGTTCACTATAGAGGAGTTCACTATAGAGGAGTTCACTATAGAGGAGTTCACTATAGAGGAGTTCACTATAGAGGAGTTCACTATAGAGGAGTTCACTATAGAGGAGTTCACTATAGAGGAGTTCACTATAGAGGAGTTCATTATAGAGGAGTTCACTATAGAGGAGTTCACTATAGAGGAGTTCACTATAGAGGAGTTCACTATAGAGCAGTTCACTATAGAGGAGTTCACTATAGAGCAGTTCACTATAGAGGAGTTCACTATAGAGGAGTTCACTATAGAGGAGTTCACTATAGAGGAGTTCACTATAGAGTAGTTCACTATAGAGGAGTTCACTATAGAGCAGTTCACTATAGAGGAGTTCACTATAGAGGAGTTCACTATAGAGGAGTTCACTATAGAGGAGTACACTATAGAGGAGTTCACTATAGAAGAGTTCACTATCGAGGAGTTCACTATAGAGGAGTTCACTATAGAGCAGTTCACTATAGAGGAGTTCACTATAGAAGAGTTCACTATAGAGCAGTTCACTATAGAGGAGTTCACTATAGAGGAGTTCACTATAGAGCAGTTCACTATAGAGGAGTTCACTATAGAAGAGTTCACTATAGAGCAGTTCACTATAGAGGAGTACACTATAGAGGAGTTCACTATAGAAGAGTTCACTATCGAGGAGTTCACTATAGAGGAGTTCACTATAGAGCAGTTCACTATAGAGGAGTTCACTATAGAGGAGTTCACTATAGAGCAGTTCACTATAGAGCAGTTCACTATAGAGCAGTTCACTATAGAGCAGTTCACTATAGAGGAGTTCACTATAGAAGAGTTCACTATCGAGGAGTTCACTATAGAGCAGTTCACTATAGAGGAGTTCACTATAGAAGAGTTCACTATCGAGGAGTTCACTATAGAAGAGTTCACTATAGAGGAGTTCACTATAGAGGAGTTCACTATAGAGGAGTTCACTATAGAGGAGTTCACTATAGAGGAGTTCACTATAGAGGAGTTCACTATAGAGGAGTTCACTATAGAGGAGTTCACTATAGAGGAGTTCACTATAGAGGAGTTCACTATAGAGGAGTTCACTATAGAGGAGTTCACTATAGAGGAGTTCATTATAGAGGAGTTCACTATAGAGGAGTTCACTATAGAGGAGTTCACTATAGAGGAGTTCACTATAGAGCAGTTCACTATAGAGGAGTTCACTATAGAGCAGTTCACTATAGAGGAGTTCACTATAGAGGAGTTCACTATAGAGGAGTTCACTATAGAGGAGTTCACTATAGAGTAGTTCACTATAGAGGAGTTCACTATAGAGCAGTTCACTATAGAGGAGTTCACTATAGAGGAGTTCACTATAGAGGAGTACACTATAGAGGAGTTCACTATAGAAGAGTTCACTATCGAGGAGTTCACTATAGAGGAGTTCACTATAGAGCAGTTCACTATAGAGGAGTTCACTATAGAAGAGTTCACTATAGAGCAGTTCACTATAGAGGAGTTCACTATAGAGGAGTTCACTATAGAGCAGTTCACTATAGAGGAGTTCACTATAGAGGAGTTCACTATAGAGGAGTTCACTATAGAGGAGTACACTATAGAGGAGTTCACTATAGAAGAGTTCACTATCGAGGAGTTCACTATAGAGGAGTTCACTATAGAGCAGTTCACTATAGAGGAGTTCACTATAGAGGAGTTCACTATAGAGCAGTTCACTATAGAGCAGTTCACTATAGAGCAGTTCACTATAGAGCAGTTCACTATAGAGGAGTTCACTATAGAAGAGTTCACTATCGAGGAGTTCACTATAGAGCAGTTCACTATAGAGGAGTTCACTATAGAAGAGTTCACTATCGAGGAGTTCACTATAGAAGAGTTCACTATAGAGGAGTTCACTATAGAGGAGTTCACTATAGAAGAGTTCACTATCGAGGAGTTCACTATAGAAGAGTTCACTATAGAGGAGTTCACTATAGAGGAGTTCACTATAGAGGAGTTCACTATAGAAGAGTTCACTATAGAAGAGTTCACTATAGAAGAGTTCACTATAGAAGAGTTCACTATAGAAGAGTTCACTATAGAGGAGTTCTACTACGCACTCTACATTTTACAATCTACCAGGGTAATAGTAAATATCTATAACTATGCACTGATATGAAACACGGAAAATAATATTTAAAAAAATAAAGATGGCAAGAACACACGGACCCTTGACTGTGAAAACTATTATCTGGAAAATTAATAATTAGGCTAGCTACTTGTTGAATTGAAAATTTGAAAATACTGAATTGAAAACTTGAGGTTCACAAAAACTGTCGTTTACTGAATTAATTTTCTCAACTTGACGAAAAAAAGTATTTCTATCAGATAATACATGAGCATTTTATTTTATAGTTCATATTGACTGACACCCTTTGCTACAAAATAGAGCTCTAAGAACCTGGAATTTATAACGTGAACGTAAAACACCAAATCTGACACGTTCTAGGGTAAAAAAATGTTTAATTGTCAACTTACTGTGATACGTTCTATCAAACTGTCAGTAAATGGCCGTACACACGTAGGGTTTTTTAAGTCTTTCCACCAGACTTTTTGCTAAGCTCCACCTACTTTTTCCACAAGAATATAAGGAAAAACGATATAATAATTATTTATTTCAGTTGGTATCCATGATACCTGCAGGTATCATGGATACCAACTGAAATAATTCATAATTATATCGTTTTATCTTATATCCTCGTGGAAAAAGTAGGAGGAGTTTAGCAAAAAGTCTGGTGGAAAGACTTTAAAAACACTACGTGTGTACGACCAATAACAAATGTACGAAATTGCGTAACGGTCGGTATAACGTAACTTCCCCCAATCACCTAAATATTCCCTCTACTTCTCATGACATTTGGAACCAATCAAATGTCGTTGGTATTTTTAACATTCTAAATGTCATCACTGTATAATTGAACTCTCAAGTAAAGTGAGTCACCATATGTATTCATATCTAGCACAATCTATACGTTCTACATATCCGAATGTTCTATATAAAATTAAATTAAATTTAAAAAAATTTATCGATATTTTTTATACAAGTAAATAATTTTTTTTTTATAAATATATTTTAAAAACTGATACATTTGATATAGAATTTTTTTTCAATAAGTGTAATAATAATAAAAAAAATTAATAATACAATTTCATCAATATATAGTATAAAAGTAAAAAAATTATGATGTCAAATTTTGTATTATTCATTATACATGTTATGAAAATAAAAAATTGATATAATTTTTTTTCATCCACATTTTTTATAGAAGTACAATTTTTGATAAAATAATTTTATATCAATATATTTTATTAGTGAAAATTTTGACAGTTTAACTTTTTTCGAAAATCACTTCCCCCAAGCAGTACAACCAAATTTCACTAACTTTTTAATGTATACAACCCTACCCTGCAAGTTTTTTAGCTAATTAAAGAGAAGGTTGTTCTTGCCTTACACTCCACTTCAACCTCTAATACAAAGTTAGCAGGAGTAGGATTCACATTAGTCCATTATAGGATCAAAAACACAAACATTATCCCCAGCAAAAAGGCTCATTAGCGCAAGTAACATTACTGCAAGAACCACACTAACCTAGGCACTGTGACTGATTTAAGGAGTAATAAATTAGGCAGTAACAACCTGAACAACATAGGAGTTGTTAAGCATATGTTGTTTTTGTGATCAAACTTAGTAACTTAAAATGATTTAGAAAATAATACAATACTTTCACCAGGCAGAGACGGTTTATTTTTAGTTATATATATTTTAACCCTAGATCGACCAGAGTGCCTGAGAGGCTTGTTCAGGAGTTTTTAAAACTTTTTATTTTTGAATCTTGACTGCAGTTGCAGGAAATCTGTGATTTTTTATAGTGCAAGACTTATTTAAGCGAAATCAATGAAAATAATGCAATATACGTATTTATTTTCTAATCAGTTTTATGACATTTTATTACCATGTGTAAATCTAGAGCTCGGGTGAAATACATGCGCGGCACATTTCAATTTACACCAAAAAATAGCAAATATTTCTATAAATGACGTCACCAGTGTGACGCAAAATGTGAAACGAAAGCGATTGTAATAACCCAAGCCCACTTTATCAAAAATGATGTAAAACTAAATAAAACAATTTTTGTTGCATTATTTTCACTGAAAATTATACGACGAATAAATACGTCATAGACAATGAAAGTCACAAAGTTTCAGCACCTCAAGCTAATTCGTTTTTACATTATGCATATATATTTGAAACTAGACCGGACCTCTGAGACCCGTTGGTTGTTCTAGGGCTGATAAAAACACCCTATTTTACCAATCAAATGGTTATTTGAAAAATAAAATTACAATTTGTAAAGTTTTATTTTGGAAATGAGAAATTAGAAAAATGTCAAAATATCATCACTGAAAAACTTTTTTTGACTGTACATATCTAGATACTGCAGGTACAGTGTAGCTAAATTCCCCCAAGTTTTAGAAGTTTAACATAACATCCCCCTCCACATGAACTCTTACTAACATCACCCTTTGAAGAGTAGCGTCTAATCTTCCTTAAAGTCAACAAAAAGGTGTTGATCATGTGTTCTTGTCATTCCATGGGACAAGTAGGGTGATAAACATTAGGGAAAACATATTTTCATCAAAATGACAAGTGGAACCAAATAGGGTAAGTGAAGAATTATCGGTCAGTTCCACATCTTCGGTCATAAAAGAAAAAAAACGAGATAATAATTACTATTTAATTTATTTTTTATTTAGTATCCATGATGCCTGCAGATATCATAGATACCAATTAACATAATCATTATTTATTTCCTTATATGACCGAAAATGTAGTACTGACCGATAATTCGTAACTTACCCTAATCAATAAATAAATATCCGACTGCAGTATTGCCGCTCAGTGACCAGTGCTATATTTTTTTTAATAACACATTAAGGTTGGTAATAAGTATGTACGCCGTTAGCACGTTCCGTTCACATATGAACGCTCATTGATTGGCACATATAATTTGTAGGTCGATAGAACGGAATGCAATGACGTTTGAACTTTTATGAAATCAAGTTGAAAATTCATTTGATATTAATGTTTAGGATAGAGAAGACAAATAAACAGATATGTATTATTATCATCACGTAATATGCTATTTGAAAACTGATTAGTATTAATAATAGTATAAATAGGCCTTCAGGAAAATGGATATAAAATAATAATTATACCGTTTATCTTTACGTATTTAATTTATTAAAATTATACGTCTTATTTATATGGCATTAATTACGACTTATCAGACTGTTCCATATTATCGATCGTATACGAATGAAGTATAAAATTATTTTAAGTCAACTTATATATTACTTCAATTGGTTTTAATTATATTTCAATTAGTATCCATTATACCTGCTGGTATCATGGATACTAATTAAAATAGTTAAACAATAATTATTAAATTATATTTTTTTCTTATAAACTAATTAATAAGTTATACCTAGTTATAATTAATTAAATTAATTTTTATATATCCAAATACTGAAAATTAACTTTATTTTTAACTGAAATTCTTACATTTCAAAATAAATATCAACTTCTTTAAGTAAATGGACAAAAGGCGACAAAATTAATATAATTAATAATAATACCAAATAAAAATACCTTACTATCTACTTCAAACATTTGCTACTTTTACTAAATTTTCTTCTCACGTAGAACTTAAAATTCAAGGAAGGAAAATACTCCTCCCCTAGTTAGTTACTTTGTTTTTGAAAGATACTACTCTAACAACTTTGGAAACTTAAATAACAAATTAGTGCAGGAAAAGAAAGAGGTGCCTTGCTAAAAAAATCAATAACTCTGGCGCGATATTTTGTAGCGATGTTTTTACGGTGAAAAAGTGGCAGGTAAGATAAGAGTTAGAGAGATAAGAGTTAGAGAGATAAGAGTTAGAGAGATAAGAGTTAGAGAGATAAGAGTTAGAGAGATAAGAGTTAGAAAGATAAGAGTTAGAGAGATAAGAGTTAGAGAGATAAGAGTTAGAAAGATAAGAGTTAGAGAGATAAGAGTTAGAGAGATAAGAGTTAGAAAGATAAGAGTTAGAGAGATAAGAGTTAGAGAGATAAGAGTTAGAAAGATAAGAGTTAGAGAGATAAGAGTTAGAGAGATAAGAGTTAGAGAGATAAGAGTTAGAAAGATAAGAGTTAGAGAGATAAGAGTTAGAGAGATAAGAGTTAGAGAGATAAGAGTTAGAGAGATAAGAGTTAGAGAGATAAGAGTTAGAAAGATAAGAGTTAGAGAGATAAGAGTTAGAGAGATAAGAGTTAGAAAGATAAGAGTTAGAGAGATAAGAGTTAGAGAGATAAGAGTTAGAAAGATAAGAGTTAGAGAGATAAGAGTTAGAGAGATAAGAGTTAGAAAGATAAGAGTTAGAGAGATAAGAGTTAGAGAGATAAGAGTTAGAAAGATAAGAGTTAGAGAGATAAGAGTTAGAGAGATAAGAGTTAGAAAGATAAGAGTTAGAAAGATAAGAGTTAGAGAGATAAGAGTTAGAAAGATAAGAGTTAGAAAGATAAGAGTTAGAGAGATAAGAGTTAGAGAGATAAGAGTTAGAAAGATAAGAGTTAGAAAGATAAGAGTTAGAGAGATAAGAGTTAGAGAGATAAGAGTTAGAAAGATAAGAGTTAGAGAGATAAGAGTTAGAGAGATAAGAGTTAGAGAGATAAGAGTTAGAAAGATAAGAGTTAGAGAGATAAGAGTTAGAAAGATAAGAGTTAGAGAGATAAGAGTTAGAGAGAGTAGAGTTAGAGAGATAAGAGTTAGAGAGATAAGAATTAATATGGTAAAGAAGATACTTCCATTTTTCATGAAAATTACAAGTAACATCAATTTTGAAACCCATAAAGTAAGTTTACGTTTAGTTAATAGTACTTTACTATATAGGATACTGAATGCGAATCAAATGAAAAGTAAAACGTAATTTTAGAAGTTAAAGAGAAAGGTAAGAGAAGATTGAGAGTGTACTATACCCAACAAAAAATTAAAAAGGTCTTGTTTTAATTCTTTTAAATAACGTTTTTCCTCAGAAGGTTATGGTGGAGCTATAGAGGATTAATTAAGTCCCATACATAGTCTTCTATGGCCCCACCATACCTATCTTCCTCAGTGACTCTAGAAAAGACATTGGTAACACCGTAGAGTTAACTGACTATGGCGGTACACTTCGTCTGTCTCTAATCCTATTGCTACTTCATGCAATATGTATGTGACACATCTCTGGGTATAGATTCAGAGCAGTAGATTGGCAGTCAGACTAGAGGCCTACCGTGGAATATTCGTAATCGGTATTCAACGCTACAAATTATATTTTCGGAACTTTTGAATAGATAATTAAACTAAAATGAAAGCTTATAAATGACTAAATCTAAATATTTTACTTAAGATTGTTCTATAATTATCAAGTATTAGAGATTAATTATTATCCATAAGTTTATGTTATTTCATCAAATCTATTATTTATATTCAAAACATATATTTATTATTTTCAATCGATTCATATACATCATCATTTTGAAATAAATATGTTGTTCAAGCATTTATTTTTTATTTAATAATTTTATTTTTCAATAAATATACATCATTTGGTAATAAAAATCTTTATTATTTAATGTACTTTCTTTACCTATACATCACAAAATATAAAATTTATCTTATTTACACGCTCAAACTAATAACGGGCATAGAGGGTTAATATATCTTTTTAATTATCTCAGCAGCGAAACAAATTTTCCGATATCTAGCAACCGAATTATCCTTTTGGACCAATTCCACCGGAACTTTCCGAACTCTGGCCAACCAATACCCAATCACCGTGACCGGAAAAATACCCACCAGAAAACTCACTGTACCGGGACTTTGGTAAAATTATTTATTCTGATTTATTATGAAAACATGCAAAATATGGGGGAAATATTTAAGAATATTGTTATAAAATCTCAATTATTTTCCTTTACATAAAGTGTAAAATAATTAATTTATAAAAAATCAACATTATTGTAGAATAAAATATTACTTATTATCACTATGTACAAGTGTAAGTTCCGAATTATCGGTCAGTACTCCATCTTCGGACATATAAGAAAAAACAATATAAAAATTATTATTGGATAGCACTGTGTAATAATAACAATTTTTATATTGTTTTTTCTTATATGACCGAAGATGTAGTACTGACCGATAGTATTACTACACGGTCTTAAGTATTAAAATGAATTTAAATTATTTGTAACTATTATTTTTAAGTATATTATGTATTCATTCTTTAAGAGTCAAACTTGCATGGTTGTTCAATAAATTGAGGGAAGGTCAGGAGAAACACAGAGTTTAATTCTCAAGAAATTATTAAATTACTCATAGTATATTTTCTAATCAATTTTAAGGTTATTATAGTACAAATAATTCACAATTTATAAACAATTAAACTCACCTCAGAGAGGTTTTAGAACACTGGTTTAGTTTAAATCTTAATGTTCAATATTTAATACGGTAGGGCAGTGAATTATATTATATGCGAAATGATCTAGAACAAAAGAGAAAAGAAATAATTATCAAAAGTGGAGGTTATGACAAATTAAATAATTAAAGTAATAAGCTAAGTATTAGCTAGAATAATAGAACACGGTAATATGAAAAAGAATCTAATAAGAAATGATTTAGTTCAAAAAAAAAGTAATGAAAACAGTACACAAAAAAACAGTAACTACACTTTTAAATTACACAATGTTTATAATAATAGATGCACTACTAGCAAAGGCTGTAACACTACTGATTAAGAATTTAATATTTCTGCAGGTAACCTCACATGGTGTGCACAGAAGTACGGATTACAAAATTTACAATGAAGAAAAAATATATATAAAATGGAAATATGAATAATGAATTATGAGAAATGAATTAATATGAATTTTATAACGCTACAAAATAAATAAATTCTATATTCTAAAACTAGCTTTCTTTTTATCGGTTCTATATTGAAATAATGGTCATTAATACAATTAACAAAACATTAACAAAATGAGACAAAATCTATAAACATTTACAGTGATTAAAATGATTGAAGGAGGACTAATGAACTCCTTCAAAATAACGACATAAAAAATAAATAGTTCGCATTTAATTCAGATTATTCACTAAATAATTTACTAAAATTCATCAACGATCTATTTTATTAATAATAAATTATTTACGAAATAATTATTTAATAAATCAACTATAAATTCAGTAATTTTATTTATATTTACTAAAAAAATGTAAAAAAAACATCGATGCCAAATAGTTCAATAAAAAGCATTGATGACTTATTTCCATTAATATTAGTAAAATTAATAGAGAATTTTAGTAAAAAAATACATTTACTTTAATTTTGCTAATTTACAGATAGCGTATAAAAGCATTTGTTAAACATTAATCTATACCACAATTATTTAAGCGGTTATACAGATATTTCAATCGTCTCAGTGAACATTATCTTAGATAGATAAATAAATAGATAGCAGGGATGTTACGGACACGAAGATACGACAAACCGAACAAACACGATTGTATGGAGGAAGGAACAAGCGAATACTGGGACCAATTGTTCGGTATTTATAGTCAGTGAGAATATAAATAAAGATATACAAAAGGGAGCGCCAAAACGAACGGGAACCAAGCTTGGTTGGCTACCAAGAAAGAGATAGCGGCTCCCACCACTGATGTGAAGTACTGTGTATTATACGGCTTTAGTTTACCAATTCAAATTAGAGTTAGTGTAAATTCTTAATTATCGGTCAGTTCCACATGTTCGGACACGTAAGGAAAAAATATATAATAATTATTATTTAACTTTTATTTTAATTGGTATCCATGATACCTGCAGGTATCATGGATACCAATTAAAATAAAAGTTAAATGTGGAACTGACCGATAATTAAGAATTTACCCTATAGCTTATATAAAAATAGAATTAAAGTACCTAGTGGTATTTGATAGAAAAATTCTACTTTCATTATTTAGGGCAAAGTATTGACTTATATTTGTATATGTTAAAAAGTATTTATTTCGATTAAATGTGGATAGTAATTTGAAAACAAACTTAAAATTCACAAAAAAAAATGGATCTAGAAAAAATATTCATCATTACAATAAAATTATTAAATAATAAAAATGTATTCAAATAAATAAATATTAAAGGAACAAATTCTGTGATATAAAAATTCTTTTAAAAAATTCTAGGAAAATATTTCCTTCCTGTGAAAATAAAAATTTACCCAAAAATGAAAATTAACCAAAAATTCAATTAATTGAAAAATAAAATTACTCGAAAAATAGAATCATCTAAAAAGAATTCATCTAAAATATATATTCAAAGAGAAAAAAAAATGAAATGAAGATTATTTAATTGCTTTAGCCCGTAACGCTTTCATAGAACTATACACACAAAAATTTATTAGAAAAATCCCATTGCAAATAATTAGAAATAAAACACAGTCAACCTTCCTATTCCATATGCATTTCCATACAATATATTTCCATTCAACCATATATCCTGAGAGTAAAATGTTCCAGTGTTTTATTTACACGGAAACACAGTATCAATTGATCGTTTGATGTTGGCTAGTTTTTTCCGTGGAGTTGCAGGCAGGGCCCAAAAAAAGGACTGTAGCTGTATCTAAAGAGACTGGGATTGTCGCTCTCAATCAGCTGGATATACACAGTAAGATGTTGTCTCTAAAGGGCCGTACACACGTAAGGTTTTTTAAGTCTTACCACCAGACTTTTTGCTTAAGCTCCTCCTACTTTTTCCACAAGAATATAAGGAAAAACTATATAAATATTATTTTTTTTTTTTAGTTGTTATCCATGATACCAACTAAAAAAAAATATTTTTTTTTCTCAAATGATTCAAAAATATTGTCGAAAAAGTGGGAGGAGCTTAGCAAAAAGTCTGGTGGAAAGACTTCAAAAACCCTACGTGTGTACTGTGTACGGCCCTTTATTTAGCCGTTTCGTGACCCAGTTGGAAAACTACAGTCGTCGAACATCGGTTGTCAGTTGGCAATATTATAACCTACGATTCAATGAGAATCTAATAGTAAGTTATAATTGAAATACTTTAAGTCTAGCATCTTTTCCGACAAAAATCATCGAAGATAGTCTCTAAAATTATGATATTTTATGAACAATTGGGTTATATTCCTTTAGGTTTCTTTGTAATTATTTATTCAATGATAAAGAAAATACCATAACATATAGAAAAACTTATTACATAGTATATTTCACCCAACAATTCGACATAGTGAAGTATATCATATATTAACATAACATATTTTATTCGACTTACCTTAAAATTCAACATGAGAAACATATTAAATATCATATTTTCCACGACATACCTTAAAATTCAACATGAGAAACATATTACCTACATAACATATTTTCTCGTACATAATTTTCTTCCTCACTATACATACTCTTTAATCCTGACTTTGTTTCAGCTTCTCCTTTGTGTTATAAATAGGAGAGTATGTACCAGATTAACCTTATCGCCATGCCTCTTATAGCAGAATATAGGCCTATAAATAGTAATATCGACCTGGGAAACTCTAGAGTGGCGATTGGAAAGATGCTAGTCTGCATATAAAGTGATGGAAAGAAAGCTTGCTTGTCACTCAACACATATACACAGTGACTGTATGTTGGTACACTTATTTATATATTTATCATTCAATTGTTGATGAATTTTATTTCTTTGATGAATTTTATTTCTTTGGTGAACAGTTTTTTTTTTTGATGAAATATATATTTTTTGATGACTTTCTGGATATTTTTAATAAAAAAAATTATATATTTATATTATTCTTTATGAATTTATTTTTTGATGAATTTCTATTTTTTGATAAATATTTTTATGTGTATTCTTATTATAATTATATTATACTATATTTCTGTTAGATTTTTATTCATCTTACTAATTTCTTACTGTTTAAAAAAAATAAAAACAACATACTAAATAATTTTAAAAGTTGTACGGCAATGGTACCTAAAAAAATTAAAATAATTTGGAACCTACAAATTAACAATACTAAAATTTAATGGTAAAATTATACATTAAATTTCATAATAAAATTATATATTAAATATTTCATAAAAAAAAAAAATATTAAATTTCATAATAAAATTATATATTAAATTTCATAATAAAATTCTACATTAAATTTCATAATAAAATTCTACATTAAATTTCATAATAAAATGCTAGATAAATTCAATAATAAACTTACATAATTTCATAATAATTTAATAATAAATTCTACATTTAATTTAATTACTCATTCGCTGTAAATGACTGTATTACAATTACCTCAAACAATACTGTGTTTAATTACAAGGAAAAATAAGCTTCAACATTTTCTTTAGATTTACAAATGGATAATTTAGCAACCAGATTCAATAGAAATTAACATGGCGTGGGTGCATAATTAATTCCTGCATTTCAACGAACTAATTAAAATAATTCACAGACATTATACATAAACAGATTAAATATATATTTAAGGGTCAGTTCCGAATTATTGGAACATTTTCCACATTTCCGATCATTGTAAAAAATGTATAATTTTACATTTGAACTCGTATTTGTAAATTATGCATCTTCATCTTATGTGATCGAAAAGAACAGTCCAATAACTTGGAACTTACCCTATTTTAATAATTCGTGTATAATTGTTTATTGAAATTCTGTTCACATTTAAATATAAAATGAAATTGTGTGTCTATCAGTGACTTGCAGAATCTAAAAATATTATATCCATCTAAAAAAATACTATCTACCTAGAGTAAGTTACGAATTCTCGGTCAGTACTACATCTTCGGTCATATAAGAAAAAGGTTATAATATTTAATTATATAATGCATTATGTTTAATTTTAAAATTTGAATTTATAAATAAATAAATTTATAATTATAAATAATAATTAATATGTATTCATTTATTAAATTATATTTTTTAATTAATTTTTTTTTCACAATTTAAAATTACACTATAATATTCAATTACATGAACAGGTTAGTTCACTTCTATTTCCCCCATTTATAACAGCAAGTAAAGCCTCACTCTAGCGGCAGTATTTCATACCATGCCATGTAAATTAAGTCGCAAGGGCGGGTTCCGGGAGAATAATCTCCAGATTTATAGTTAGCCATCTTCTCTAAACATTTCGGCCGGGATTTCGTACATATCTTCAGCCTCATTTAAACTGAAATCGATAGCTTTATTCGATATCTTAATTCGATACTCTTTGTTAGCTTCATTCGGTATCTTGATACCTTCGCAAAATTGTGGGTCATGTTTTGTTAAGAAATACTAATTAATTTGTAATCTTGTTCTCATAAAATTATGGTAATCTTGTTATTCGCTTAACTAAAAATTAATCCAACCAAATTGCCTGAAATTTGGTAGGACGATTTTTCATTATCAAGTAAACAATAGATTATATTTTGGGAGCAATCGGGTCAAAAAATGTAACGGCGGCGAGGGTATGCGCTCTACATGTGCCCGTTAGTTGCACCTTTTTTCGATACCTTTATTTGAAATCAGGTATTGAATGGATACTTTATTCGATACCGCTTTTACAATTTATATAGAAAAATGGGACCATGTTAAGATCATGCACTCCAGATGTTATTGGGGTGCATGATCTTTACAAGCTTTTTACTGGGGTGCATGATCTTCACAAGCTTTTTACTGGGGTGCATGATCTTCACAAGGTTTTACTGGGGTGCATGTTCTTTACAAGCTATTTACTGGGGTGCATGATCTTAACAAGCTTTTTACTGTGGTGCATGATCTTAACAAGCTTTTTACTGGGGTGCATGTTCTTAACAAGCTTTTTATTGGGGTGCATGTTCTAAACAAGCTTTTTACTGGGGTGCATGTTCTTTACAAGCTTTTTACTGTGGTGCATGATCTTAACAAGCTTTTTACTGGGGTGCATGTTCTTTACAAGCTTTTTACTGGGGTGCATGATCTTAACAAGCTTTTTACCGGGGTGCATGATCTTTACAAGCTTTTTACTGGGGTGCATGTTCTTTACAAGCTTTTTACTGGGGTGCATGTTCTTTACAAGCTTTTTACTGGGGTGCATGATCTTAACAAGCTTTTTACTGGGGTGCATGTTCTTTACAAGCTTTTTACTGGGGTGCATGATCTTAACAAGCTTTTTACTGGGGTGCATGTTCTTTACAAGCTTTTTACTGGGCTGCATGATCTTAACAAGCTTTTTACTGGGGTGCATGATCTTAACAAGCTATTTACTGGGGTGCATGATCTTAACAAGCTTTTTACTGGGGTGCATGATCTTAACAAGCTTTTTACCGGGGTGCATGATCTTTACAAGCTTTTTACTGGGGTGCATGTTCTTTACAAGCTTTTTACTGGGGTGCATGTTCTTTACAAGCTTTTTACTGGGGTGCATGATCTTAACAAGCTTTTTACTGGGGTGCATGTTCTTTACAAGCTTTTTACTGGGGTGCATGATCTTAACAAGCTTTTTACTGGGGTGCATGTTCTTTACAAGCTTTTTACTGGGCTGCATGATCTTAACAAGCTTTTTACTGGGGTGCATGATCTTAACAAGCTATTTACTGGGGTGCATGATCTTAACAAGCTTTTTACTGGGGTGCATGATCTTAACAAGCTTTTTACTGGGGTGCATGATCTTAACAAGCTTTTTACTGGGGTGCATGATCTAAACAAGCTTTTTACTGGGGTGCATGATCTTAACAAGCTTTTTACTGGGGTGCATGATCTTAACAAGCTTTTTACTGGGGTGCATGATCTTAACAAGCTATTTACTGGGGTGCATGATCTTAACAAGCTTTTTACTGGGGTGCATGATCTTCACAAGCTTTTTACTGGGGTGCATGATCTTAACAAGCTTTTTACTGGGGTGCATGATCTTAACAAGCTTTTTACTGGGGTGCATGATCCTTACAAGATCCGAAAATTGTAATAAGTAATTAATCAAATACAGTAGAAATCCTTCCTTTACATATAATAAAATCCTCCTGTATAGTGAGAGTCTTTAGTAATGAAGTAGCCACTAAAGTGAACAAACTTTCTATAATCTGCCTTAAATTGGCTATTAGTTTTCTAAAGACTGACGGCCATACATGACAGACTAAAGAAAATTTGCTCACTATAGAGGCTACTTTCTCACTCAGGACACTACATTCACTAGACAGCAGTTCATTATAGAGGAGTTCTACTATAAAACCATTTTACAAACATGAATTTACACCATTTAGTTACTATCTAATAATGAAATCAGAGAATCTGCTATCAGTTGAGTTTCCCAGATCTGCTATCTCGTTTCGACGTTGATATTCTTTTTCGTTTTACCGAACAGGAAAAGGCTGTTATTGAAACGTCAAGCCCGAACACGGAAACAGTCTCCAAAAATGTACTCTCATATACCTACATCTAAAAAGGGACAAACTTTTAAAAGTTGTAAATTAAGGATAATTTTTAAGATGAGGATATATAGTTTGAAAAGAGATTAGAAAGAAATACGAAGAGGACATTTTTCCAGATAAGACTTTCAAGGATATACAACAGGCAGGCCATCTGTCTAAAAAGTTTATACATTGGATCTTCTGATCAATTTCTTTGGATATTTATGAAGTGAAATAATATTGAATTTATTCTACTTACATAGATAGTTCTACTAAAACAAATTGAAAATAGTATATTTCAATAGGCATTTACCATTTCTAAATGGAGAGAAAATGTGCTAGGGTGAAATCCCACCTCAGGTTTTTTGTTATTAAAATGATAGATACAAAGTAAATTCTTATAAAAATGACACTAGATAATTTATTAAGAACCTGTGCTCATTCGGAACTTCCAGAACCCGTTTAGAATGAAATTTCAGGAGAATCTGGCATTTACTCTAGATGTCAATTTTGTACATCGCGTCAGTTTGTGAAGTAACAGGACGAAGGGACCCCTAGTTCCCGTAAGATTTCAGAAGACTCTCATTAAATATACGTAAGAAAAACATATGAATTTCTCTTGTCGGGAGTCACAGTTGCAACCACCTCAAAAAATAAAATATTTTTTTTAATATTTATGAGATATACGAGAAAATTGGAACTTAAAAAGAGTAAAAAAAAATATTTTTAACCCGTTTTCAACACCTAGTCTCGAAAGGGTTGAAAACCTGTCCAATTCATAAAATTTAAGGAGACTCCCCGGTTGAATCACCGGGAACACCTATTTCATTCTGGAATAAACTATAAAATTATTTGTTTTGAATATAAAAAGACACAACCAACAACAATCGGAAGGCGAATTAAGAGCTAGGATTATGTCGTGGTATTCGAACACCTACAACTAGGCTACCAGTATTCGGGAAGTGGGTGTCTAATTACTAGGATTGTGACAATATGCTTTCAAAATCATAGATCCTGAAAATACTATAGAAGGTTTGAATTAAAAACTATTCAATCGTTCTAAACCAGCGGTATATAGTATTCGATACCATTCATTTCGTTTCTTCTATGATATTCTAAAGATTTATGATTTTAAACTCACATTGTCACAACCCTACCCATGACCCATACCAAACGGACGCTAATTGTATTGATATGTACCCTGACTAAAGAAGTACCTCATCTAAAATATATATTGAATACCGAATTTTTCATTTCATATTCGAAAACAAACATCCTTCTTCATGCCATCCACAGAATTCGACAGGTCGAATCAGAGAAAATGCAATCCGTGCTGACGACTTCACATTGGACAGATGAGTGACTTGCAAGTGTAATCCGGAGACTATTCGTTATGGGGGGAATTAATGTCAATATCCCAATTTGTAGCCGTCATCCCTTCTCTTATTCGCTGATAGTAGATATTTAAATGTTATATGTTTGAATGTTAGATATTTGAATGTTAGATATTATTTTTAAATGTTAGATGTTTGAATGTTAGATATATCAATGTTAGATATTTGAATGTTAGATATTTGAATGCTAGATATTATTTTTAAATGTTAGATATTTGAATGTTTGATATTATTTTTAAATGTTAGATGTTTGAATGTTAGATATATCAATGTTAGATATTTGAATGTTAGATATTTGAATGCTAGATATTATTTTTAAATGTTAGATATTTGAATGTTAGATATTATTTTTAAATGTTAGATATTTGAATGTTAGATATTATTTTTAAATGTTAGATATTTGAATGTTAGATATTATTTTTAAATGTTAGATGTTTGAATGTTAGATATTTGAATGTTAGATATTATTTTTAAATGTTAGATATTTAAATGTTAGATATTTGAATGTTAGATATTTGAATGCTAGATATTATTTTTAAATGTTAGATATTTGAATGTTAGATATTTGAATGCTAGATATTATTTTAAATGTTAGATATTTGAATGTTAGATATTTGAATGCTAGATATTATTTTTAAATGTTAGATATTTGAATGTTAGATATTATTTTTAAATGTTAGATGTTTGAATGTTAGATATTTGAATGTTAGATATTATTTTTAAATGTTAGATGTTTGAATGTTAGATATTTGAATGTTAGATATTATTTTTAAATGTTAGATATTTAAATGTTCGATATTTGAATGTTAGATATTTGAATGTTAGATATTTGAATGTTAGATATTTGAATGTTAGATATTATTTTTGAATGTTAGATGTTTGAATATTAGATATTTGAATGTTAGATATTATTTTTAAATGTTAGATATTTAAATGTTAGATATTTGAATGTTAGATGTTTGAATGTTAGATATTAGAATGTTAGATGTTTGAATGTTAGATATTTAAATGTTAGATATATAAATGTTATATACAAATGATAAATATTTGAATATTAGATATTTAAGTATTATATATTTGAATAGTAGATATTAGAATTTTGGATATTAGAATTTTAGATATTCAAATATTAGATGTATTAGAATATCTGGGAAAACATTAACTTTGTATTGTTGAAGACAAGTTATTGCAGTTTTCAATTGAATTTTTGTTTTCAATTCAGCCTTGAGTAAATGAAAATAGAAATAATTATAGAGAGTTTAAAAATAAGAAGGAACCCGGAAATCATTAATTATATATCTAGAAAAAATATATTGGACTCCTCTATAGCGAATGTAGTGTCCTGAGCTAGAGAATATCCCCCTATAGTGAATAAATTTTTCTTAGTCTGCTAAGAATAGCATCAGTTTTCGAGAACTGATGGCCATTTTTTTCATTATAGAGGAGTTCACTATAGAGGAGTCCACTATAGAGGAGTTCTATATATTGAAACATATATATATTTTCAATTAATTTTTATGATATATTCTTATATGACCGAAAATGTGGAACTGTCCGATAATTCGTAACTTACTTTCTGTATGATTTGGAATTGATCTTCTCTCTTTACGCAGCGTAAAAAAAGTGATTGCTGAGGTGAATTGGAAATTAGAGAAGGGTAAACCCCCTCCAAGGTAAAAAGGTAAACCCCCTCCAAGGTAAAAAAGTAAACCCCCTCCAAAGTAAAAAGGTAAACCCCCTCCAAGGTAAAAAGGTAAACCCCCTCCAAGGTAAAAAGGTAAACCCCCTCCAAGGTAAAAAAGTAAACCCCCTCCAAGGTAAAAAGGTAAACCCCCTCCAAGGTAAAAAGGTAAACCCCCTCCAAGGTAAAAAGGTAAACCCCCTCCAAGGAATAAAGGTAAACCCCCTCCAAGATAAAAAAAGGTAAACCCCCTCCAAGGTATAAAGGTAAACCCCCTCCAAGGTAAAAAGGTAAGCCCCCTCCAAAGTAAAAAGGTAAACCCCCTCCAAGGTAAAAAGGTAAACCCCCTCCAAAGTAAAAAGGTAAACCCCCTCCAAGGTAAAAAAGTAAACCCCCTCCAAGATAAAAAAAAGGTAAACCCCCTCCAAGGTAAAAAGTTAAACCCCCTCTAAGGTAAAAAAGTAAACCCCCACCACGGTAAAAAGGTAAACCCCCTGCAAGGTAAAAAGGTAAACCCCCTCCAAAGTAAAAAAGTAAACCCCCTCCAAGATAAAAAAAAGGTAAACCCCCTCCAAGGTAAAAAGGTAAACCCCCTCCAAAGTAAAAAGGTAAACCCCCTCCAAAGTAAAAAGGTAAACCCCCTCCAAAGTAAAAAAGTAAACCCCCTCCAAGATAAAAAAAGGTAAACCCCCTCCAAGGTAAAAAGGTAAACCCCCTCCAAAGTAAAAAGGTAAACCCCCTCCAAAGTAAAAAGGTAAACCCCCTCCAAAGTAAAAAAGTAAACCCCCTCCAAGATAAAAAAAGGTAAACCCCCTCCAAGGTAAAAAGTTAAACCCCCTCTAAGGTAAAAAAGTAAACCCCCACCACGGTAAAAAGGTAAACCCCCTCCAAGGTAAAAAGGTAAACCCCCTCCAAAGTAAAAAGGTAAACCCCCTCCAAAGTAAAAAGGTAAACCCCCTCCAAAGTAAAAAAGTAAACCCCCTCCAAGATAAAAAAAAAGGTAAACCCCCTCCAAGGTAAAAAGGTAAACCCCCTCCAAGGTAAAAAGTTAAACCCCCTCTAAGGTAAAAAAGTAAACCCCCACCACGGTAAAAAGGTAAACCCCCTCCAAGGTAAAAAGGTAAACCCCCTCCAAGGTAAAAAGGTAAACCCCCTCCAAAGTAAAAAGGTAAACCCCCTCCAAGGTAAAAAGGTAAACCCCCTCCAAGGTAAAAAGGTAAACCCCCTCCAAGGTAAAAAGGTAAACCCCCTCCAAGGTAAAAAGGTAAACCCCCTCCAAAGTAAAAAGGTAAACCCCCTCCAAAGTAAAAAGGTAAACCCCCTCCAAAGTAAAAAAGTAAACCCCCTCCAAGATAAAAAAAAAGGTAAACCCCCTCCAAGGTAAAAAGGTAAACCCCCTCCAAGGTAAAAAGTTAAACCCCCTCTAAGGTAAAAAAGTAAACCCCCACCACGGTAAAAAGGTAAACCCCCTCCAAGGTAAAAAGGTAAACCCCCTCCAAGGTAAAAAGGTAAACCCCCTCCAAAGTAAAAAGGTAAACCCCCTCTAAGGTAAAAAAGTAAACCCCCACCACGGTAAAAAGGTAAACCCCCTCCAAGGTAAAAAGGTAAACCCCCTCCAAGGTAAGAAGGTAAACCCCCTCCAAAGTAAAAAGGTAAACCCCCTCCAAGGTAAAAAGGTGAACCCCCTCCAAGGTAAAAAGGTAAACCCCCTCCAAGGTAAAAAGGTAAACCCCCTCCAAGGTAAAAAGGTAAACCCCCTCCAAGGTAAAAAGTTAAACCCCCTCCAAGGTAAAAAGTTAAACCCCCTCTAAGGTAAAAAAGTAAACCCCCTCCAAGGTAAAGAGGTAACCCCCCCCCCCCCCCCTCACCAGATCTAAAAGTGATAACCATTTGTTGGACGGAAGACAAACAAAGTTTCTGTAATTAAGTCCCAGAACGTGTCCGATGAACATCCTTCTCTGAATCCTAATCCACAGCAAGTGAAAAGACACTTCACTTTTCTGCATTGTGATTAGCAAGTGATTGTAATTAATTACCAACTGGGTTCAATGTCTGCTCAACCCTTTATTACAACAGGCTTTTGTAGATGATATTTCTAAATTACAAATGTGTGTTAATTTAGATCTTATTTATAAAATAGACATAGATAAATTAAAGTTATACAGGGTAACGACTCAATTACCGACTGCTTACTGTTACCGTACAGTCGGTGTTACGTCATAATAGGTTGAGTAAAATTTTCAACATTCAGATTGGCTAATGACTTATGTTAACGCCCCTTGTACGGTAACTGTGAGCATACGCTAATTGAGTAGTTACCCTATTAAATGTTAACGCCCCTTTTACGGTAACTGTGAGCATACGGTAATTGAGTAGTTACCCTATAACATGGAATATACAATAATGGGTTAAGAACCAAAGAATAGGTTTTATTTTTTTTCTATAATGGTAGTTTCTTAGGTAGCTGTCAAGTAATATATTTCATGTAATTTAATTTATTTTTATGTTGTACAGTACCATCGTTGAAATAATCATACAATCAATAAAATATCAATTAGGACGTAAGAAATGGAATAGTAATCCCGATAATAATTCTAATTTAATCAATTTTAAATTTAATTCAATTTAATTTTTTTATTTTATTGATTTAATTTATTTTTTCTAATTTCATTGATTAAATTTTATTTTTTAATTTTATTGATTAAATTCTATTTAAAAAATAATCATTTTTTATTCTGACTGCTACTGCAGCTAGCCAATTCATTTATTTTCTTTAAAAATCATATTTCATTATAATAGCTAATTTTGTTTCAACTTTGAATTGTTGGATTTAAAGGTTTAACCCGTACACGATTGCTCAACTTTATCTTTGCTGATGTGCCACATCTACAGATTACTGTCCCAAAATAAGGACACCCTCAATGTACGGGTTAACCGTATATAATCTAGATTACATTTTTAACATAATTCTCAATATCAAAAACCGTATCTTAGTTTTAAGCGATTATCAAAGAAATTGTCCCCTTATTTATTATATTATTTCGTATCCAAGTTCAAAAATGGTATTCAACCCATTAAATGTTTCTTTGCATCCCCGTCCACATGATTTACGAGTAACTACAGTGATATAAAGGAGAGTGCACGCGTTCACCCCAGCTTTATATCATCGCATTAACGTTCAAGCAGGCAGAATAAGGAAGGCAAGACGAAAGTGTACCACAGAGCTCTAGGAAGTTAATTAAAGTCTGACTCAGGCTGGCTGGAGTAGCAAAATTAGAATTCCTACGAACAGAAGCATTCAAATGATTTAATGAAATGTAATTAGTATATTGAACTTTTGAGCATTCAATGGGTTAGAAACAAAGAAAAGGATATTGTGACAATATACAAATGCATACAATTAAATCAGGAAGATAGATGCAATAGGTTATAATTAGGGTTGTGATGATATGCTTTTGAAATCATAGATCCTGAAAATATTATAGACGGAGAGAATTAAACAGTATTGAATGGTTCTACACCAGTGGTATATAGTATTCGATACCATTTCATTTAGTTTCGTCTATGATATTCTTAAGATCTATGATTTTAAACGCATATTGTCACAACCCTAGTTATTATTAAACACACATTGATTATCAGATTTAATGTCTTAACCGAATACAGTCAAGTTTACATTTAAACATAAATCTCAATATCAGAAATAGAAACGATATCCTTGTAGGTACACATTTTAAAATAAAATAAAAATCATTAAAATAAATTTTACATTAAATAAGAGTAATTGTGGAGATAAAAAATTAACGAGTTAAATAGTATTTTCACCACAATTAATATATTTCACCAGATGTACTACAGTTCTTAATTATCGGACATATAAAAAAAACGATATAAGAATTATTGTTAATACACAGTGCTATCTAATACTAACAGTTTTTATATTGTTTTACTTTAAATGACCGAAGAAGTAGTACTGACCGATAATTAAGAACTTACCGTAACGTGTTGAAATTTTGATGGGGTATTCAATTCACACCTGGTGATTGTGACTTTACCCTATACGAGTCGATATACAGACTAGGACATTAACAGTTTATCATTATCCTAATTATACACAAGGTAAATAAGTATACAGGTAAAGTAAGAATATGGAGCAATGAAGGAGAGTCGGTGCAGTTCTTTGTACCTTCCTTTTTGAAAGATGATCAGTCATTAGATTAATAATTGTCATCAATAAATATTTTTAATTATATGAATATTTTAAATAAATAAAACATTTAGGTATCATGAAATTGAATATTATAACAAAATTGAAAAAAAAAATATTTGTGATATAATTTTAAGAATTCATCATAAAATTTAAAAAAAAATCATCATAAAATTGAAAAAAAATCATCATAAAATTGAAAAATCATCATATAATTGAAAAATCATCATAAACTTAAGAAATTCATCATAAAATTAAAAAATCATCATAAAATTAAAAAATCATCATAAAATTAAAAAATCATCATAAAATTTAATAAATATTCATCATAAAATTTAATAAGTATTCATCATAAAAAAATGTAACCGTTTTTTTATAACTAAACTATAGCCCAGAAGGTGATTATGGTGGAGCCATAGAAGATAAGTGGAATTTCCTCCCTTAATCTTCCATACCCCCACCATAACTTCCTCTCTGGAAACTATAGTTCCCATTATCACTTTCCCCATTAGGTTTATCCAAGACACGACACAGACAAACACTTTAGTGAGTAGGTCAGCAGTCTGTCACATACACACTCTCTCTACAGTCACTTTAGATTTATGATTTAGTGGAATGCCTTTCATTTTCAGCGAGACATGCCAGGTAAAGTGATCCGTGCGTGCATCTATTAAATGGACATGTAATGATATGACAGCAGTCTTTGATATCACATGGAATAATGTAACATGGCTCAATGCATGTAATTTATACGTAATTATAGAGTAAGCTGTGATTTATCGGACTGTTATACATTTTAAATATTATTAAAAGGTACACAACAATTAAAATAAAGCTTAAAATTCTTCTATGATCGAAAATGTGGAACAGTTCGATAACTTGGAACTAACCTTATGTACAGAATTATTTAAGATATAATACGAATAATATTTATATCATTTTACATACAAATATCTTATTTCATGGTCTATTTAACCTAGTTTGCTATAATTTTCTATTTGATTTATACATGAATAAATGGGCCCACTGAAATGAATCTCCATTTTCGATGTACCTTTTGTACATATCAGTCATTTGTGTGATCCACATCACAATTTTCGAAATACCCACATTAAAGGGCCGTACACACTAGAGTTTTTCTAGTCTTTCCACCAGACTTTTTGCTAAGCTCCTCCTACTTTTTCCACGTAAATATAAGAAAAAACGATGTAGTTATTGTTTATTTTAGTTGGTATCCATGACACCTGCAGGTATCATGGATACCAACTAGAATAAATAATGATTATATCGTTTTTTCTTATATTTACGTGGAAAAAGTAGGAGGAGCTTAGCAAAAAGTCTGGTTGAAAGACTTAAAAAAAACCCTACGTGTGTACGGCCCTTTACTCTTTGACTCCTGTTCAGTTCTAGCAGATTTGTCTCTAGAGTAAGTGCATGGTTCTATTATTCAGAGGTTGACTTCAGTTGTACAGCTATAGAGTCTTTACCCAGAGCCACTGCACGACAATCCAAAATGCATGTCACTGCCAGACGCACGATCCAGCTATCAAATATTAAAAGGATTGCCCCAAAACACACGTAGCGTGAAGTCGAGCTACGTAGTTGGGGAATATACGTAGTTGGGGAATATACGTAGTTGGGGAATATACGTTGTTAATGAATAGTACGTAGTTAAGGAATAGTACGTAGTTGGGAAATATACGTAGTTGGGGAATATACGTAGTTGTGGAATAGTACGTAGATTGCAGATGACTGTACGTAGATTGAAGGTAAATGTACGTAGATTGCAGGTAAATGTACGTAGATTGCAGGTAAATGTACGTAGATTGCAGGTAAATGTACGTAGATTGCAGGTAAATGTACGTAGATTGAAGGTAAATGTACGTAGATTGCAGGTAAATGTACGTAGATTGCAGGTAAATGTACGTAGATTGCAGGTAAATGTACGTAGATTTTTGGTGGATAGTCGTAGAGAAGATATCAATACGAATACTCAATCGTAAATGTTTTATTTAAAATCATTATTAATTTATTATTAATCGATCATGAACAATAGCATTAGCTTCGGAATCAACTGCCATATCTCTAACATCAAAAGGAAATTAAATACAAGGGACTGGAAGAAGCAGTCAGAAAGGAAAGTGGCTCACATGAACAAATGCAAAGTAGTTGTAATAAAATATCTCTCTATTTAGTTATTCTGTTTGCCTGGCCACATTCAATAAAAAGATTTATTGCACCTAAGTAAACACATAATTGCACATTATTATTGAAATAGTTTGCAATGACTATAAAACATACAAAGCAAATATTAAAAATATGAATGTACATTAATTAAATGATAAAAGTGAATATATTTGAAAAGAATGTACAGTAACAGAATATTATTCTAATACAACTGATTTTTATATTTATGAAAAATATTATTCTGATATGAGAAAAATAAAACTATAATATTTTTAGATAAAAATTTAAATTATCCATTAGCCATTTTTTAAATATATATAATGTAGTATGGCTATTTATTCTGAATATACATATAATTGCACTTTACTTATTAAATTGCATTAATTGAAAGTAAATATTAGGTCAATGTACCAATTATCGTATGCTTATATGTTTCTTCACTAATTACCGGATTAAAATAAACTGTGAATCATAGCAAACCGACATCGTTTGTAGCTAGGATAAGCTACCAAATATTGGTCCCTTTTTTGAACATTATGAATAATTATAAAACAAAAAATTATAAATAACTAGATTACGTGCACTCGGTAGAGCGCATACCTTCGCCTCCGCTTTGACCCATTCTCTCCCAAAATCTAGTAAACTGGTAACTGGATATTGACCAATCGTCCCACCAAATTTCATGCAATATGGTTCAATATTTTTTGAGTTAATGAGTTATAAATGACCTTGACCTTTGACCGGATCGCTCCCAAAATTCTACCAGATGGTTCCTGGACATTGACCAATCGTCTTATAAAATTTCAGACAATTTGGTTGAATATATATTGAGTTATAAATGCCCTTGACCTTAATCTTTGATCCGATCGCTCTCAAAATCTAACAAAAGGATTCCTGTATATTGAATAATCGTCCCACCAAGTTTCATGCAATATGGTTCAATAATTTTTGAGTTATAAATGAACATGACCTTGACCTTTGACCGGGTCGCTCCCAAATTTCTACCAGAAGGTCACTGGACATAGAACAATCGTTTCACCAAATTTCAGTCAATTTGGTTGAACACTTTTTCAGTTATGCGAATAACAAGATGGTAAATAAATAAATGCCTGGTATAAGATAACCTTCCGCAAGATTGCGAAGGTAATTATGTAACAAAAAATTATGAATAAAGATTAAATAATAATTATTACATAGTTTCTTATATGACCGAAGATGTGAAACCGACCGATAATTCGTAACTTACCCTAATAATCATTATATCATTTAATCATCTGCAATTTATAACATAAATGAACTCGTACATTTTAAACAATCCTTACAAAAAAGGCACAGCTCGATAATAATTAGAAAGGAATTCATACAAACTATATTTGCATTCTAATAGCAGGGCTATCACTTGAAATTACATGAGCCTCATATCGTGACTCTGACTCATTAATCTAATACTTCTAACTAGAATAGAAGAAATCGTGAGACACTGTAATAGAGGTTAATTCGAATAGGTAGGGATGGCAACTATCAAGTCAATTACAGCTATTTCTATGAGTTCTACTAGAAATGGAGAAACATACTAGAGAAACGTACTGGAGAAACGTACTGGAGAAACGTACTAGAGAACTGTACAAGAGAAACGTACTGGAGAAACGTAATGGAGAAACGTACTAGAGAAACGTACTGGAGAAACGTACTGGAGAAACGTAATGGAGAAACGTACTAGAGAAACGTACTAGAGAAACGTACTAGAGAACCGTACTGGAGAAACGTACTGGAGAAACGTACTGGAGAAACGTACTAGAGAAACGTACTGGAGAAACGTACTGGAGAACTGTAAAAGAGAAACGTACTGGAGAAACGTATAAGAGAAACGTACTGGAGAAACATACTGAAGAAACGTATAAGAGAAACGTACTGAAGAAACGTACAAGAAAAACGTACTGGAGAAACGTACAAGAGAAACGTACTGGAGAAACGTTCAAGAGAAACGTACTGGAGAAACGTCTCAGATAAACGTACTGGAGAAACATACTGAAGAAACGTAGTAGAGAAACGTACTGGAGAAACGTTCAAGAGAAACGTACTGGAGAAACGTATCAGGTAAACGTACTGGAGAAACGTATCAGGTAAACGTACTGGAGAAACATACTGAAGAAACGTATCAGAGAAACGTAGTGGAGAAACGTATCAGAAACGTATCAGAGAAAACGTACTGGAGAAACGTACTAAATAAACGTACTGGAGAAACGTACTAAAGAAACGTACTGGAGAAACGTACTTGAGAAACGTACTAAATAAACGTACTGGAGAAACGTACTAAAGAAACGTACTGGAGAAACGTACTGGAGAAACGTACAGGAGAAACGTACCAAAGAAACGTACTGGAGAAACGTACACATGGGCGCTGGGCAACTTGAGATTAGTGTAAATCATATGCGCGATACATGCAGGTATCATGAATACCAATCAAAGAAATGAGTTGAATTATCAAACTATTTACACTTTTATTTTATGATCGAAAATGTGAAACTGTCAAACAATTCCTAACTTGCTCTATACTGAAACTTCATTTAAATATTAATTCATATGATCTAATATTATGGTGGAATGTTATACAGAACTGAGCTCTGTACCTAGGAGTAAATTAAGGTGGGGCCATAGAAGATGAAGTAGAGTCCCTTCTTAATCTTCTATGGCCCCGCTTTAACTTTATTGTTAATGTTGCGTTAATTAGTTTTTGGTAAAAATTGTATCAATTTTAAAATTTTAAATAACAATGATAGAATTTTTACTGAAAATAGGTTACATTAATATTAATCAATGGTTTTTCTAATTGTACTCGTATCGAGGATTCTAGAGAACAAATTAGAATCATCGATCGGCAGATCTTTTACCTATACGGTGATAAAAAAAAACGACAAAATTTAAATCATATACAAAATTTAGATCATATAAGTTATAATAAACTTAGCTACAGTCATTTCTTTTTCAATGGAAATTTCTTAAAGAAGATCCTGACTATAATTGTCTGCCATTTTGAAATTTGACGATAAATTCCATATTTACCATACTGGACGATCTGCCGATAACATAACCTCCGGCAAAAGCTCGATTACACCATCTATTTATTCCTGACTCACGATTTAAGGTGGATAGTAAAATAGCTATTCCGAATTAGCTTAGTAGGGGTTTAACGTCTGTTTCGGAACCAAAGGCCATATTGCTGACGTCAAAAAAGAAAGTACATGGGACAAGAAGAAGCAGTCAGAAAGGAAAGTGGCTCCATCAACAAAGTCACCTACCACCGTCAGTGACATTCCTCATGGATGCAGAAAAGCTACTCCGTGAATGCAGTCACTTACCAAGGAATGTGACGAAAAGGGACACAAGCACCGGTGGCTGCACTCACGGATGAAGAGGAAAATGAAGAGGTGATAGTATATGAAGCCTACGAGCCTACCTAACACAGATAGAATATAACTATTCCAATAGATCAGAATATATATCTATTCACACAGCTTTGTATCAACCTCATAGTAAGTTTCTTTTGTCTTACAGAATTTGAGATGAAGCCACCTCATGAAACGTATCGATTGTTTTATTATGAGACAGGCTATAGGAATATGCCTGTGAATTATTCAAACTCTTGTCTTGCGATTGACAAACACAGAGGAAAAGTTAGCAGCACACTGGGACTTACAAGCAGGTTACTTTCATAAATTATGCACACAGAGAAAGAGTAGTTTGTATTATGCATATAAGCTCCGCCTCGGTGTCAATGCATGCAATATCTCTGTAATGATGTACAAAGCTAGAACAGGGCACTCGTAGAGCGCATACCTTCGCAGCTGCTTATAAATGATCTTGACCATCCAATATTCCTTGTGTTTATAAAGGAACCTTTAAATTACAATAAAATAATACTTCAATGCAATAATTACAAAACAATACTAATTATATACAATTCAATATTCAACCGTTAAGTTTGACCCACGGAATATAGGGTAAATTACGAATAATCGGTCAGTTTCACATCTTCGGTCATATAAGAAAAATCGATATAAAAATCAAAATTAAAAAATAATTATTATATCGTATTTTCTTATATGACCGAAGATGTGAAACTGACCGATAATTCGTAATTTACCCAATATTCAACAATAGAGAATCAATAGAGTTCTATCAGAGATGTTTTCAATATTGTTCGTAACATTGTTTCCATTTGATATGGTCTTTGATCCCTTAAATTCATTTTCCTTTTTCGTGTGTCGAAGCTAGCGATGGTCTTCTGAATTCTTATCATTCTGTCGGAAATTCGAACTGTCCAAATTTTGAAGTGTCGAGATTCCGACAGTTCGGGATTTACATTTATCGGGATATTGACTGACCTACGAAAATACGCTGTTTTTTTGGTCTTAAATTGTTTTATAAAAAAGTATATTTAAACTATTATAAGCAGATAATTATTAAAAACAAATTTATTTTAAATTAAAAAATTGTTAATTTTTTAGTAAAGATTATTATTGTTTTTTATTCTTTCAATGAAAATAAAAAAATTATTTTTGAACGAAAATTAATTTTAATCCGATTGCAGATTTTCACTTTTAACTAAAAGGATTCGCATTCGAATACAAATTAGATAGGGTAAGTTCCGAGTTATCGAACGGTTCCACATTTTCGGTCATATAAGAAACTGTACTATAATTTAGCATAATATATAACTCGTTATTTTGAATGACATCGATATCTATGCAGGTATCTGATCGAAAATATAGAACCGTTCAATAAAGCAGAACCAACCACAATAATATTCAACCAAATATATTTCAGACGTACATATTTAATCAATTGTTTTTATAATAAACAATTCTATTTAAATTTATCAATAACAATAAATTAATAAGACTACATATTTTAAATTCATTCAAAATATCTATTTCCAAATCATTTTAAACAGATATTTATAATCATAACAATAACATATTTCATATAATATACATTTTACACCCAATAACCATCATCACTAGGGTTGTGACAATATGCTTTTAAAATCATAGATCCCGAAAATATTATAGACGGAGAGAATTGAACAGTATTGAATTGTTCTACACCAGCGGTATACAGTATTCGATACCATTTCATTTCGTCTATAATATTCTTAAGATCAATCATTTTAAAAGCATATTGTCACAACCCTAGTGATTACCAAGGATAATATGCAATGTAGACACACACATCAGCAAAGATGCAAAGTCTAACCTGGCTACTCACTCCCGTAGATTTCTGCGTCAAAAGCAACTCCATCGATCTAATCTCGAATTCGGTGGTGCTGCACACAATGTTTTCAATTAAAAAGAAGCAGAGAGGATGAGGAGAAGACGTGAGAACAACGTGCCTTATCTACCCTTCCTCCTTCTGCAGAATATTTAATAACAAGGACATGATTTTCGGGGAACTGAGAAAAGTAGAATAATGTCTCTACAATATGGTAAAATAAAGCACTAATTACTCATTAATTAGTGGGGGTTTAACGTCTGCTTAGGAACCAAAATGATCGCTGAAGATAAAATGAGAAATACAAGGGCTGGAAGAAGCAGTCAGGTAAGGAAAGTGGCTACATGAAAAAAGTCACCTACCATCAGTCAAGTACTCCTGGATGCAGAAAAGCTACTACGTGAATGCAGTCACTTACCAAGGAATGTGACGAAAAGGGACACAAGCACCGGTGGCTGCACTCACGGATGGAAGAGGAAAATGAAGAGGTGATAGTAAATGAAGCCTACGAGTCTACCTGACACAAAATCTAAGACCTCGTAGTTGAAGAGCATAACCCTAGCGCTATCCTCTAAAACTGCAAGTATCGCTCTAATTACTCAATAGGGGACAAGTTAATAGGATGTTCGAGGATCCGATCCTCTATTATAAGTGGGAAAGGCAAATATAGAAATAATTGAAATGAATAGTTATCTCTCTAGCAATCACAAAGAGACATCCATACTTCTATTCAATTTCGAATGAATTGAAATATTAAATCATCTACCATCGAAAAATTACATCATAATTATCTGTTTATGAATAAATAATAAAATATGGCTAGGGTAAATTACGAATTGTCGGTCAGTTTCACATCTTCAGTCATATAAGAAAAATCGATATAATAATTGTTTTTTAATTTTAATTTTTATTGGTATCCATGATACCGGCAGGAATCATGGATACCAATTATAATAAAAAATAAAATAACAATTATAATATCGTTTTTCTTATATGACCGAAGATGTGAAACTGATCGACAATTCGTAATTTACCCTAATACACAAAATGAATAGCGATAATATTTTACGCATATACAGTATTAAAATTCAATTGACTTCAGTTTACATACAACAACACAAACTTCAACCCACCCTCACAATTCAGAGCAGAAGACACAGACAGCAATGTGTGCTGTTTTACCTCAGTGGGATAACTCTATTACACCTCACAACGATTATGGACGCAATTCAATTGACCGTGAACTCGATTGCAGAAACAATGTTTCCATCGACCAGCTGGGTGTTACATTGCTACATGTAGGCTATTACAGCGAAGACTGTAGATACACCTGGTGTTACATTGCTACATGTAGGCTATTGCAGAACAGACTGTAGCTACATCTGGTGTTACATTGCTACATGTAGGCTATTGCAGTACAGTCTGTA
Source organism: Caprella mutica (assembly GCA_947561585.1). Lineage (NCBI taxonomy): Eukaryota > Metazoa > Arthropoda > Malacostraca > Amphipoda > Caprellidae > Caprella > Caprella mutica. The sequence goes on along the minus strand of CANNZV010000353.1, from coordinate 181,738 downwards.
GCTACATCTGGTGTTACATTGCTACATGTAGGCTATTGCAGTACAGTCTGTAGCTACACCTGGTGTTACATTGCTACATGTAGGATATTGCAGAACAGACTGTAGCAACATCTGGTGTTACATTGCTACATGTAGGCTATTACAGTACAGACTGTAGCTACATCTGGTGTTACATTGCTACATGTAGGCTATTGCAGTACAGTCTGTAGCTACATCTGGTGTTACATTGCTACATGTAGGCTATTGCAGTACAGTCTGTAGCTACACCTGGTGTTACATTGCTACATGTAGGCTATTGCAGAACAGACTGTAGCTACACCTGGTGTTACATTGCTACATGTAGGCTATTGCAGTACAGTCTGTAGCTACATCTGGTGTTACATTGCTACATGTAGGCTATTGCAGTACAGTCTGTAGCTACATCTGGTGTTACATTGCTACATGTAGGCTATTGCAGAACAGACTGTAGCTACACCTGGTGTTACATTGCTACATGTAGGCTATTACAGACTTAAAATACAGGCTGTACTAGATTATATCAATCAATCTATCTGTCGATTATAAATGATAACAATTTATTATTAATATCCCAATTTAAGGGAATAATTCAAATATTTACATTTCAAATTATAGTTCAAGATATTGATAATAATTCTCTATGAAAATCAATATATTTAAATTGGTATCCATGATACCTTCACATATCATGGATACCAATAATTACTAAATCTAAAGTTGAATGATAATTATTGACTTAGAATAAGCGTTTGAGACATCTGTTGACACATTTTATTGGTGTATTTTCAAGGCTTTCTTTCCACTGACAAAATAACAGACTCGAAACATTGATGTAGAATAGGCTTCAAAGAGACGATATGCCAAAGTGATTCCTTGCTGCAATAAGTACTTAAATGGATGAAAGAGACTTACTAATCAATATTCCATGCATTCACAATGAACCTACCATCTCATGGTGCACTGCAATATTAGCACACTATATATTCACTATAAACATGCACACTGTGTTCAGTAGAAACGCACTATATGTGTTACTTGCCATTCGCCGATTTTCACAATCTCGAGAATGCGCTGCGCATTTTTAAACCTCTCTAACCCCCTAATGCCGAGAGTGCGTTAATACCTTCATTATATTTATCATGACATCGAATAGTGATGTATGTGTAACGGGGAGAGTGCCGTCCCCTCAGACCCCCTTGCCAGAACATTAAACATTCATGAAGTGTGCACTAGAACAAACTAGCGGATACAATAAACTACATAACGACCATTTATGTTGAATTTTTCAAAGTAATCTTCATATATTTATATATGAATAAAGATCATTATGAAACTCTGAACATAAATAGCCATTATGTAGTTTTTTGTATCCGCTAGTTTGTTGTACTGCACACTTCAATATTTTTTAATGGCCTGGTAGGGGAGTTGGGAGGTCGCCACGGCCCCGTTCACACATTTTTAGGTATTTGATTGAATAATGAATAAAACGAAGGTATGGACGCAAGTTATGAATAAGTGAGTTAAAGAGGTTTAAAACTGCTCAGCGCATTCTCGAGATTGAGCTAATCAGCAAATTGTACGGAACATATTCCCTGTAATATTTATCAAAAGTACAACATCGATCAGAGCATTTCTAAAATACAACACGCTACTTTGTTAGAACGCCCGGTAAGTTCTGAGATATCGGACAGATCGACCTTTTCGATCGTGAAAAAATTAACTTTCATTTTAATTGGTATCCAAGATACCTGCTGGAATCATGGATACCAATTAAAATAAAAGAGTTTGATGATAGATATAACAGTGGCTATATTATTAGTTCTCTAATAATTAAAACTTTTCAATTAATTAATTATTATGCTCGTAGTATTACCTATACGTTATACCACAATATGTATATTTCTTCCCAGAGAATTCATGAATAAAAGAACATCTTTGCTATAAAGGTAGTCGATGATCTTGATTTGAGGGAGAAAAAACTACTGCGTGACATTTCAGTGTACTATCAGAGAAAAGAGTCACTGTGGTGATGTACTATCAGAGAGAAGAGTCACTGTGATGATGTACTATCAGAGAAAAGAGTCACTGTGATGATGTACTATCAGAGAAAAGAGTCACTGTGATGATGTACTATCAGAGAAAAGAGTCACTGTGATGATGTACTATCAGAGAAAAGAGTCAATGTGATGATGTACTATCAGACAAAAGAGTCACTGTGATGATGTACTATCAGAGAAAAGAGTCACTGTTATGATGTACTATCAGAGAAAAGAGTCACTGTGATGATGTACTATCAGAGAAAAGAGTCACTGTGATGATGTACTATCAGAGAAAAGAGTCACTGTGATGATGTACTATCAGAGAAAAGAGTCACTGTGATGATGTACTATCAGAGAAAAGAGTCACTGTGATGATGTACTATCAGAGAAAAGAGTCACTGTGATGATGTACTATCAGAGAAAAGAGTCACTGTGATGATGTACTATCAGAGAAAAGAGTCACTGTGATGATGTACTATCAGAGAAAAGAGTCAATGTGATGATGTACTATCAGAGAAAAGAGTCACTGTGATGATGTACTATCAGAGAAAAGAGTCACTGTGATGATGTACTATCAGAGAAAAGAGTCTCTGTGATGATGTACTATCAGAGATAAGAGTCACTGTGATGATGTACTATCAGAGAAAAGAGTCACTGTGATGATGTACTATCAGAGAAAAGAGTCACTGTGATGATGTACTATCAGAGAAAAGAGTCACTGTGATGATGTACTATCAGAGAAAAGAGTCAATGTGATGATGTACTATCAGAGAAAAGAGTCACTGTGATGATGTACTATCAGAGAAAAGAGTCACTGTGATGATGTACTATCAGAGAAAAGAGTCTCTGTGATGATGTACTATCAGAGATAAGAGTCACTGTGGTGATATACTATCAGTTAAAAGTCACTCTGTACCTAGTTAGGTCAATATGTTAAATATCACGAATAATTTATTCATGGATCAGAGAGGTTTGTAGCTAATATCAAATAGAATAAATAATTGAAATAAGATATTAGTAATTGACGACATAACTTGTGAAGATAATTAAAGAGTGTTAACACCTACCTGATACTTATACTGAAACATAAAAAAGTTCCAAGTACGAATAAGACAGCTACCTAACGAAGTTAGGTAATTTATTGCACAAACATATACCTACTAGGCTGCGTATTAGTAAACTTATCATATGCCTTATATAGCTACAGTAGAACTGCTCTTAAATGTTGAGTCCTAAGTAATGAACAATCCCGTTTAGTGAACCAATTTCCTTGAGTCTGCCATGAGATACCTATTAGTTTTCTAAACACTAATAGCCATTTTATTGTAGATTGAAGAAAATTTGTTCACTATACGGAGTAATTCCCTTACTCAGGACTCTACATTCACTATAGAGGATTCCACTACAGACTACAGAGGAGTTTTACTTCCACTGTACAAGGTAGGTAGGTAGTTAAGTAGGTGATAGGTTGGTAGGTAGGTACTTCCTTTTCAACTAATGTAATTTTCAAGATGAATTCAATAGATCGATTTAGCTACTTCTTCATAATTACAATAATGAGCTACATTCTACAACCATTCACTGTAATTATAAAAAGAAATACCTACACAATTTAAAATAAAAGATGAAGTTCCCTAGTTTGGTATCAATATATAAAGAAATAGGTAACTAATTAAAAATAAAATATGAAGTTACCAACATAGTTTTTAATTATTATAAAAATAGATCCCTAATTTAAATATGAAGGCAATTAAATAAATCAAACATATAACCTCATAGTTAATATATATATATATATATATATATATATATTTAATTAAGTGATAAATACTCACATTAAGATGAAATTAACGAGCACCTAATTTTAGTTTGCCAGAGAGTTGTTAGGTAGTTAATTTTTGCATCTTTACACTTATCTCACTGGAAACATTTACCACTTTCCATGCATTAAATGAATTTAAAAACCTACACAGCTTCTTGAGATGTTGGTATCTGACTAAATCCTGGATTTAAACTTCCGGTGAAAAAGTTCCGTGAACTTCGGAATATTTCCTGGTGAAGTTATCACCTTATATTGGAATGCTAGCTTTAAATACCTTTTTTCCGGATATAGTATGTAGGTAAGGTCTTTTCAGACTAACTTCCTTCACTTTCAGCACACTGAACTAATTCAAAAGTGAGCTTATAGTAATATCACTCTGGTGAATCAAGTAACTTCAACCCCCAACAAGAGTTCCATAGTTCTCTCAGTTCGAATTGACAACAGAGTGTTCGAACACGTTCTCCCACCACCGCCTTAGACACACTGAATGAAGTCATGGATTCGACCCTGTCAAATGAGGCCTATCTTCTGACGATATTATATAAATGATATAATTGATTAACTGAACAGGACTCTACTTAAATAGAAGGTTACTTAACCATCTAGTTTGTACATATACAATATATATGACCTAATTTAACGTGTCTTTTAATTGAATTAGGTAGGTTCCAATAGACATTTCAGAATTACGGTGTCATATGATGCCTATTTTGTGATGATATTATACAAATGATATAATTGATTAACTGAACAGGATTCTACTTAAAAAGAAGGTTAATTAAAAATCAAGCCAAATGTTTGTGTACATTGAGCTAAATTTAAAAGTGTCTTTAAATTAAATTTGGTAGGTAGGTTCCAATTCACTATTTTCAATTCATAACAAAATATGTACATTGTTACTTACATTTACATGTATATAAATGCAATAAATACAATGTTATTCCATATTATTTTCTATGAGAGAGGAATGGGTTGCAAGATTCTAGCTTTAGAGGATTTATTCTAGCAGGATCTGCAATTAGTTACATAAGTATACTTAATATAAAGAACTGGAATACATAGTATGAAGAACTGGAACTGTTTATTGTCCGCTTTTCATACTCATCAATATTATAGGCTTATAGTAACATACTATTCCAATGCATGGAGGTTATAACCATTTAAAAGTTCAACACTCAAAATGATCGATGGATCCCTTGCCGATGATTGAACAACAAAACAGAAATAGCCTTTGGTTGCGCTTCTATTTGGGATTATTTTTACAATATCTGAAATCTAGAAGTTTAAATTTAAATGGTTCGGATAAAAAAATATTTCTGTTTCATGTAGAATTTCACATGGAACATTCACCTTCTAATATGAAAATAACACAGCGATTGTACCTACTTAATTATTACGATAATCCTCGCAAACAAATTCATGTGTTGTGTATAACATGTGTCACTCACTCATTTAAAACATGTGTATGACATGTGTCACTCACTCATTTAAAACATGTGTATACCATGTGGCACTTACTCCTTTAAAGTTTAAAACATGTGTATAACATGTGTCACTTACTCATTTAAAACATGTGTATACCATGTGGCACTTACTCCTTTAAAGTTTAAAACATGTGTATACCATGTGTCACTCACTCATTTAAAACATGTGTATGACATGTGTCACTCACTCATTTAAAACATGTGTATACCATGTGGCACTTACTCCTTTAAAGTTTAAAACATGTGTATAACATGTGTCACTTACTCATTTAAAACATGTGTATACCATGTGGCACTTACTCCTTTAAAGTTTAAAACATGTGTATAACATGTGTCACTCACTCATTTAAAACATGTTTATACCATGTGGCACTTACTCATTTGAAACATGTGTATACCATGTGGCACTTACTCCTTTAAAGTTTAAAACATGTGTATAACATGTGTCACTTACTCATTTAAAACATGTGTATACCATGTGGCACTTACTCCTTTAAAGTTTAAAACATGTGTATAACATGTGTCACTTACTCATTTAAAACATGTGTATACCATGTGGCACTTACTCCTTTAAAGTTTAAAACATGTGTATAACATGTGTCACTCACTCATTTAAAACATGTTTATACCATGTGGCACTTACTCATTTGAAACATGTGTACTTTTTGGGAATGGATACCACATTTATTACATATGGTTTTGAATGTAAATATGGTAAATTACGTGTGGTTAATATATGACATGTCATAAGTATGGTAATTGACATGTCAATATGATGTGGTCAATTAAACATGAATAAAATCTCTTTTTGATATGGTTTTTATTTTATGGTTTTTAAAAAGAAATAACCACATGTTATTTTTTTATGATAGTTAGATTGATTTAATGTGAACAAGCCGTATTAACAATGCATTACCACATTATAACGACCAAACCACATGGAAAACATGATTATGCAAATAAAATGGTTTGTACTTTTATTCCATCCGTATATACTGTATATCCTTTGAATTATACCGGAATCCCTTTATTATCAGGCATATAAACATCATAATATAAATCACTCATTTTATATGATTGAGGAAAAGGGACTAGAACGATTAAAAGACGAGCTGCGATAGGAAATTTATAATTAGGTTAAATTCTATTAGAAAATAATGTCGAGATATATACAGGGGTTAGACAAAATAACGGAAAAATACTAAGCTTGACATATTTGAATGATTTTTGTTTATTATTTGTTTTTAAACTTTACTTAAAATAGCTGTTTTAACTTTTTAACTGCCCGATCGCTCGTTTTTCTATAAATACTGTCACAAAAGTAATAACTTCTTTCGAAAGAGAAAGAAAAACGTCTTCAATAAAGCACATGACTAGTCGAAATAAATAGGTTGTCTCTAAATCGAATTGTTAGAGTAAATCGCAAATCCTACGATCACTGTAGAGCTCAATACCTAAAGAACACTGGTTTCACAAAAACTGTTCTTCGGGAACTGCGCTAATCTCTATTCGACGGAAAAGCTACAATTTTTGGCCAAATCCGTGATACGACACTTACAATATTCACTTATTAGACAGATGTTTTATTTGCATAGAACATGCAAGCTAAACATTGTAAATAAACCATTTCATTTTGAATAATGAGCACTTGAAAGTTTCTCTTCCTCCGCTAATAATAGTTTATTTTAGGCATCAAAATACTTGAGCGGGAGTATAACTCGAATATGGATATTATTCTGTGGACTGAAATCTTAAAGAATTCCCAAATTAACAAAATCTAACAGAAATAAAAACAATGTAAATATCTGATAAACTGTTTCATAAATTTCAAATGTGTTTACGCGGAAAATATATCATTACAGAGTAGAATGTTATATAAACATAATTATTACAAAGTAGAATGTTATGAAAAAAAATTCAGCCGAATATGTTTTCTCTTCACAGCCCTAGATTTGTGTAAATTAGAGTTCATCATCAGTAGCATAATGTGACAGCACAGTAAAAAGAAAATATCCTAAGCAATGATCTTAATTGTTTTACAGCGCACCCTTATAAAATAAATACAGGGTATGTCATCCTTGTGCTCCACATTTTAATCTTCAATAACTTCTCTAAAGGCCCGTTTACACGCTACGATAAATTGAAGCGATTAATTGTGCACTGAAATCATAACAATTTATCGAATGATTGAAACAGTGTTTACACGCAACGATTTTTACTCCAATAGTTTTAGTCTTTACTAGCCGTCATGGAAGAAACATTGTGGTGGTCTGCATTTGGAATGTGTTTAGCATTATATATTGAGCTAGATTTCAACGATTTCCTGAAATTTGAGCCAGCTGGCACCAATCACACAATCTAATTCCAACTCCAATAAATCGCTACGATAACCTGTTTACACGTAATGATAAATTGTAACATCCTCTTCATTACGATAAATCGCTCCAATTTATCGTAGCGTGTAAACGGGCCTTTAAAAATACTGGTTCGATTTAATTTCGATTACTGTTAAAACTATCTGTATACATTGGAATTCAAATATCTAGGTTTATTTTTACTTAATACGTTAACTATATATGGTATATGCTAACTTTTAGTATGGTGATCTTTGTTTTTGGATTACTAATTAAGGCGGGTATGGAATGAAACCGATTCTAGGAAATTTCGGTCTTGGAAATTTCGGTCTCGGAGTATTCGGTCTCAGGAATAAATACAACTTATGAATTAGATGAATCGGGGGGCGTGCCGTCCGATCAACCCCCCTGCCCGGTTATTATACAATCATGAAGTGTGCAGTGCAACAAACTTACGGATACAGCAAACTACATAACGGTCATTTATGTTGAGGGGTCATTTATAATTCTGAAACCGAATATTCCGAGACCGAAATTTCTGTCGACCAATGAAACCATAGTGATACGCTACTTTTCTAAGATTACATCTGCACATGCATTACGGATTCTGTTCTTCCACTCATTGGTATTCCTGGTTTGAATGTGATAAACTTTACTCTCGATTCATCCCCATAGAAAGAAATCACAAGGTGTAAGATCAGGTGATCTTGGTGGCCATTTAATATTCATGTCACCATCTGAACCTCCGCCAATCCACCTGTTTGGAAACTTTTCATTCAGCCACTGACTGACAGTTCTTGACCAATGAAATGGCGCTCCCTCCATCTTGCATTAAAAAATTCTTAATCTGATAGAATTAAAAGAGCAGGTAAAAGTCAGACTGGAGTAAATCTATATAATTATCACCATTAACATTTGTATTAAAGAGAACGGGACCGAAAATTCCCCCATCCCATATAGTCACCCACAGGGTTGTTGGAGGTGAATGCAGAGATTTCTCTGCTGTCCAGTGAGGGTTAGTAGTTCACCAGTAACGACAACTGTGAGTGTTTACTTCACCCTGGATAGGGAAATGTGTTTCATTAGAAAACATTTGGTGCTGAAGGAAATCCTGTGAATCCTGTCTAACATTTCTTAAACAAATGCCCCACTTGTTGCATAGTCGTTTAGGTTTAGTTGGTGGAAAAAATTTAAGATTATAGGGGAGTATTTTTTATTCAAAATTCATTTAACGGATCCATGACTAATTTTGAAGATATTACCAGTATTTCAATGAGAAGCCTTGAGATTATCTTTAAAATAATAGGTGATACCGTGATTGGTTATGAATCCAAAACAGTTGGTTGATGTGCACAGTTTTTTTTTTCCTCTGTCCCGGTTTCCTTATTAGAAGATGGAGTTACCTTTCCACCAAATCTCTGTACAAATCTTCTCTGAGTAGTCACGATGCTTTCAGACTTTCTTCAAATAACACATAATTTTTTTTATTCAATAGTGTTGAAGAAACACCATAAAAACCATTGTTTTATTTTAGCACACTTTGTTATATATACAATACTGTATTTGATATGATTAAAAAGATCTATACTCAACATTGATGGTATTTCAAGGTTTCTCATAAATTTGATTGTAACATATATGTACGCATACATTATAATGAATAAAATTCTAAAGTCTTGTGATAGTTTTTAAACCCACCGAATTCAAATTGAACTAGTATTAAGTCTAGATTATATATTGTGGACTAATATGATTATTGACACTTAATATACTATATACTTATGTATAGTATTTAGTATATATTATATACAGTGTCAATAGTTGTCCGAATTCTAAAATACTGTACTAAAATAAAATAGCATATAAACACTATACAGTGTAATAATCATAGTAGTTCATATTCTAAAATATTATACTTTACTATATATACTATATACAGTATATATCAATCTGCTACAGAATTGTATCTCATCACTTTTGAGACCGACTTTTTAAAAGGCCAAGCATTTGGACAGTTTCTGTTACACCAGTGCCTGTCATAGGAGTAACAATAATTTTCACCTTTGAAACTCCGAGAGATCTTTCTTTTTATAAGGTTATAACCAATCTCATTATAACATACTTAAAGGTTATGATGCCTGAATGTTATGTGTTGCGTTTTTTGACCATAACATGTACATAAACAGTAGAACTCCTCTATAGTGGACTCCTGTATAGTGAAAAAAGAGTACTGAGTAAGAGAATTACCCCGTAAAGTCGACAAATTTTCTTTTGTCTGCCGTGAATGGTCATCAGTTTTTTAAAAACTGATGACAATCTTATGGCAGACTGTAGAAAATTTGTTCACTATACGGGATATTCTCTTACTCAAGGACTCTACTTTCACTATACAGAAGCTCTACTGTAGTAATAAATTTCCGTGGACCGACAGTTGTGCCCAGGACAATTGGGCCCCACGACAATTGGGCCCCGAAACAATTATATTATTTTCCATTTTTTTCAGAGTTTACTGTATTAACTCAATTAAAGATTCTTGCTACTGTAATAACTAGGTTTGTGACAATATGCGTTTTGTATAAAAAATATAGTCTTGAGCATATTTAAAATAAAGAATATTCCTTACATGAAAAAAATATTCTCATTATAAAAAATAAATATTTTTTTAATGGAACATATTCTTTTCATGAATAAATACTATTATTCTTTTAAACTACAATAATTTTCTGTTCCGAGATAGGTCATGTAAGCAACAAATTTCCTAGTTACCAGTACAGGCAGGCCTCGCTTTAAGTACAACTCACTTTAGTAAAAGTGGTCCTTATTTCGAGTCATGATTCAATATAAGAACCGTTCGTTGACATAGAAAACGGAGACAATATTCTGTGATTATTTCACGGTAACTAAAAATATATATATCGAAACTAAATTATGTGCACTCGGTTGAGCGCATACCTTCGCCTCTGCTATGACCCGTTCTCTCCCAAAATTAAGGAAACTGCTAACTGGATAATAACCAATCGTCCCACCAAGTTTCATTCAATATGGTACAACACTTTTTGAGTTATAAATGACCTTGACCTTGACCTTTGACCGGATCGCTTCCAAAATTCTACCAGATCGTTCCTGGTCATTGACCAAATGTACCATCAAATTTCAGACAATTTGGTTGAATACTTTTTGAGTTACAAATGGCCTTGACCTTGATCTTTGACCTTTGACCCGATCACTCCCAAAATCTATCAAAATGGTTCCTGCATATTGACCAATCGTTCCACCAAGTTTCATGCAATATGGTTCTATTCTTTTTGAGTTATGAATGACTTTGACCTTGACCTTTGACAGGGTCACTCCCAAAAGACTAGCAGCAGGTCACTGGACATGGACAAATCGTTTCACCAATTTTCAGGAGGCAATTTAGTTAAACACTTTTTCAGTTAAGCGAATAACAAGATGATAATTAAATGATAAATAAATTCCGGTGAAAATATAACCTTCCGCAAGATTGCGAAGGTAATTATAATCCAGATGAGGTATATTCGCAATTGGTTCAGAAATTCAACATGTCCCATTTTAGGGTAAGTTCCGTGTTATCGCACGGTTCCATATTTTAGAACACGTAAAAATCTTTATATAATAATCATTATTTAACTTTTATTTCAATTGGTGTCCATGATACCAATTAGAATAGAAGTTAAATAATTATAGTAAAACCTATTGTAGACTTATTTCTTTGAATATATTATTTTTTATTTAATTACTTCAAGAATGTGATGGAGAACGCTGTTCCAAATGATAACTTTTGTATGTATTAGCATATAAACTGAATTTCCTATCGTATTTTATAACTCTATCTATCTGCCAATTGCCACACCGAGGAACTTTAGGCATACATTTCCTAGGGATACTTACCAGTTTTATGTAGTGCTGTTTGGAGTGTTCCCTTGACTTGTTTCTTTCTTTGACTTTGAGTTGAAGATTTTGAGTATAGAGACAGGCAGGCAGACCCCACTTTTATTACAACCCGTTTTTATAAAATCTGTAGTAATTGCAAGGCATATAATCTTGAAGTTATTACTAGGGTTGTGCCAATATGGTTTAAAAATACAAGATCTTAGGAATATGCGAAACGAAATGGTATCTAATACTATATACCGCTGGTTTAGAACGATTCAGTACAATTTTAATTATCTCCGTTTATAATATTTGAGGGATCTATGATTTTAAAAGCATATCGTCACCAACCTAGTTTTTACAGTGCGTAAACGTAGAAAACGGAGACATTTTTGTGGTGTTTATTTCACTGTAATTACAATAATTGATAATAATCAATATTATCATACAGATTAGAATATCAGCTAGTAGCAATTTGATCAGAAATTCGTCACGTTTCATTTATTTTTGTCTATACCAAGACTTGGAAACATTTTCATGGTATAAGTTTTTACAATTCGATGTCTCCATATATTTTCAATATTGTTACAAAAATGCAAGTAATTTAATTAAAAATTACAATCAGATTGTCAGTTTAACTGATGAGATGTGTGACGATACGGTACATTCAGGACAAACCTACCGAAATTGATTAGGTATAGAGAATTTGTTATGCGCGATTTTACTCTTCCAATAAATTCTTTTCAAAATAATGGTCATACAATTTTGTTTGTGTTTAATTGCATTTCTTAAATATAAAATCAGAAAATAATTTGGTCATCAATATCTAAAATAAATGAATGTGTCGATATTTGGGTATCAATATTTATCGTCATGGGGGTGACGATAAATGGTATTTTGATCATTTTCGAAATAGTTGTTTTAAAACAGTTTAATAGTTAGTAAATATATTAATTCTCAATATTTATTCAATTTCCCATACTTAGATAGCTTTTACCCATTTATGACCTACTAGAACTTAATTCGGGTGGTGAGTTTGTTGAGTTCGTTAAAACGTTTATTACTTGTATACATATTATAGAATCAGAATAATTAATTATACTATTCAATATACCTTGTTTATCTAAATAATGATTAGTAAAAAAAATTATAAAAATAGAAAAAGCGCCATCTAATTATAAAACGTACAAAATTTTCATAAGTTTTAGACGTCATGTTGTTGTATTGCCATACACGTTATCCAAAGAATGTTTGTACTACATCTTATCATCTGCGTGTGATATTCATAATTATTATGTAGCTAATATTCATCTTAAAATCATTTAATAGCTGGTTTAGTGTTTACATTTCTCTGATTCGGTTAATTATTATTAACACAGTAAACTATGATAGATATTCTGTGAACTTCATCTATTGGAAAAACAAACAACGGGATCTATGAAAATTTTGATACGACTTTGGTTATCTAAAACTTTTTCTCTCAAAATAAATCGATTTCAGTTAAAATAAATTTATTTCAGCTAAAATAATTCACATCATAAATTAATTATTGTTATTCCATCACAGTATCTTAAATGTAATTTCCAGTGTCCGGGAAAAATATGAATAGGTTAAAATTCAGTTTGCTATATATTTTTCATTCTTTTTAAAGTTTTTAATACTTTTTGTGACCCAATAGTACGAAAAATTATTGTGATACTTAAGATAATTTAGTGAGAAAGAAATTGAAAATATTGTCGCTTTACTTAATTAATTACGTAGGGTTTTTACGTCTGCTGCAGAATCGGAGGTCAAATCACAGACTTTAAAATGTAATTTTATTAATGGAAAGTGGACTCATGAACAAAGTCAAATACCACCTGTCGGTGTCTAGCTCATGGATGCAGAAAAACTACTCAGTGAATGCAGTCACCTACCAAGAAATGTGACGAAGAAGTATACATATATCTGGTGATTGCACTCACGGATTGAAGAGGAAAATGAAGAAGAGATAATAAATGAAACCAACGAGTCTACCTAACACAAAATCTAAGACCTTGTAGTTGACGAGCATAACCCTAGTGCAATCGTCTAAAACTGCAACTGCTCTAATTCACTACAGACAGCTCCAGGATAGAGCCTTCATGGGCTCTATCCTGAAGCTGTCTGTTGTGAATGGAAGAGATGGATAGTGGGCCTCGAACTGTTGTAATTTGGATTGTGTATTGTCTTTTTTCATTTTTGTAATGGTATTTGCAGTTTTAGAGGATAGCGCTAGAGTTATGTTCTTCAACTACGAGGTCTCTTCATTTTCCTCCTCCATTCATGAGTGCGGTCACCGGTATTTGTGTCTCTTTTCGTCACATTCCTTGGTAAGTGACTGCATTTCAATGAGTAGCTTTTTTTACATCCATGAGCTTTGTCACCGACGGTGGTAGGTGACTTTGTTCATGAAGTCACTTTTCTTTCTGACTGTTTCTTCCAGTCCCTTGTATTTAATTTCCTTTTTGACATCAGCGATATATGGTCTTTGGTTCAATCAATAATTTCCCCATTCTGCCATCGTTTCCCCTACTCAGCCACCGGTTTCCTTCATTCTACTTTGTTTCCCACATTCTACCTGTTTTTTCCCCATTCTACCTGTTTTTCCTAACTCTACCAGATTTTCCCAATTCAACCTAATTTTCCCCATTCTCCTAATTTTCCCCATTCTACCTGATTTCACCGTGATGAAGCTCTCCTCGAGCATTCGTCCGTTAATTTGTCTTCTCCCATTCTAACAGTTTTCCTCCATTCAACCTGATTTTTTCCTATATTTCACCATTCTACCTGATTTTCTTCCAGATTTCCCCATTCTACCTTATTTTCCCCCATTCTGCCAGCTGTTTAATGAAAATTTTATTCTGTGGACGATATGATGGTGCGCGTACCCATGTATGGACACATGACGATAAATGGGTAATAACATGTATGTCGATATTTGGTTTCAACATGTCGATAATTGGAGTTTTTCAGAAAAAAATATTTGATTCAATGTAGATTAATTTATACTAAACGAATAACATAATACTTAAAATGGTTTAAAAGATTTGAATGTTATCTTTTAGTTGGTTTTGTCGTGGATGCATTAGTAGAGAGGAGAGTTACACAATAATAATAGTTTTGAAGGAAACCTCTTAAGTGGTCGATGAATAGAGACTTCCCTCTAGTTGTTTATTTTTCGTGGTTAGTAATTGAGATATGCAACCGCATGTTTTACAGGTACTGTCATCATGAATGATGAATTAATATTGATTCTGTTATAATTGAGTTTATCAATGAAAATCTCCATTTAGGATCTACTGAATATATTGAATTGAACTATGAATGATTCTCTTTATAAAAAATGTTCTCTTCTTATTAATATATTTATTAATATTTTAATAAAGCTAGCGACAATAGTATCACCATATTATTTAATTTGTAACTTAATTAATTTATGCTGTTAAATATGATAGTATGGATAATTTTATTTGAGCGTGGATAATGAAATAGCGAAATCTAATATATGTTACTGCTAATTAAAGATTATAGGGTATTTTATCGGTAATTAACATAGCAATATATATGTAATTATAAGTTATAACATTTCTTTTTCAAATGTTTTACATGTTCCCGTCAGATATTCTTTTAGTGGAGCTCCACTTTCTCGCTAGCTTGCACTCATAGCTTGTTTTCAGAAATCCTCTGAATCGCTATTCGCTGCATTGACGATCAATGTGCTGCTTTACTAGCGTTTGTGAAATGTATTTAGGTAACAACTCTGACTTTTGAAGAATTTTAGATATCGGTAACCTTCAATATCGTAGGTAGTACTTGCAGCTAACAGCATAATTTAAAGGAAGAAACTGTCTATAACAAACTTTCTATTGTAAATTCGTGGTAAGTTGTTAGAATTTCATTTGTTAGTTTTTCTTTATAATTATAAATGTTCTAACTTTTATATGTTAATAGGTAGAATATGGGACATATTTCAAGTACTCTTTGAATCTAATCTGAGCCTTTAATTAGATATTTTCTAATAGGTATCTGAGTCTTTCACTGTCTTTGAGACTAACTGAATCAAATCTTGTATCAATTTTGAAGGTTCAAAAATATTCACTTTCATAACTTGTCAGGCAATACGATACGTATTATCTAAAAGCTGAGCGGTGCACCACTGTACTATGTTCTAATAGATAGTTAATTTGAATGAAGATTAATGATAGGTAGGTATACCTAAGGAGTGAATTTGATCATTGTTATCAAATTTATGACCGATGATACCTGAATCCAATGTTTATAAATTATACCTACTAGGTAGCTAGTACTAGCTACACAATTTAGGTATTTCTTTGATTGAGATCCAGTCTGCAGAAATTGTTGAAATGTTCATAGAGATTTCTTGTTCTGTTTGTAGCAAAATTAATTCAGAAGTGTTCGTAGCAATTGCCAATTGGTAGGTAGCCCATGTTTCTGAGGTTGGAAAAATGCAAGCCAATTTCTGAGCCAAAATTTCACAAAAATTCTGAGCCAAGCCAATTTGGCTCATTTTTTGAATATTTTAAGACAAAATTATAATTAACATGGGATCCTAGGAATTAATTCAAAATTTTAAGCCAATTCATATCTGAGTTTTGACCTTTTGAAATCTAAGCCAATTAATTGGCTTTAACTGACATATATATTCGACTTATACATGGTTTGTAACTTCGTAGCAAAATTAATGTGAATACCAGCCTAATTTAAGAGTTTGTACCAAGTTGCCAACCATGTTTTAATGTGTGGCAGGAAAGTCACCAGTTTAGTGAGAAAATGGATCCAGGTCGCCAGTCTGCAGAATATGGAACATTTTTCCAAGACTCTCTGCGGGAGTTTTTGATTGAATTTTTAGAAATTGGAGATCTCTGCGGGAAATCTTGAATTAATTCCTATGTTACCATTAATTTAGCCAAGTAAAATAGTTTGTCTCATAAACTCACCATTTGTCTCTCCAGCTCTTTCCAAAATTCAACAAATTCTCTCCAAAATGATCAAATTTTCATAAATTCTCTCCAAAATAACATTGTAGCATAGGAGAAAAATAGATAAAACTCGCCATTTGCAATTGAAGGGCTCAAAATAACTGTCACAAACTCGCCATTAAAATGGCGAGTTTGGACATGCTTTATTACTTGGTAATTTAGCTGCGGGAGATTCTGAATTAATTCCTATGTTACCATTAATTTAGCTGCGGGAGATTCTGAATCTGCTACTGAGAGTCAGAGAGTAACTCTCTCTCAAATTAAAATCTCTGCGGGAGAAGAGACACATTCTGCAGACTGGCCAGGTCGGAGGTCGCCACATTCAAGATGCTTTAAAGGAGAAATTTGACTTCCTAGTGAAGATTTTACACTTGGAAACATTCTTATACTTCATGCCTGATGCATGTGTCTCTTGAGACTATTTTAGGAGTGATTTACAATTTACTCAATTGTCTACTTAAATTTTGTGAAAATAAGTATCTTTCCCATATATAGATGACTAATGAGCACTTTAATTGATTTAAAATTAAAATTGGCAACTCATGAATCATGAACGCCAGAACGCATCTTTGTTGAAATCATGAAATGTAAACAAAGCTGCCATTTTGTTTTGACATGGCCTGATGTATAACAGTTTTCTGTGAAAGATTGCAATCTTTTGTTATTAATGATGTTGTCAGTTTAATTCAAAAAAATGAATAACTATAAAAGATAGTCTGTGGAGTTTACTATCAACAATGGTCCCAGTCTGCAGAATATGTCTCTTCTACCGCACCAGATTGTATTTAGTGGTAAATTCCTATGATATGCCAGCAGATATTCAATTTACACAATAAACAGACTGGGAATCTCCCGCAGCAAAATTAATTAGAGATGCACCGATACCATATTAGTAACCAATACCAATTACAGTTCCTTTAAAATTCTGGTAACCGATACCAAGTCCGATACCAGTTACATTTTATAAGTATAGCTAATACTCAAGCCGAAGACACTGAAAATATTAGTTCTAGGTAGGTATCTGTAGTTAAAAATACCCATAATTCATAAAGTTTTACATATAGCTAATGATGTACCTAAGTACATCATTAATTTCCATGGGAGTAGGTAGCACAGAGTATATACCTATGAAAGTAGGTAGCACAGAGTATATACCTATGAAAGTAGGTAGCACAGAGTATATACCTATGAAAGTAGGTAGCACAGAGTATATACCTATGAAAGTAGGTAGCACAGAGTATATACCTATGAAAGTAGGTAGCACAGAGTATATACCTATGAAAGTAGGTAGCACAGAGTATATACCTATGAAAGTAGGTAGCACAGAGTATATACCTATGAAAGTAGGTAGCACAGAGTATATACCTATGAAAGTAGGTAGCACAGAGTATATACCTATGAAAGTAGGTAGCACAGAGTATATACCTATGAAAGTAGGTAGCACAGAGTATATACCTATGAAAGTAGGTAGCACAGAGTATATACCTATGAAAGTAGGTAGCACAGAGTATATACCTATGAAAGTAGGTAGCACAGAGTATATACCTATGAAAGTAGGTAGCACAATGAAAGTATAAATGAATAGAGACAACCTAATTCAGGTACAATAGTATTATTTAAATCATATTTTTGTTTCTTCCTTCCAATCGTATATCGGATGAACATAGGTATATGCTATTAATGTTCAATTTAAAACTAATACCTATATATACTTCCTGAAAAAGGAATTGGTATCGGTAATATTTGAACTATTTTTTGGGATCTGATACCAATTACCAGATACTCATAAAGATACCGATACTATCAGATAATTCATCCGATACCGAGAGTATCGGTGCATCTTTAAAATTAATAGTAACATAGGAATTGATTCATGATCTCTCGCAGAGATCTCCAATTTCTAGAATTCAATCATAAACTTCTGCAGAGAGTCTTGGGAAAATTTTCCATATTCTGCAGTCTGGCAATGGTCTATATTATAGACCATTGAATATTCAAAGATATCTGCTTTAGTTCTCCTTAAAAATTTATTGGTAGGTGACAGTTGTCAGTTAATACATAATTACATATTACACCAGTTTGTATCTTTTATGTATGTTTGTAATATAGCCTATGACATCACGGTATGCCTCTCTGATTGGCTGGTATCAGTTGTATGCCTCTCTCTGATTGGCTGATATGCTCTCAATTATTTACCTATATATATATATATTAAGGTATGTTTACTTTTGATAATTAGGTAGGTATAATAATATAGGTATTGACGACTGTCTACTTTCAAAATTGGAATTAAATTTTGGCGACTGGCGACTGCATTACTAATTTTTGTTGACTTATTTTTGAAGAAAAAAAAGATATATTGGCGACTCAATGAACATTCTCTGAAATTAGGAATACCAGTTTGTATTTGGTGATAAATTCCAATGATATGTTGACAGATATTCAATTTCTCTAGTAAAAAAAATTCCTGCAATGTCTGAGGATATTTAGCTAGCTATTAATTCCCATATTACCATTATTTTTTGGAGGGGAAACTGGAAAAATATTGAAGGACTAGATAGACAAATTGATGAAAAATGTTGCCAGCTATTTCACAGATTTTTGAAAATGTCAGAGGAGTTCAGTGCACCAAATACAAATTGGTGTAAATATAGGAATTAATTCAAAAAATTTCGGAGAGAATATCTCCCATATTCTGCAGACTAGATTGAGATGTTTTTTGGAATAGAAAATAAAATTTATAGATTATTGTGAACCCTTTTATCAGTTCTCTAATTTAAATTTTCACATTCTTATCATGGTCCTTTGAATTCCTAAATGTAGACTCTGAATATAGAAGATCTGTCATGAATATTTTAACTTGAAGTATCTGTCACCTAGTTAATTAATTTAACAATTTAGCTTTTCTAATTATTTTGATTTAATTGCAGATGTCTTCAAGATCACGTGGAAGAGGACGGGGATACATGGGTAGAGGAGGTGGTTTTGGTGGATCATCACATCACAGGGGAGATGACAGAAGAGGTGGAGGAGGTTTCCACAGAGGAGGGGGGCGTGGATTCAGAGGCAACAGTAACTTCAGTCACAGAGGCAGCTCTCAAGAACACCACAGGGGCATGAGCCGTCACAGGGAAGATCATTCCAGTCGTGATCATCACAACAGTGGCCGTAATGATAGACATCCTCAAAGACGTGAGGATAGCTCTAGTAGAGGCAGGGAGGAGTACATGGGACCTAGGAAGCCTAGGAGTCCACCTCATCCACATCCGTCTTCGTATCGCAAAACCGATCAAATTTTGTCAAAATTAGCACCAGATGAACAAGAAGCTTTGACCAAAGTTCTCATTGACACTGTGCTTCAGAAAACAGTGAGTTGTAATAAGTTTTACTTAATGTAAATATATGATAAATATATTACAAATTTGCTTAATAATACAATTCAATATTGGATGTTTGAAATTGTTGAATTAATTTGAATGTTTGCCTCTTTCAGCAGGGCAGAGATAACCGTAGTTTCAGAGACGATCACGATGGCAGATCTAGGGTAAGATGAATGTCTATGCAATTTAATACAATAAAATTTATCTATGTTAACTGTTGCTAAATGCTAATGATTATATTTATAAATACTGATTTAGAAAACTAAAGTGATTACCTTGATCTATTTTGAAGATAAATTCAAATTCTAGGTTGCCCAAGACTTTCTGTTATCAATGTTCTTATTTTTGTTTGTGATTTAAATTTTGTTGTAGCTAATTCCAGTTTTTTATTATATTTATTTAAATGTATTGCCATTTTTCAGATATACTAAAGTCAATAGCAATAGATAATGTATTCCAAAGAATTGAACATGTTCCAGAATGTCAGATGCTGGTTTCATGAAAGCTATGATAAAGAAATGCTTCTATAAATAATTTGTTAACTGCAGATCTGTTTTATGTCAGTTATTGATATCTACTGTTGTAGTAACTCCGTTTGAGAAACTGGTTCACTTTTCGCTTGCGGTGAACTAGCTTGAAAGCGAGTTTTACCACAGGCTTCATTCTTTAGTTATGTATTTCCAGGACCACAGCAGAGATATGAATGAACGCCGTCCTTCCCGTTACATGGGAAGAGAATTTCACAGGGGCTCAAGAGAGGGCTTCCGTGGAGGAGGATATAGAGGTCGGGGTGGAAGAGGTAATCGCCATGACAACGGCCCTCACACTCGCCTCGGAATGCATGAACAGCCCATGAGGCGTAAATTCGATGATGAAGATGAGTTCACCGGACCCCCACACAAGAGATCTAGGTAACATATTATGAAGTCCTAACCAGATATTTAGGCATACCCTCGTATGCAACTTGGACTGCTGTGTACACATTGGAACCTTACCTCTTTTGATCCAATGGTACATAGAAGATGTCTGGATTGTGTCACACTATCATTTAGAGTATTGTGTACAATTACAAAGTTACCTATTGGAGAACCTATGAAAATGATAGATCAGTGTTCAATGGAATACTCGAGTGTTCAATGGATGACTCGAGTGACTACCTGCAAACATCTAGATCAATGTCTGAAAGAATTGAATATAGACAGTTTTTATATCCTAGAGAAACAAACTTGTAGATTTCAACAATTAAACTCCTTATTAAAAGTGTCTACCTAAAAATATTTTGATTAGATATAATGAAACATATTTCTCGATAGATTAAGTTCGAGCACTTCTTATGTTCACACCCAAACAGATTTTAAATCGTGCGGGAAATGTAATGCATGTCTTGAACCTTTCAAATATATAACTTCAATATGAAGTGTAGCAAGTAGCTAATGCTCAAAATTTAAGGAAGATCCTTACCAAAGTAGCTACTAAAGATTTTCGCGTACTTGAAAAGAAGTTCGTTTTGGAATCGCCATCTATGTTATTGTAATTTACGATTGTTCAGTGATTTATGGAATGAAAACAGAGGTGAAAGCTACACTCGTCATATTTGGTTCTACATTATTTCCTTTTTTATATCCCTGAAATAAACACACTTCAAATTAAAGAAAACAACAAACTTTCCTCTCTGGTCTCGGTGGTTAACTCGACAAATATGAGTCGTATTATTAATTGTTCTTCATTGTGAATGTGACCCATAGAAAACATACAGATGCACTCTTTTCTATGCTCACCTGTTCTTCAATTAATCTGATTAAAATAAAAACATCTAACCAAAATGATCTCAAAGATGAAATCAAGAATAGAGTACCTACTTTCTTCTAAATCAACTTAATAAAAACATAAAAGTAAAGACCCATTCATACAAAAAAAGGAATATGAATATTCATGGACGCTAATTGGGATTAATTCTCTGACTGATAACATTGGGTTGCTTCTAAGCCCAATTTATTTTGTCAGTTCGTTAAAAAATTGGTGAAGAGCCTTACTATATCATTGTGTATTAATTTTTCATCTTCATTTCCCTGATATTTAAAACAGGTTGTCAGAAGATCAGCCTGGTGCCAAGGATGACTCTCGTATTGACGGCTATGATAGACAGGTGAGTGAAAATCTATTCATTGGGCAATTGATACATCTATTTAATCTCCTTTATAGTATATATGAAGTAATATAATGTATAAGGGTATGAAAAAGATAGCAGTGTTCAGTGGTCATGCATATTAGACCCCAGGGGTTCTATCCTGAAGCTGTCTGTGGTGAGTGAATGGAAGGAAGAGAAGGGTCCCTTGGTCCCTTAACTGTTGTAATTTTGATTATCACTTCTCTACTTATCTTTTTTAATTTTATCTTGTTCATCATTTTTCAATGCTACTTGTGGTTTTGGAGAATAGCGCTAGGGTTATTCTCTTGAATTACGAGGTCTTAGATTTTGTGTTAGGTATGCTTCCTTTACTATCACCTCTTCATTTTCCTCTTCCATCAGTTAGTACAGCCTCCAGTTCTTGTGTCCTTGGTAAGTGACTGCATTCATGGAGTAGCTTTTCTGCATGCATGAACATTGTCACTGATGGTGGTTGGAGACTTTTGTTTCATTGAGGTGCTTTCCTTTCTGACTGCTTCTTCCATTCCCTTGTATTTAATTTCCTGTTCACATCAGTGATATAGTCAACAATTTCTAGACACTATACTATTATTTATAGATTTTAGGCAAATCTAAGATACATTATTGAATGAAATTTCCTACACTTTCCAGAAATCTTTCATGGATCAGCGAGAGAGAGGTGGTGGGAGTGGTGGTGGTCCACAATTCAGACGGCAGCTCTTTGAACTGAACTGCCCACACTGCCCAGGACATATGTCAATCACAATGGACGTAAGTATAGCCTCCAAATAGAGTAACAAAATTATCAGTCAGTTGCACATTTTCAGTCTTAAAAGAAAAAGGATATAAAATTATTTTATAATTTTAATTGGTATCCATGATACCTGCAGGTATCATGGATACCAATTGTATCAGTGTAATCATTTTTTTGATACCTGCAAGGTGGTATAAATTAAAATAAAAAAATGATTATTGTATCATTTTTTCTTGTATGACCAAATATGTGCAACTGACCGATAATTTGTAACATAACCTTGCTAAGATCTGCAAAATCCTACACCCAATAACTCATTTTCTCTTGTCTCAGGACTACAAGTATCACTTGTCTTCCAAAATACACGAGAAGAGTATGGAGAGGCTTTCTCGCACTCACTCGCAGATGCTCTTACGCATGCGACGTGAACAGCGCACCCAGCAGAAAGAGCTAGAGGAGGACTACCTCAAGCAGAATCCAGACCAAGCAGAGATATCCATCACAAAATTCTGCAGCATCTGTAAACTCAACTTCAGATGTCTTGGTGGAGATGTCAAGGAAGGACTCGTGTCCCACTGCAAGAGTCGCCTGCACAAAATGCAGCAGAACTACCTTCATCCACGCTGTGTGGTTTGTTCTGCCGTGTCTGATGATCCTAAAAGGAGGTTCAAGAGCAGGATGGTGTATGAGCATCATGTAGCCTCTATATCGCACATGAAGAGGAAGAATGAGAGTATGGACAAACTACCTGAGGAACTTGTTGGGGAAGATGTGGAGGATGTCGATCTGGATGGATTTATGACTGTTGACAGTGTTGGAGGTGAGGAAGTTCATTTGATTCAACATTGATTATTAAACATCAATTTTTGATATAGCTTCAAAGTCATAGTTATGGTCAGTTCCACATTTTCGGACATGTGGAAAAAATGTTAACCTTTATTTTAATTGGTAGGTTCTGCAAACTCAAGCAATTGAAAAAAAGTTAATAATTATTATTGTAATATTTTTTTTATGTGTCTGAACATTTGGAGCTCAGAACTTACCCTAGTGAAAACTAAATTTTCAACTTTACTTGTTCAACCCATGTACTTTTTTAAATTTTATCCCTCATTTCTTGTTGTCGATTTTGAGATAAAATTTCCATTTCAGATGAAGAGATGCCTTGTGAAGAAAGTGAAGAGACAATGAAGGAGAGTGAAGAGATAGAGAAGACTAAAGAGGAAGGTACTGAAGAGATGGCAGAGGAGGAAGAGACAACTGAAGGAGATCCACAAATCAATACCGAAGGAGAGAAAGAAGGCTCCTTCAAACCAGTTGGTTAGTACCTTTGAATGGCATCTCTCAAAATTCGTATAAATTTGTGTACAATTATACAAATTTGTAAAAATGATAATTACAACCCCTAAAATTAAAGACAGGTAGTTCCAAATCAATAGTAATTAGAAGGAACAAAAGTGGCTATAGAGCAGTGGTTCTTAAAGTGGACTGCTCGGCACCTCTTCTGGGCCAGAAATGTTTATAGGGGTGCCTAAAAATGGCTGTTTTATATACTATAAGTTCGGTTCTTGCTGTTTACCCTTAAAGACTGACTGTGGAGTTGGAGCTCGACAAACATTCTTTATAATAACACTATTTCTATCAATCGACTACTTTAAGATCTACTGCTATAGAGGTACTGATAAAAAGTTTAGAATTAAAGTTCATTGATTAAGGAGAATTCATCGGCAATATGGCAATACTATAGAAGTCTTAAAATTCTTTTCTATTCAACATTATGTTGTATAGAAAAGGAAATGCCTTTTTTTTAAGTCTTTACACCAGACTTTTTGCTAAACTCAGACATAATTATTATTTATTTCATTTTGTATCCATGATACTGCAGATATCATGGATGCCAACTAAAATAAATAATATTTATATCATTTTTTCTTATATTCTCGTGTAAAAAGTAGGAGGAGCTTAGCAATTAGTCTGGTGGAAAGACTTGAAAAATCCTGCGTGTGTACGGCCTTCAAGGTTATATGATTCAAAGTTGCTGCTACTATTATGTCCTAAATTCTTTGGTAGCTAATACTTCAATTAATTCCTATCTTCCCTTCCCTTGCAGGCCTTTCTTACGTGAAGGCAGTGAAAGTGTTCTTCTGCAAACTCTGTTTCCTGAACATCAAAGATGGCGGCATTAAGAGACATTGCGGCACTCCAGCCCATAGGAACAAATACTTTGAACTTATGAGGGTGAGTGAAGATTCTAATTACATTGTACAGTACGACTCCTTTGTAGTGAAGTCCTCTATAGTGAACCATTCCTATTTCTAGTCTTGAAATACTAGTGTACAGGGTGGGGCGTAAGTTTGGAAGCAATTTTTCAAACATTAATATAATTCTTAAAAATAAGTTCCTAAGTAGGTGATAGGGTTTGAACTATAGTAGTATAGACACTACATTATGACGTGGCAGTGTTATTTTTTACAAAAATTTAGTCAATTCAAAAATGTCCGACAAAAGAGAAGCCATTATTGCTCTACACCGTGCCGGGAAGTCAGATTCCGTCATTTCAAAGACTCTCTCAATAGCGATATCGACTGTTTGGAAGTGTGTGAAGCGTTTTAATGAGAGAGGAGACTTGACTGATCGTCCAAGAAGTGGTAGACCACGCTCACAACGCACCAAACAACTGATAAAATGTGCCCGTGAGAAGATCAGGAGGAACCCGAAAAGGTCAATACGATTGTTAGCCAAAACAGCTAATGTGAGTCCCAGAACAAAGAAGACCTAAAGGTGTCCTCTTTCACCCTCCAAAAGAGACAGACTCTGTCAGAAGCTGTAAAGAAAAAGAGATAGAGAAGCAAAGCACTTCTGAGAGAATTGAAGTCTGGCACGGCTGGTGAAATTGTTTGGTCTGACGAAAAAATTTTCACAGTGGAAATGGCTCACAACCGGAGGAATGACAGAATAATTGGTAAAAGTGCAAAAGACATCCCATACAACCAAAAAACTGTCCACAGAACCATGAAACCTGCTTCAGTAATGGTCTGGGCCGCCGTTTCAGAAACTTGGAGATCTCCTTTAATTTTTGTGGAACAAGGCGCCAAAATCAATGCTAAATGTTATATTGAGTATATTTTGACGCCAATGTTGGAGTCAGCTAAGGATCACTTCGGTAATGACACTCTATGGACATTTCAGCAAGACGGCGCGACTTCACATTCTGCAAATGTCACTCAAAACTGGTGCCATGACCATCTTCCACGGTTTTGGTCCAAAGAAATGTGGCCTCCCTGCTCCCCAGATGTTAATCCTATGGACTTTTCGGTATGGTCCATTCTTGAATCAAAGGCCTGTGGTAAATTCCATCGCAGTGTGGATGATTTAAAGCGTTTGCTCCAGAGATCTTGGAAGGAAATTTCACAAGAACAAATGCGTGCCGCAGTAGGAGGAGTTCGGAGGAGATTTGAGGCTGTTATTAAAAACAAGGAGGGACATTTTGAATAAATTTATGATTTTTGAATTCTTAAAATACATTACTGTAAATTATTAAATATATTTTTTGTTGGATTATAATATGCACTTTCATTTGCTTCCAAACTTACGCCCCACCCTGTATAATAAATAAATTTATAGGAAAATATTTAGTTTATAGTCTGCCATAAAATAGCCAGTTTTCAATGCATCTCGTGTCTCCTTTATAATGAAGGAAGCTCTAGCTATATAGTGACATAGTTGTAGTTCATTATAGAGGAGTTCTACTGTGATCATCTTCAATTAATAATATTGTTACTTTGATAATTAACCACAAACAATTCTTTCTGACTGCTTCTTCCAGTCTCTTGTACTTATTTTCCTTTTGAAGTCAGCAATATGGGCTTTAGTACTGAATTAATGATTCATAATTAGCTAGATGGCCGTATATGACTACCAGCTAGTTTTTTTATTCAATTTGGTTGTTATGTGTTAAATTTCTGTTCTACTGAGATTCTATTTTAGACCTATTTCTTTTTCTCAGGAGAATGAAGAAAAGGAAGCTAAAGAGAAGAAGGAAGATGCAGGAGAAGGAAAGGAGGAGAAAGAGGGAGAAGAAGCAGAGAAGAGTAAAGATGGAGAGAAAGGGAAGGAGGAGACGGATATATCAGAGAAGGAGTACGAGACTTATAATAACAAATATAATCGGTTTAACGATGAGGAGGAGGAAGATGAGGAGGAGGTGGACTTTGAAGGCGTCTTCAATGAAGAGGGTGAAGAAGAGCAAGATGAGGAGCAGGATCTTTGGAATGAAGTGGAGGATGATCTGCAGGCTGTCAAAGGTGAGCCAATTAGTGTTCTTCGTTTTATTTTAGAGAACACTGTATATTTGGGTTATACCGACAGTTGGTAATTGGTATTAGTCTCAGATACTGTTACCTAAAAAAACGACAGCTATACAGAGTATAATACCATAATTATTACTGATACCTAAATTCACCCATACTCAGACTAATCCGATACCTAAAAAAGTGGTAGATATTACGAGTGCTCATACCGATAGTATCGGTATGAAACCAATTTTTAATGACTGATGTAGAATATAATTTATATGACTCTAAAGTAGTTTTTAGGATATTTATACGTGTATTTTTAATATATTTTATGATCAGCTGCTTTGAAATAGTGGTCAGGTGTTATGCCATTTACCCTCATAGAAGTGACAGAGGGAATATTTTTTGATGAAATAAAGCTGTTTACAATAACGTTTTATTTTTGTATTCAATGATCCTTCAATAACTTCTTTTCATCAAAAGTTAATATTATATTGTATTGGAATATAATTTAGGCATGAAAGGGTTAATAGGTAGGCATCATTGCTTCTATTGAATTTAGTAACCTTGTTCAAGAGGTAGGTACTTTTTCTGAGTTCATGAGGAGAATGTTAATGGATATTTTGTTCGTTTAGTTACATTTCAGAGTAGTTGTTAGTTATCTTTCACCACTTTCTAGGTTTCACAGGTACATTTGCAGTTTATTTCTGATAAATATACTGAGATGTATAGGGGTCCCTGATGTAGTTCAGTTGTCCAAGAAATAAATTAAATTTTATTTGTAGGAGGGCATACAGCCCCTGAACCTCCCGTCGAGGGCAATGAAAGATCATAAAGTGTGCAGTATAATAAACTAGCGGATACAACGAACTGCATTTCAATATAATCTGTCTTTTATTTTTTGATATGTAGTTTGTTGTATCCGCTAGTTTGTTTTACTGCACACTTCATGATTATTTAGGGCGCGTGTCCTATCAGTATATTTATCATCAATAAACAGCATATTTACCTCGCTGTGAAACACAAAGTAGTGACAGGCAACTTTTTCTTAGTCACTTGTATTTATTTCTCTTTTATTATTGCAGATACGAATGAAGAAGAGGTGAACGATGAGAACGAAGAAAAACTTAATGGCACGAACGAAAGCGAGAAGATGGAAGAAGGGACTGAAGAGAAGAAAGAAACTGAAGAAGAGAAGGAAACAAATGATGAAGTTGCTACCGAGGAATAAATTATGTTTTAAACTTTCATGTGGTATCTTATCAGCAGTTGCTGGTCAATATTGTATATAGATTCAATCTCATCTAGTACGATTATCCTGATCGAATGAATATAGACAATCTATTCTCATTGTAAATTCTTATATTTAGATTGATATGATAGCTACATTGCATGAAAAGTAGCAATAGGATAAATAACAAGTTATTTTAACTAAAACTCATTTAATGTATAGTTATTACTGGACAATTTGTATCATTTGGACTGGTCTTTGTAGACCAGGTGGTACGAAGCAGAATGTTAAATATCCCGTATGACCAGCTTGCTTTAAAACAGGAGCAGCTATGAGAATAGACCTGTAGTTGTTATCGCTGTGTTTCCTTTTACCGTTCTCTTCACTCTCGGTATCCTCTTTGAACTTTTTCGTCTGCGGCATTGACTGTAAAACCAAGAAACCTTTTTGTAAATAAACGTATGGTATTATTGATTTGTATTATTGTTTTCACAGCAAGGGTGGTATGATATGTAGGGACGTGACATAGTGCAGAGCATATAATATGCACGTGTGCATATATGCTAACCGAGAAATATGCACTTCTTGGTCAATTTTTAACATGTAAATGTTTAACCAAAGCAGTTTTTAACTTATTATTCAAATTTAAAAAGTTTGTAGGTGGAATATTGAAACTACAAATGTATTAAAAAATAATATGACCCTTGGTATTTAGTAGTAACAAGATGGTTTATGATTTTCGAGTCATGACTACAGTAATGAACGGAATGTGATACTTGAATGTTGGATAGTTTAGGACTTTAGAAGACTGAATTTGGCTGAAGGAAGCATTTGCTCCTCTTATTTCTTGTGATGTAGAACGGGTGTTTTCCCAGTACAAAAATACATTAGCAGATAATAGAAGGAGATTCACTGTAGGAAACCTGAAATACCATTTAACAATAAAGTCAAAATCTACTGTTTGAAATTGAATGTGTATATTAGAAATTGACTTACTATTTAAGAAGTCTAAATTTGAAACAGCTTTGTTACATTTTGTTTCCTAACGTTAAACATTTCGCAGTAAAAATAAAAACTTGAGATTACACCTATTTATTGTTAGTTCCATTCAAACCACCAAATTACAATTACATTCAAAACATAACTATATATAGATTAACTTTATTTTAAATTCCGTAATTAACTTTGAGCATATAATAAGCACTCTATATTGAATAATAATATGCATTTTGGTTCAGTATATATGCACATTAATATTTTGCATATTTATGCATATTTCCAATATGCATTTTGGTTATGCATATATGCACATAGACTTTTTGCATATTATATGCAGAAATAGGCATATAATATGCTGCATATCGCGTCAAAAATTATGCATATTTTATGCTGCATATTGTCACATCCCTAATGATACGTATGCGCACTTCCAGATTACAGAGATAACTACCAATTATTATAGTGTTATAGAAGAATTGATGTGAGTTAAGGGAATAAGAGAGTATTCGTGAAGTGGGAGCAAAATAATGATACATACTTTTAATTGAAGAGTTAAGTTACCGGAACTGGGAAATCTAACTGTCTATGACTTATTTGTCGTCATCAATGAAAATATATCAATATTTTGTGTTCTATTTAGATATGGTAGTTAATAAGAGCGAATTGTAACTCTTTAAAGATTTCGTTTTCTATGCATTAGAATAGAAGAAAATGGCTTTGAAGGCTCAACTTAGTGTAGCTACATTGAAATGCAAGTTTAAAGAAGCGAATGAATTAATTATATTAACAAGTGTCATGGACAAAAATTAAACTGAATCTTAATGTAATTTACTTTGTCAGAAAATGAAGAACAGTCCAATAACCCGAAACTTATTATAATGCCAAAAAATAATTTTCACTGCATCACATTACTGTTTGTTCAATGTAACAAAATATTTAAATTAATAACCTGAAACCGAGTGATTCGTTCTTAATTATTCACTACTTCGAACTTTCACCATTTCAATATAGCTATAGTAAGTCGAGTCTACAAAATAATTTTCTTCTAATCTATCTCATAGAAAATGAAACTTTTAAGGAGTTACTAATATATATAATATAGCTCTCAGTGTTGAATTAGGTAATAAAAGCGAGGCTTGTAACTCAACATGATATTGAACCAGGTGGGCCTATGGAACCTGTGCAAATGAAATACAACATCACTTCAGGAATATTAGATATTTCATGGCACGCAACAGCGCTTGTATTTCACCCGCGCTCCAGATTTCCACCTGGATTTAAAACTTGATGGAACAAAACGTGTTACATCATTTTCATTGATATTACATAAATACGTCATAGACAATTAAAGACCGGAATACTATCAGCAACTCAAGACATATTTTTTTAAGTACAAATCTAGATTCCTATCCGAAAGGGCCTCTCAAACCCGATGGTCGTTCCAGGGTTAAGCATTCCTCAGTGTTTATATTCATTAATTGGTGATTTACCTGCAAATCTATTGACGGAACTTGCATTTTTCTCACTGCGAACGTTCGTAGCAAAACTTCTACAGTTCGTATATTTTGAAGTCCATATTTTTGCATCAGTGAACACGTCCTTGAAACCTGAGAACAACGAATATTTAACAATTGTAATCATTATTTGTGGTAACATAGGATAAGATAATAATTCTGTTGGCATTTTCTGTATGAATGTTTTCAATAATCCAGGTTGCAAACAAGAAGAAAACTTTATCAATAGCTATAGAAAAGAATATACATTTTTATTCAACTACAGGCAGGCCAGGCTTTCATAAAAGTTGAAATAATTGCGAGGCATGGCTCGAAGTTATTATAGAACGTAGACATAGAAAATGGAAACCACTTCATGTGAGGTTTATTTCACTGTAACTAAGATAGGCATCACTATTATTTATTATTCAGATGTGGTTATTAGAAGAAATTTGTCCAGAAATTAGTATTTATAACAGGAGAAACTTTAAATACATTCACTACTTTGAACTTACATCAGCTGATTCTAGCAACAAACACTGCAATATATGCTAAGTTTAGCCCTTGAATTCTAATTCATAGAAAATGAAATTTTAAGGATTTACAATTCTATAATAACTTCGAGTTACGACTCGTTCTTATTACGATTAGCTATAAGTCTGAGTCGTGATTATGGTAATTAAAGCGAGGCCTTCCTGTAGCTAGCTAAACAGGAAATAGCTAGTTATAAATCACTTCATTTCATGTTTTTGTTCACAATGTAGCAAATTTGCTGAAGTTAAAAGGGAGATTGAAAAACGCACACACAAAAAAAATATAGCTAGTAAAAACTAAAAAGTCGCCATGACAAACATAGTCAGTACTTTCCTAATTGAAAAATTATTATTTAATTTGGCGAGAGCAAAATTCAAACACAATTTGTCATCCAATGACATCATTTTTATCCTCTTACACCTTACAATATTGAACAGCAAAATTGAAATAATTATCAGGTAGATGGAAAATTATTTTTTAATAATAGTTATCGGTTGTTTTGACGATATTTTAAACTAATTGTACTACAGTTATTGTTTGACAATATCACTTCATTTATTGATTGTTAATATTTATGAATATCTGAAAAAGGTTTTCCTTTTGACCTTACCTGTTCAATACAAGGTGAGAAAGAGCATATCCTTCCCCCTGTCCCTAGAGTTGCATTCACAGCGTGGTGGAGTGCCAGCCAAGGCTTAGGAAGGTCCATGAACACAGCATCAGCCTCCCCCTCCACCTCCCAACCTTCTGCGTAAACATCTCTACGCGTGATAGTCACACGGGATGATAAGCCGTGTTGACGGAACTCTTCTAAAGCCTTCTCAACCCTTTCCTGAAAAAGTTAATAATAAATTTGTATCATTGAGCAGCTTCAGTCTGTCCGTCACACTAAACTGGATAAAAATATTCTGGTGATCTTGAATATATGGTTCTATTAAATAAATATTATATTCAGTTGAATAAATTCAATCAAAAGAGGAGAGCTAGAGGTTATTATCACATAAACTGAACTGAATCAGTGTCTTTAATACTGATCAAATGTCATCATTTGGGCATCAGCAGTACATACATTAGTTTGAATAATATTGGCACAGTATTGCATCGGAGAGCACGGATATGCACCAACATGTGACTACTTACTTCATGGAAGTCTGAGGTGTACAATTGTCCCTCGTCTCCAATAGTCCTAAGGAATGCGTGAGAAAGAGACCCGCTGCCAGTGCCAGCCTCACAAACTTTAGTCCCGGGTAATATGTTCAGACGACCTAAAATCTGAAAAAAAATATTATGGATCATTGTCTAAAATTTGCAATAACATTAATTTGTTTAATAGACAGTATAATAGCTACTTGAATGAGAAGACTAAAAAAATTATCTAATAAATAGGGAAACATTGCATTGGACACTTGATTAGGGTTACAGTATTCAGAGATTTCTAAATGTCAAATTGGTTCATAAAATAATTGAACATCCATATTCCAAGTGTCAAGAAATGGAGTAGCTATGATTAGCCATGATGGAATTTTTATGATCTAAGTGTAATAGGTTCCAAGAAGACATAACATATCCACTAAACGAGAAAGTTGTGAATTATTAAAGCTAGGGTAATTTCTTAATTATCGCTCAGTTTTCCATTTTCGGATACATAAGAAAGAAATATATAATAATTATTATTTAACTTTTATTTTAGTTTGCATTAAGAAAAATATCTTAAAGATACCTGCAGGTATCATGGATACCAATTAAAATATAAGTTATATAATAACTATTATTATGTCCTAAAATGTGGGACAGGTTGATAATTAAGAACTTACCCTACTAGACACTTACCATGGCAATATCTGTAGAGTAAAGTATTTGTGTCCGATGAGGAAGAGTCAGTGTCCAGAGTTCAGGAGTAGGATAAAGGGCAATTCCCCACCCCTTGCTAAACTGCACTCTGCTCCCATACGGCAAACCAACCAGCGACATCACCTTCAGTGACCCGTAGGTAGATTGGAATACATTTTCTATCTTCTCGCCGTGTTTGTTTGTTACATGGGGAACAACCTGCAAAATTATAACGATTAAATATCAATAGGATATTTATTTACATATTTCAATGCTAGATGATTATTTGAGAATTGAATATTGGAAAATATTTATATAAGAATTTCCACCATTATTTCAATTACTTTACTCACTGTGATAGCATAACTGTTAGTAATGCTTATATACAAAATGACAGTGTCATTCTCTTCTATGAATTGCTTCACTGTGTTAAAACTCATTTTAAATATTTAAATATATCTGGAACAGAATGAATTCAATTTGTTAAAAGAAATAAAGAATACCAAAATCTTACAACTCAAACATAAATTTAATTATTGTGAAGTTGAAAAAAAACAAATTGAAAAACAATTAAGATGACAATATTGAATTGTATAATGAACAAATTTACAAATATATACTAATTTTTCTTTGAAATTAAAATTGCCAAATGGAAAATTTCAAATGTGCATTTATATAAACTATGATGACTTAAGTTTATCAAAATACATTGGTTATACATGTTGGTGGAATTTACCATGAAATACAGTCTGAGTAGTTTCTCCAAAATCAAAATAACCAGAATACTCCAAAATGGCTCCATTAATTACATGTAAACATAGGAATTAATTAGAAATTTGTCTCCAAGATCTTAAAAAGATATATTTTCCCTCAAAAACGTCTCTAAGGAACTTCGGCGACAAACCAAATAAAATAGTATGGCTCACAAACTCCCCATTTTTCCCTCCAAAAAATGATAAAATTGCCAAACTTCTCTTCAAAATGATCAAATTATCATAAATTCTCTACAAATAACATTGTAGCATAGCCCGCCCGCATAGGAGAAAAATAGATAATTCTAGCCATTTGCAATTGAACAGCTCAAAATAACTGTCACTAACTCGCCATTAAAATTGCGAGTTTGGACATGTTTTATTACCAGTCTGCAGAATATGGGACATTTTAAACATTTTCTGTGTAAACAAACCTTAATTTTCTCCTATGTATACACTCATTTTACTGAGAACAGAAGCCAAAATAGAGGATTTCTTGGAGAACAGATTACCAGTTCGTGCAGTCTGGCTATATTACCTGGGCGACTAGGACATGCTTTGCAGACTGGAGAGACGCATTATGCAGATTGGATCAATTTAACTGTGAAAAAATATATCTCAACAGACTCTACCCAGTACCAAGACTAAAGGAACTAGTAAAACTAAATTCTAAATTGTTCTCCAAGAAGTAAAATACATGTAAATGTTAAATGTAGGAGAAAATTAAGGATTGTTTGCACAGAAAATGTTAAAAATGTCCCACATTCTGCAGAATGTGGGACCCTGCTTACTGCTTAGAATTAGTAATTTATGTATAGCATGCACTGCCATGCAAAGTTCAATTTTTTCAAATATTATGAAACATATACCGAGTTTTACATACTTAAAAGAAATAATGTGTAGTTTCTACAGAGTTGCCTTTAGGATGAGTTCTCAAATAGTTGATTTTGAATCTCTAAACAAAGTTTAGTACTAGTCAATCAGAAGAGTTATTTTTCCACCCTGGCGAATATGGGAAATATTTGGGATATTCTCTCTGACCAATTTTGAATTAATTCCTATATTTACATTAATTTTGCTACAAACACTTCTGAATTAATCCCTCTATTTACATTAATTTTGCTACAAATAGAATAAGAGATCTCTACAAACACTTAACCAGTTTCTACAGACTGGCCAACCAGTGTGAAAAGTACAACAGGATTTGACCGATTTGTAGATTAATCCTGCGTCCAAGTTTTATTTAATTCCATGTTCCCATGTAAACAGTCTGCAAACCACTCTGGAAAATACTGCCAGTCTGAAAAGTAAAGCAGGATTTGTGGATTAATACTGCACCCAAGTCCTATTTAATTCCTATGTTCCCATATTTGCTGCGCCCAAATCGCAGTTTCTGTAAAAAATCCTGGGTCTGAGTAGACCTTCTTTTCAGAATGGGAAAATAGGTACCTTCGGCTAACAAATGAATTTCATAAGCTAATTGCTGCTGATTATGCAGTTTCCATTAATTTATCACTGTATTTTAACGTTTACTTAACTCCAACAGAGTAATTAATCTATCAGAAGAGACCACTACTTCCAGAGTGCTGAGTGCTCTGCACGTCAGTGTATGAGATATTTAAATTTTGGGGCAATTTTTCACCAAAGATTTTCAAAATTCTCTCTAAAATGGCCAAAAATCTCCAAATACTCTCCAATAATGAATAATTGCATGTAAAAATAGGAATTAATTTGAAAATTGTCACCAGATAATTCAGCTCAGGAGACTAATTTCAAGACTGCCACTCTGGAAAAAGTGGTCTTTTCTGATGGATTAATCACTCTGTTGCCAGTCTGTATTTGGTGCAGAAAATCCCACTGACTTTTTGAAAAAGCTGAAAAAATCCACCATAAATTTCCAGTAATTTGGCTGATCCACCAACATTTCTCTCCATTTTCCATCGAAAATTAATGGTAACATAGGAATAAATAGCTAAAAATCCACCACCTTTGATAGAATAAAGGAGAAAAATTCTACCGACATGTCGGTGGAATTTACCATGAAATACAGACTGGCATAGGAATTAATTCAAAATCTCCCACAGCTAAATTAATGGTAACATAGGAATTAATTAAAGATATCCCGCAGAGATCTTCAATTTCTAAAATTCAATCAAAAACTCCCGCAGAGAGTCTTGGAAAAATGTTCCATATTCTGCAGACTGGGTCGCCAGATAAACTTCACAAGTTCACAACTTCATGCATCTTTTGCAGACTGGAGTCTTAGACCTGAATAGCATGACAGTGACATATGTGACAACACAGTGACATTGACAGTAATAGTCGGTGTATAGAATCACCGAAACGGACCGAAACGACGGAAACGGTCCGATTGGGGACCAATTGTGGTCCAAAACGGACAGATTGGGGTCCCAGGTAATAAAAGCATGTGCAAACTCACCATTTTAATGGCGAGTTTGTGACAGTTATTTTGAGCCCTTCAATTGCAAATTGTGAGAAATATCTAATTTTCTCCTATGCTACAATGTTATTTTAGAGAGCCTCAGAGCCAGACTTCAGGAACTGGTAAAGTGTTCTCCAAGAAATCCTCTAATTTAGCTTCTGTTCTCAGTAAAATACATGTAAATATAGGAGGAAATTAAGGATTGTTCGCACAGAAAATGTTAAAAATGTCCTATATTCTGCAGACTGGTTAGAGAGAATATATGATAATTTGATCATTTTGGAGAGAAATTTGAATTTGGTGAATTTTGGAAAGTCAAATGGAGAGTTTATGAGACATACTATTTTACTTGGTTGGGGTCCAAAATGGACCGAATGGGAACCAAGCCGGATCTAATCGGGCCGAAAAAATTTTGAGTGGAGGGGACCCTTGAAATATTTTTTGAAGAATAATTAATGATATCATGATATGAGCATTCAAAGTAGCTATTGCTTTTTTTTCAACATAAGTAGGTAGCTATTATCAGTTAAATAACTCATTCTAAATATTATTTTTTTTTTCCAATGTATAGTACCACTGTACCCAGACTGCAGGAACTGGTAAACTGTTCTCCAACTTCCAAGAAATCCTCTATTTTGGCTTCTGTTCACAGTAAAATACATGTAAACATAGGAGGAAACCAGTCTGTATTTCATGGTAAATTCCACTGACATGTCGTTGGAATTTTCTCCCCTTTTGAAAAAGATATTCTGACAAAGTCAGTGGATTTTTGTCTAGTTCAAGAGTATGTACCAAGTCGCCGAATAATTGTCGACTTAAAATTAGTGAAAATAAGTATCTTTCACATATATAGACGACTAATGAGCACTTAAATTAGATTTAAAATTATATTTGGTGAATCATAAACGGCAGAACCGCGCATCTTTGTTGAAACTCTGCAGAATAGGGAACATTTTTCCAAGACTCTCTGCAGGAGTTTTTTTTATTGAATTTTAGAAATTGGAGATCTCTGCGGGAGATCTTGAATTAATTCCTATGTTACCATTAATTTAGCTGCGGGAGATTTGGAATTAATTCCTATGTTACCATTAATTTAGCTGCGGGAGATTCTGAATCTGCTGCTGAGAGTCAGAGAGTAACTCTCTCTCAAATTAAAATCTCTGTGGGAGAAGAGACACATTCTGCAGACTGGTTGAAATGTAAAGTTGTAAACAAAGCAGCTATTTTGTTTTGATATGCAGATATGGCGCGCTCCATGATGTAGCTATAATTCAAATTGAGTATCAGTTTTCTGTTTTCGGTGTTCTTTTGTTATGAATGAATAATGTGGTCACTACTTGTCATTTTAATTTGATGCTCTCTGACTAATTATCGGAAAAAAAATGAATAACTATGAAAGAAAGTATGCCTCTCTCATGCTCTCTGTGATTGGCTGGTATCAGTTATATGCCTCTCTCTGATTGGCTGATACACTCTCAATTAATTTAGGTAGTTATAATAATATAGGTATATTGAGGACTGTTGACTTTCAAAATTGGAATTAAGTTATGACGACTGGCGAGTGCATTACTAATTTTAGTTGACTTATTTTTGAAAAAAAAAAAATATTATTATTGGCAACTCAATGAACATTCTCTGAAACTAGGGATCCGATTTTTGACTATTTATTCCTATGTTATCATTAATTTTCGGTGGATAAATTGGGAAAATGTTGGTGGATCAGCCAAATAATTGGAAATTTCTGGTGGATTGTTTCAGCTTTTTGAAAAAGTCGGTGGAATTTTTAGCACCAAATACAGACTGTGGAGGAAATTAAGGATTGTTCGCACAGAAAATATTAAAAATGTCCCATATTCTGCAGACTGGTATAGTACTAACTAACAACTATTCAAGTGTTTTTATGAACTACTTATCTCAGTTTCCGCGTTTCGGCCTGATTAGAACCGGCTTGGTCCCCATTCGGCCAAGTAATAAAGCATGTCCAAACTTGCCATTTTAATGGCGAGTTTGTGACAGTTATTTTGAGCTCTTCAAATGCAAATGGCGAGTTTTATCTATTTTTCTCCTATGCTTCAATGTTATTTTGGAGAGAATTTATGAAAATTTGATCATTTTTGAGAGAATTTGTTGAATTTTGGAGAGAGCTGGACCAGTCTGTATTTGGTGCACAAAATTCCACTGACTTTTTGAAAAAGCTGTAAAAATCCACCATAAATTTCCAGTAATTTGGCTGATCCACCAACATTTTACCCATTTTTCCACCGAAAATTAATGGTAACATAGGAATAATTAGCAAAAAATCCACCGACTTTGCCAGAATATTATTTTCAAAGGGGAAAAAATTCCACCGACATGTCGGTGGAATTTCCCATGAAATACAGACTGGGAGCTGGAGAGACAAATGGAGAGTTTATGAGACATACTATTTTACTTGGCCATTCGGTCCGTTTTGGACCCCAATCAGGCCAATCTGTCAGTTTTGGACCACAATTGGTCCGTTTTGGTCCCCAATTCGCAATCCGTCTATTTTGGTCCCCAATCCGGCGGTCTGCAATCCGTCCGTTTTGGTCCTCAATCGGTCTGTTTCCGTCCGTTTCGGTGATTCTATGTACCCCAGTAATAGTCATCTATCTGAAAAGAAAATTATAGTAAGTTTAAACAATGAGCTTGCCCAGTATGCAGAATGCGTCTCTTCTCCCGCAGAGATTTTAATTTGAGAGAGAGTTACTCTCTGACTCAGTCTCTCAGCAGCAGATTCAGAATCTCCCGCAGCTAAATTAATGGTAACATTATTACTAACATAGGAATTAATTCCAAATCTCCCGCAGCTAAATTAATGGTAACATAGGAATTAATTCAAGATCTCCCGCAGAGATCTCCAATTTCTAAAATTCAATAAAAAAACTCCTGCAGAGAGTCTTGGAAAAATGTTCCCTATTCTCATTCTGCAGACTGGCCAAGTAATAAAGCATGTCCAAACTCGCCATTTTAATGGCGAGTTTGTGACAGTTATTTTGAGCCCTTCAATTGCAAATGGCAAGTTTTATCTATTTTTTTCCTATGCTACAATATTATTTTGGAGAGAATTTATGAAAATTTGATTATTTTGGAGAGAATT
The DNA here is from genome assembly GCA_947561585.1 of Caprella mutica. Lineage (NCBI taxonomy): Eukaryota > Metazoa > Arthropoda > Malacostraca > Amphipoda > Caprellidae > Caprella > Caprella mutica. The sequence continues at coordinate 142,134 of CANNZV010000353.1, read as the reverse complement.
TGTTGAATTTTGGAGAGACAAATGGCGAGTTTATGAGACAAACCATTTTACTTGGCAAACTAGCCAGTCTGCAGAATGTGTCCAGTCTGTATTTCATGGTAAATTCCACCGACATGTCGGTGGAATTTTTCCCCATTGAAAATAATATTTTGGCAAAGTCGGTGGATTTCTAGCTATTTATTCCTATGTTACCATTAATTTTCGGTGGAAAAATTGGTAAAATGTTGGTGGATCAGCCAAATTATTGGAAATTTATGGTGGATTTTTTCAGCTTTTTCAAAAAGTCAGTGGAATTTTGTGCACCAAATACAGACTGGGAATGTGTCTCTTCTCCCGCAGAGATTTTAATTTGAGAGACAGTTACTCTCTTACTCTCAGTAGCAGATTCAGAATCTCCCACAGCTAAATTAATGGTAATTAACATAGGAATTAATTCAAAATCTCCCGCAGCTAAATTAATGGTAACATACTACATAGGAATTAATTCAAGATCTCCCGCAGAGATCTCAAATTTCTATAATTCAATCAAAAACTCCCGCAGAGAGTCTTGGAAAAATGTTCCATATTCTGCAGACTGGCAGACTGGGAACTTGCTAATAAATTAATAATCTTAAAAAGAAATTTGGCTTCTTAATAAGTTAATGTTATGGCGAGCTCAAATCTGAGCTAGTTAGTAGTTACGATGCACACTTCATCTTCTTTATCAAAGGTGGATATTACCACCTAAAGATTAGTGGTTCTCCGAAAGGTGAATCGTTTGACCTGAAAACTTTTAAGCAATATACCCACGTGGGTTACACATGTAGTTACAACAGATTCACATATATCCACAAAAGGATATATGTCGAAAATCTCTATTGTATGGAAAATTCTTCAGTTCAAAATATATAAATTAATTTACGACTAACATAATCATTATTATTTATAAAAACCTTTAGCTGAACCTATGTATTATATCATTATCTATTAAATTATATTAAATATGCATATTAATTAAAAAAACATTTCCTATTTATTCAAAGGTCCTCTCCAGGCTCTGCAAAAAAGGTTTATTACATAATATTATATAACTAAGATTTAGATTCATAATTATTCTGGAAACCACAACCAATTCGGTTCGATAAATATTTTTATATTTGCTTTAAGAGTTTTGAACACCATATGTGCAACAACTGTACGAAATTAACTTTAATCTGCGCTGAAGAAAACAGATTGTAAACTTAAAGGGATAGTAAAGTGAAAATCAAAGAATCGCCAAATTGGTTTTAAATCGATTCAGAATATCTATAATTATGTAATATTTGAATGCTCGTTAATTTTTAAAATGTTCATATAAAAAGTATATAATAAAATTAGCGACACCTAGCGGAAGCATTACCACTCATTAGTATGTACGTGAGTATGTTTGTTGTTTTCATATTAATTTAGGTATGCAGTAATCATGCTTTGTTTGCGTCAAAATGATGAAAATATTATGGGAATTCGTAGACAAGAAGGCATAGTTTTGAAAATAAAGCCATCTCTTCACTTGAACTAGAATCTAGGTAGAAACTTAACTCAATTTGTATGTATACAAGATGGCGCCCCTGATTGTGGCGCCATCTATCGTTAGCATTTGATAGGAAATTAATTATATATATATAAAATGGGATCTTCCCATTTGACAACCCCCACCAGATTTAATTTATTTTATATGTATTTTTGTCTATAGAAACCGAAAATCAAAACAGTTTTTTGTAGAAACTAAGTTATTTATTTCCTATGTATTACTGAAGGATTGAGAACTTTGAAAAAAAAACTCGTGTTTTCATTGAAATTACTCAAACATTATAGATTTTGTACATGCACGCTCCCCAAATAACTATATCGAATATATTTCCAGTTTCCGTGACATTTTCAATTTATTACTTCAATGCTGATATATGTGTAATGGGGGGCGTGCCGCCCACAATACCCCCCTGCCAGGTCATTAAACAATCATGAAGAGTGCAGTACAACAAACTAGCGGATACAACAAACTACATTACGGCTATCTTTGACCAAGTTTGGCCAAAAAGCGTGAAAACACGAGTTTTTTTCAAGTTCCCAATCCTTCAGTAATACATAGGATATAAATAACTTTAAACCCTCATATCTCAAAAACTATTAGTTTCTACAAGAAACGGATTTGATTTTCGGATTCTATGGAAAAAATACATATAATAAAATAAATTTGAATTAAATTTGGTGAGGGTCTTCAAATGGGAAAGATCAATAAAATGATATATCTCCATTATTAGATTTTATTGAACATTGCAATGTCACACGATATACTTCATTCTTACTAAGCAATCTTTTGACATTAAAATTGTTAAAACAAAAAATGACTACTGCCCCTTTAATGTTTTGATTTCAAATTTTAGTTTTGTAAACAAACTATGTCTTTTCAGCCTTCGTTAGAGATTTTAATTATTTCTTGAAAAGTTGAAGTATAGAAACATTCCTATTTACCTAATTTAAATTCAAAACTAACCAACTGTGTAGGCTACCTACATTCTTTTTCATCAGACTGAAAATTAGCAAGTCTGATATAAATTGGGTATTTTAGAGTTTTGATTATAAAAATATTTGAAAACATAGAATTATAATATCCATTTTCAAGGGGTTTGCAGCAATGCCTTCCATATTATTAGATTAACACAACAAAAAAATTCTTGATCGTTCAGCATATATCATTTTTATTCTCAGTTTTAGTTATTAAATAGGATCCATTGATCACTCGACTTATAGGGTTATTTCCTAAATTACCCACGTACACACGTACGTGGGTACAAAAACCCTACGTACACACGTAGGGTTTTTAAGTCTTTCCACCAGACTTTTTGCTAAGCACCTCCTACTTTTTCCACGAGAATATAAGAAAAAAAAGATGAAATTATTATTTATTTTATAGTTAGTATCCATGATACCTGCAGATATCAATACCAACTGAAACAAATAAAATAAGATACAGAGATATTGAACAAATTTAAAGCAAGTATACACTCTGAATGAAACCTAATTTTTTTGAAAATTATTACCCATGTTTTGCATTGCTGAAGAAGTCCAGCTATTCAGTTTAAATATTTGATTAGTTATTTTATTTAACTTGATCATAAATGACATAATATAATAGCTACATAGAATAAACTTTTCATCAACAGTTATATAACTGCTGAATATATATGTGTTATTTCATCATCTATTCAGATTTTATGAGACTGCAATTATCTCTTATATATTTTGTTAACACTCAATAATGTCTTTCTTTCTATTCCTAATTGAAGAAAAACACATTTTTAAGACTACGAATTTTCCGTGGACGTATTTTCCGCGGACGAATTTTCCATGGACAAATTTTCTATGGACGAATTTTCCTAGCACCATAAAAACTAACTATTATCCTGAAAAATATCAAATAATTCTGAACAGTTTAGTATGAATATTTGATGATAGAAATGAAAGTCAATACTAGAGAAATAAAGTTTAATGGTTGCTAAGGCCTAATATCAATTATTATTACGAACATATTGATGATAATCAATTCTAAACAAAAAGAGAGGTAGGTAGCTACCTACATTTTAAAATGAGACTAAAAATACATTAATATCAGCGAGAGCTTGCCCTGTATTGAGAGTATAGCAGGATACCTTGGATGACCACATAACATCTGAAAGGACCACATAATACCTTAAATGTTCACGGACCAGTTGCCACAAGAACCCCATCCTGTGCAGTAACCGAAATGGGTGACCTGAAATAGGGGAGAAATATTAGAAATTTGTGGTTAATTATAATATATATTGAAGCTACACTTTTAGGGATGAATTATACACAGAACGAAAGTAATTATAGAAAATGTAAGTCTTTCTCCAAGTGCAATTGGTTCTCTTCGGGCCATATTAGAGTTGTTCCAATAGATACCTCCTTGATGAATACCGAACTAATTCAAAAGTTCTGAGTGTTATTCATGTCATATTTAGGTATTTTATTAGTGTCTCTCGATCAAGAGTAGAATTAGGTACGGACATCCAATCATCTTCTAAGGATCATAAAACTTCAGGTACAGAAGTGTTTAGTTACCTTGAAGGGTTCAGAGTCTAAAGAATTCACTATATATTCATGTTTAGTTGCCTTGCAAGGTTCAGGGTTTGAAATATTAATTATCTTTTCCTGTTTAGTTAGCTTGAAAGCTTCTGGGTCAAAAGTATTCACTATACATTCATGTTTAGCTACCTTGAAAGGTTCTGGGTCTTGCCACTCCATGAAGGGATCCTCTCCCTGTCTTCCAACCTTAACGAACCCATCCCTAATGCTGATGTAGTAAACTTTCTCAGAGCCATCACACTCGTCAGGAGTATCTACCTTAACAACTGTGGTTTCTGTAAAAGAATTAATCATTTAGAATTTTTTACAATTTATGTTTTAATAAATTGTAGTTACAATTTTTTAGTGAATTTTTTACAAATTCACTACATACTCAATTCTCAATTATAGAAGTTTGTTTTAATAGAAGGTTCTACTAAATCATATATAAAATAAAACCATCATCATAAATCCAGAATTATAATAAATCTTTATTTTGGAAAATCACCCACCTTTGCTTTTACGGATAGCAGAGTTCTGGTTCTCCCATGCCCCGATGAAGACCTCGTACATGAGAGGAGTCTCTTCGGCTGCTGTGGTGAAGCTAAGATGGGCGTCATGGTCACAGCTAACCTTGAAGGTGACCATATCACCATACATTGGCTCGAAGTTGTATTCTAGTTTGTCTTCAGAAGGTTTGCAGCATTCGTCTAAAAGGAAAAATATGTATTTTTAATTTTCCGAAAGACATGGGGCCACCTAGCTAGTACGAAATAAATAGCAACACAAAATTAAATTGTAACAGAATTTAAAACCATGAAATAAAATTACAAATTTCCCTAGAGCTTACGGAGGAAAGAGAAGGATCCGGTTGCGCCGTAGCCGGTGGAGAAACCAAAGTGGGTTACCTCCACAGGTCCAGGAAGGGAGCACCTCATGAAGGGTTCATATTCGTCAGCCTTTCCGACCCTAACATCGTCGTGGTCAAAGGCAACCCAGAACTCCCTGGCCTCATCAGCACTCAGAATATCAGGAGTATCGACCTTTACGAGATCATCTCCTGTGATGGGAAACAAAATTTAGTGAATGGTAGTCAGACAAGTATGCAAAAACAGACAGGTATGCATTTTGTCACTATCGAAACTGACCTTGGTTGAACCTGACAGCAGAGTGAGCACCTTCCCAGCCCCCGATGAACACCTCGAACATAGGATCACTCCCACCCTCAGCAGATGCGAAGGCGAGATGACAATCGTGAGCAGCTTGGACTGTAAATCTGAGAAAAACATTCAGAAAATTTAAACATCAACTGTGTGAGTATAAATGTTGGAAGCTGTAATTTTTGTTAAAGATTATTTCTCACAATGACAATTCACATAAGGTAACCCCTGACACTAACCTCAGGGTTTTGCCGCAAAGTGGCACCCATCTGTACTGCTTCTCGTCTCCAGTCTCACGAACAGGACATTCACCTGAGAAGAAAAATGAAATCATTAGAAGTCATTCCAGTCTATTAGTTTAACCACTAGTTTGGAAGAAAAAGCCATTTACTTGATTTCTAAATGAAAATGAATAAAACAAGTTCGAAGAAGTAACCTGAAGAAAGAAATGGTTACATGAATGGTCGGTCATATAACACCACTAATCGGGTACAGTACAATAAAGTCACCTACCACCAGAGGTGGCCGTTCCGCACAAATGTACGCAAATCTCTGTGGACCAACAAATGGGTTCAAAAGCTCTGATACAGACAGACGTCACAAAAGGACTTACGTGTTTCGGAACGTCTTTATTTTACTCCGAACTTCCGTATCTCTGAAAACTTGTGGTGATCACTTCCGATATCTCTGTCGACATTTTCCGATCTATCCATTGACAATTTTCCCTTTTTTGAACTAAATTTACATCTTTTTCTCGTTCAGTTAGCAATAAATTTAACCAATCTAGCTATAAAGGAAAGGAAATTAAGATAATATACTAAATTAACTGGTTTTCTACGTTAAATACAGTTTTTTTAATCAGAAAGCTTTAAATTTGGATTATGAATGATAGGAATGAGTTAAATTATTTAGGATTGGAAATGTTCGGAAGGTATCGGAATTAAGGTTCGGAAGTTCGAGGACAAATGTTCAGGAAGAGCAGTTAGCACGAAAATGTTGAAAATCGGGTTCATTATTGAGAATTAAAACCGGCAAAAATTCTGGTACGAATTAGGAGTACGAAAAAAGGTTCGAGTGCCCACTTCTGCCTACCACCACTAGGCGAGTACCTAACACAAAATCTAAGACTTCTTAGTTTAAGAGCATAACCCTAGCGCTATCCTCTATAACTTCAAATAGCGTTAAAAAAATGATAAACATGGTAAAATATAAAAATGCAATTTCTGCAAAATATTATTTCTTTATAGGTATGAAAAGTTACAGTATCACAACTAATTTTAGTTTTGCAACAGAAAATATTTCTCTAGGAGTCTAGAATAAGAAGGAAAGAAAATCCCCTAGCAAATTACCTAAATATTTATTCTACACGCACAGCATCAAAAGCAATTACTAATAGCTAGAATTATACCAGACATGACAGTTCCATATAATGGCTTACAGGAATGCCATTGTATTCTATACTGTATGAGTAAAATATTCAAATTATATCTTAAGATGCATGTAGAATTGTAAATGTTCTGGATCCATCATGTAGCCGACCCGTAAAAGGAATTTCTATTTTTTTAAATCAATTTCCATCAAAAACTGGTAATTGAACTCGGAATATTTTATGGTCTATTCTTTTTACTAATTGAAACAACGCAGTCTTTTCTTACAATAACACTTATTATTCATCAGCTAAAAGGAGAATTCATTCTACCTACCATCACTGGAATAGTTCTACATGCAGAGTTCATACCTAAGGTACACCCTTATAAGTGGGTAACACCGATGACGTGATGCTTTAACTTTAGCCATGACTGAACTATTGTGTGGTAATTAAAGAGAAGACAGGTAAAGTTGTGTTGTGGTGAAATAATACAATAGTCAGTGTTTGAAGATAATTGGAATAGGAAATGAAACTTAACGCTAACTCACCTGTAGAGGAATGTTATATGTAAAAAATGTTAACCAAGGTATCCGTGAAAATAGCTAATCCAAAAAAAATCAAAGTAGCACCAAAAGAAACAAACAACGAAACAACCAAAAAATAAATAGTTAACGAAACAATTAAAGCAGCAACGAAACAACCAATGGAACAACCAAAGTAGCAACAACAACTTAAGTTGCTTCGCCCATTTTATAGGATATTTGCTTATTATGTTTCATATGCGTTATCAACAAAGATAAGTGATGTTCAATAAAGTTAACTCCTATATTAGATAAATAATAAAATACTATTTTATCTGTAATTATAATATTTAATAATTTACCACTTTTTACCTACATTACAAATACAAATATGTACATAGCCGTCCATACAATAAGTAGCTACATCTGTTAACTATAACGGGCAAGATTGAATTGATGCAAGTGACAGTTGACCGTGAAGAGATTTAGTCAAGTTCACGCTACTTTAAATTGATATTAACATATTAACAAGAAGTTGTTTCTTTTATATGATTCTGTCTCACTCTGAGAAAAAAATATGTTCTTGAAAAATAATATAAATCGAATGGTTCCATATTTTAAATCATATAAAAAATTACATAATTACTGACTTTTATATTATTTATTATATAATTTTTTCTTATATGATCGAAAACATGGAACTGTCTATAACTCTGAAGTTACCCTGAGCCTGTATAGCAATAATGAATACTTTAATAAATTCTTATAAATAAGTGGAAATAGATAAAGCACACGTAACTTCTATTTTGATCCACTGCCAAGTTTCTATCGGTAGCTGACCATCATTACCGGTAATATGGTAATTATAATGCAGTGTTAATACTACCAGAAATAAACAATTAATCATAAACTGTTCTTTTTTGTAGCGTACCTCAATTATTTCAACTCATAGTAAAATTAATCACCAATAGAGTGAATACTCAATCACCGTTCACCGGCACTTCATAGAAATTACTACTTTTCGGACAGATCAATATTTTCGATCATAAGGAAAACTAAATAATTTAATATCTAAACTAGTTGTATTTATTGGTATCCATGATACCTGCAGGTATCATGGATATAAATTAAAATTTAAAACTCTATGTTTTTTTTATGATAGACAATGTAGAACTGTCCGATAATTCGTGACTTATCCTACTTTAATTGCATATTAAAGAAACAATGTCCTCAAATGATCGGTAACTAGTAGTGTATCGGCAATTGAGTTAATTCCCCTCCAAGCAATTCTCACCTCCTCTACGAAATCATTGTACGGTAATGAGAAATTTACACCAAGAATAGAAATGATCATAGATTTAGTTTCCTTGCAGCAGACATACATACTAACACACACACAGCCCCACCCATGAACTTTATGTTGCTATGTCGTAAAGCTCATTTTACTGTAAATACATGTCACAAATGATTTTTTGGGTAGTATTAGTAATAATAAGCAGAAATGGATAATATATACGAAAAAAAAAGCAAAAGATAGAACTTTGTGTAAAAACTAATATCATCATTCTTCTATATTCGGATAATTAGTTCACTTATCAAGTTACCGTAAAAAATAACCAATTTTATATATCTAGGTAGTCAGACTATTCTGTATTATTTTTCCTGGTACCTATATCCAATACAACCAATAAAATTACTGTAACTAATAGTCAAAACGAAATTATTAGAATTGGCTGATGTATCTTCAGTAAGTCAGTATTTATAAATTTTAAATAGAAAAAAGTTTCCGCTTGTCTAAATCATCCTTCAAAAAATAATGAAAAATTAAAATTCTGACGTCGACGAACAAATTTACAGATATAGGCTAGAAAAGAAATTACAAATACCATTTAGCCATTTTTCTTATTGATTATACGATTACTATTCACATTAAATAAATATATTAGATGTGTACCGATAATATATAAGGTAACACTGTCATAACCTGTTCAGGATTCCTTGAACACAGCAGGATAATGACATAGGAACAGAAACCGCAAATCTAAAATTTTACACGAGGTAATAATCTAAATTCTACATTAAAAGAGTGTTTAAAAGTTCAAACTATAGTCCGAATAGGTAATGTAATAAATAAACACCACTCACCCATTTTAAAAGTTTAAAAAAATATTTCCCGAGTTGATGGAAGGACAGAAGATGTTGATTGCAGAGAGGTCACCACAAAGTAACTGCAAGGAGTCACATCGCCTGCATAGGTCTTTATATAGCCCAGGCAGACAGACACGACAGTCACACAAACGAGAAACCGACACTAGGGTTCACTGTACACCATAACACACGGTACTGACAATCGAGAGATTTCATGAGAGTGACGTCATCAGAACTCCCATTCTATATCAGATTAAATGTTTGAAGAGTTATTAATTCAATGATTATTGCCTTTATATTGAATTAGTAATGTATATATTCAATTTTTTAAGTTGAAAGTAGCTAATTTTGGGTTTAATGTGTTGTTTTAATGACGTCACAATCCACCCGATTGTCACTACTGTGCCTATTTTCTCTAAAATATCACGGCTCACAGTACAGTGATTAACACAAGAATAGAGTCAAGAGAAGGTAGAAATAGACTGATGTAAACATCGTGAATTCCTGACACTGTATTCGACGCTCATGAACTGTGACTGTTTTTCACGTGGGATGGTGTGTACCTAAACAAGGCTTTTAAAACCTGTTATTTCTCCTTTGCAATTGTACATTTATCATTCAAATTAGGCTTCACTTCACGTTCAATAGGAGTTCACTTAGAATTGAATTAGAAATGAGACTTGATAGTTTGTTCGTTGCATGACATTTATCATGTGTACGTTTATCAACACTTACACACGAATTCTTGTCGACTTCGACTGAAGTCTGTAAAATTGACGCCGGTCAATTTATCTCATTGAAGTCAATAATAAACAATGAAATGATAACGTTTTATTGTGCGTATGTATATTATAATGCTAAATCTTATCAGTTTCTTTTATCTGATGCAATAGTTCATTTATCAAATAGTAATAAGTTTGCTTCTTACTCAAACACACGTAGTTTTTGGCAGCGTACCTATCATGTCATCATGGCATTCACACTCATTGGTCTCTCTTGATGTTACGAGTCAGTTTGTAAAGCAAAACGTTGCGATTAAGAACAGGGAAAGAGTGTTGTGAAAATAACCATCAGTTTTTAAATCCAAGAAAACTTAACTGGATAAGTACAAAAGACAAACCGTTGATTAAGGTTTTAATAAAGTGCTCATCTAATATATGAACAAAGATGAATCTGCTTGCAGTATTGTGTTTGATATGCACGTCCTTCACAGTAACAGTGAAATCTCAGAGCAGTATGACCGACAATCTTTCACTCTTTTGGAACCTTTATGACGCTGTTTATAGAGGATCTAGGATCTTACATGACGTGACCGAAGGCGTTGGTGCAGTATCCAGTGCCATAAAAGCTATAGATAGCTTTCTAGATATTTCAAGTGAAGAAGAAACAGCCGATCCCGTGACCGCAGAGTTGAAGGATAAATCGTCTGCTGCAACCAAACCACCCCCCGTTGTTGCTGAAACTTGTGATGCCAGTAAAGGAGAGCCTTGTCCTGAACCTGTAGCCGTTCCTCATCCTGCTATTCCTAAATTTAATGGTTGTGGAGCTCTTGGATTTCACATCAAAGACACAGATCTTCCCGTCGACAAGATGACCGACTGTTGTGCCATTCACGATGATTGTTATTCTTCGGTATGCAGAGCGAATAAGCGAGACTGCGACTATAAGTTAAGGAGTTGCTTGTTTCAAGTGTGTGATGGGAGGGTAGTTGACAGGTCCCTGTTGAAATCGTGCAAAGCTGCTGCTAAATTACTCTTCTCTGGTACAATGGCTTTGTCTTTCCAAGAGTACAACGAAGCACAAAATAAACTCCAATGTCCACAGTAAGTATTGTCCATAATAGCAATGTTAAAGGCTGCACCGCTAATTGAAGATCCTCTTCATTCTGACGTAATAAAGACACCACTGCACCACATGACCTCTAGATCAATGGTTCTTAACCTTGTTGGATGTTCTGCAGTCCATAAGTTCAAGTTCTAGGTCCATTCTTCGATAACACATCCAAAAAAAAGGATAATTATTTAAATACTTACTTTACAATAAAAAACAGTGAAGTACACATTTTGTCACCATCAAATTAGTACCAAAAGTATATTTTGATATTATTCCACGAATTTATCATTGAAAAATAGAGTAACTAAAGGGCCGTACACACGTAGGTCTTTTTCAGTCTTTCCACGAGACTTTTTGCTAAGCTCCTCCTGCTTTTTCCACGAGAATATAAGAAAAAACGGTATAATTGTTATTTATTTTAGTTTCTATCCATGATACCTGCAGGTATCATGGAAAGACTTAAAAATCCTACGTGAGTACGGCCCCTAAGGGCCCCCGCACACGAGCGTTCCATCGCCGCAACGTCATATGAACGCAGCCGCATGGCCAGGGCACACGAGCGTGTGCTGCAATGGAAAATTAACCCAGATGCATAGAGAGTGACATGTAGCAAGTACCTGTCACACTATACCTAACTAGTTACACTGTAGGCTATCTAACCAATCACACTATACCTAATTAGTCACACTGTAGGCTATCTAACTAGTCACACTATACGTAAACGGATCAAAATTGTAAAGTAATTGTTATTGGTACGTATATCGGTTACCAATACTTATCGGTGCATATTCATTCAAAAAGTTTATATAAATTCATAAGGGCTTGATCAATAAAGAAATACCTGAATTAACTCTGTTTTTTCATTTTATTATTTTTTGTAATAACTCAAAGACTGTTAAAATGTAGGGACAAAAGTTTCTTTCTTATATGTTCAATAAAAATGTTTCAATCTCTACTATTTAATTACAATTACCATTGAAAGATGCGGCAACAAACCGTCCGTGTGCGCACCCACACGTAGAATATATAGAATTGACTGGTAATGCGTCAGTCACCATCCATCAAGGGAACGCATTACCCTGCGTCAAGAATTGTGCGTCTCTCTGCCGGACGGCAAAGAACGCTCGTGTGCCCACATACCCGAGAGTTAATGCTATTTTAGGGTCATGCGTCAAGCGCTGGACGGCAAAGAACACTCGTGTGCGGGGGCCCTTATAATAGTTGATAACATTCTCCACGTGTATTTAATCACAGTGTACAACAAAATTAATTAATGTCATTCTGTTTCAGGAAAGGAAACCGTAAAAGGAGAGGGCGGGACTGAGAGGAGGATGAAACACCTTGAAAAGACGTTTCTAATTGCATGCTTTGCATGTGTATATACAGTATCTATGGGTCCTCTGTGTTGTTTATATTATTTAGTGGTACTCAGTTTCATTGGTTATTATTAGGGATGTGACAATATGCATTTAAAATCATAGATCCTGAAAATATTATAGACGGATTGAATTAAAGAGTATTCGATCGTTCTAAACCAGCGGTATATAGTATTTGATACCATTTCACTTAGTTTCGTCTATGATATTCTAATAAGATCTATGATTTTAAACGTATATTGTCACAACCCTAGTTATTATATGCAGTATCTAGTGATCCTGTAGTTATCGGTTATTTCGGTCCTGAATTGAACTGTGGTTAATTTTACTATTTTGAATTGAAATACATCGTCATCTTGTTTATTATTAGTTAGATCATAGTTGTAGATATTAGTTTCTAAAACAATTAGGAATCTAAGTATGACCCGTTATTAAAATTAGCAGCACTGATATAAAAGACAGTATTTAATGTTATTTTATATGATATGAGACAAGAGAATTAATTTCCAAATTACGTAGAATAACTAGTATTAATTTATATTTTAATTAAGATTAATAATGTATTGTCTTCGTTATTTCAATATGACATTTAATAATGAGTATTTAAATTGAATTTCCGTTTGTATTGTCCTTGAGGTTTAAGTAGGGTTGTGACAGAATTATGCATTTCTGTATATAAAATATAATAAAATTTATTTGAGGGAATTTGTAATTTAATGTGAAGATTTGTTATTAAAATTGAATGTGATTTCTATTTTCAAACTAAACGTATACACCGACAGACCTAACTACGTTTGATATTATATATGGAATTTATGTAATAAATCACTTAATAAATGATGAAGTAATTATATTCCGACTGGATGTTTATGTATCCAAATAAGATAACGGAAAAGAATGATATGTCCACTCCAAGCAATTTTTTTAAATTGTTTTAATCAATGAGGTTGTTTTATCATTTTGCTGCAAATATCCCATGAAATTTGATAGCATATTTTTCAATTCTATATCTATTTCAAGATTTTTATAATCAAAACTCTAAAATAGCCGTTTATAACTTTCGACTTGCTAATTTTCAAGCCGAAGAAAAAGAATGTACCATTTGTTTTGAATGTCAACTAGGTAGTTATAATCGTTATAGTCGCGTAAAGATATAAAATTGTAGAAACTTAATATGAAAAAGCTTATATTATTTAGGAAATAATGTAAACCTTAAACAAAGGCTCAACATAGATTTTAAATCAAAACAAAGAGTGTATGTACAATCTTTTTCTTCACCGTCATATTAGTGTTTCGTACAATTGTTATACACGGAGTATACAAAAATTTAAAAGCATATTAAAAATTATATACTGAACTGAATTTTATGTGATTTGCAGATTAAAGATCCTAGGATAGACCTTTGTTCTAAGATATTATGTAATAAACTCAATTTGTTCTCGGAACCTGGAGAGAACCTATAATATACTGAAATCTTAAAATAATAATGAGCAACAGAAGAAATGAGGTTTTGATGTTAATATGACATTTAATAATTAAGGATAAAGAAAAATAATTAGGAGAATGGTATTAATACGATGAACCTAATATTTATCATTGTAGTATCGTACCTTTAAGCTTTATATATATTCGTAATATATATTCGAACGGTGATCATATTTCAATAAACGAAAGCACGTGAGCATAAGGTTGCACATGCACAGTCTACATAGCTCATTCACCCTTATTGAATATTTTATATACCAAATATTAGATGATTATTATTAATTGAAAGTTCATCGCCTTCAATTCACCGCCGGAAAGTTCTCGTCTTCAATTCACCGCCGGAAAGTTCACCGCCTTCAATTCACCGCCGGAAAGTTCATCGCCTTCAATTCACTGCCGGAATTAGTTCATCGCCTTCAATTCACCGCCGGAAAGTTCACCACCCTCAATTCACTGCAGGCTGCACCGTTGTTTGAACATCCTCGTGATTTTAAGGTAATAGGGACACCATCGTTCGTGTCCTTTACATAGATATGATAACAATTAGCTACGTAAAAAAAATAAGAGAACTGGAAATTAATCTGTAGAGCTCATGAATTGGTACATCTTTCAGTCACTGTACATTGTATGGGATAAGGATAACGAGATTATTTTTGGGCATTGCCCAGGCGGCAAATTTCCTTGAGACAACATTGGGACTTGACTGCAACACATAGCTAGGACTACATTGGGACCGGACCCATGACTGGGAAAAAACTGTTTTTTGTAATTGTTGAGACAAGAAAAGTTCTCAATATTGGGACATATGTACATTACTGTCCAAATATTGATCCAAACCATGGCCGTCTATAGTTGATCAGGGCAGCTCATCATGACGTTTATTAGTTCAATCAGCTGTTCAAAGTGGTCCTATAAAATCTAATTACTGTCGCTAAAATTAATGAATAAAGATGGCGCAACATATTTTGTTCGGTTTTTATGCAGTTGTGCTGTTCATGATGGATATTTTTCCCTCGTGAATTTCTATGATATAAATTAAGCAATGTTCCAGATTATTTGCCATCAAATTCATTCATTGATTGTAATATATATTAAAGTTTCTTTAGTTGGACGGGTTGCCCGGCAACTGAGCCAAATTAGAGACTAAAAAAAGAGTTAATTATGAACCTATTATTTAAACTGATAATTTCCTTAGTGTGTTTAATTTATTTATTTGGTGTCCGCTTTTACACGACGGGTATTAAACATGAAGAATGTAACTATGATACGCACGGGAATATATTGACTGGATATTTAAATATCCTGTTTTTATTCAATTTTTCAATTTATTTAATCTATAAAATAAATTAGACTATGCAGAAAATTTGATTTTAATTGAATTAATTAAAAGTAACGCAATAATGGGAAATAAATTGGTATTGATGATGACCCGTTATTTTTAACGGGAAAGTACACTAGTCATATAATATTATCCTATTGTTAGGGAAGTGATGATTTTGAATTATTATCTCTAAATATTCCATATTTTACAGACTGGCAAACTGTTAGCCAAACTTTCCATCAAACTTCTGATTCAAGCCAAATTGGCTCATCTTTGATGACTTCAAGCCAAAATTAACATAGGAATTATATCAAATTTTCAGAACAATAAGATCTAAGTTTTGACCTTTTTAAATGCAAGGCAATAAATTGGCTTACTAGCCTAGGTAAGATACGAAAAACTCTGCCAGCAAAGAATTATTCACAAATTATTAAGTTAATTGCCAATATCCGCAAATATTTCAAAGTTTATAAGGGCTACCCTTAACTTTCCACCAGAGCAAAATATGGAACATTTCCTAGAATATTTGTCCATATGCTTTGAAATATCATACGGATACATATGAGCTCTATATGAATATACGTGCAAAATTTCAATAATGTGTGTTTTGTACTTTTTATGAATGACAGTACCCCGAACGCAGTACCTTACTCTTACTGTTGCTAAAATCAGAACAAACATAATCTTGAAACGATAAAGTATGAAATAAATAATACAAAATGTCAATTATTTGTAACGTAGGTTTCATGACACTGCAATGCTACATCATTTTTTTTGTAGGCTACCAAATTTACTAAATATACCTACTGACTACTGTGTAAAAACTTAGCAGGTACTTACTACGTAGTCCTAGTGTTTTAAGAAAACTTTAAAAATTCATGAATTTTTTTTAATGAGTTATCAAAATTACTCTTTTGATAAAGAAAAATAAGTATATTTTATTCAAAAATGAAATACCTAATAACTAATTAGTATGTTGGAAGAATTATTTAGAGTGAATCAATTAAATAATAATAGCGATCATAGAGTGAATCTATTCAATATTAGCGATCGTAGCGATCTTTTCAATAATAGTGATCATAGAGTGAATCTATTCAATAATAGCGATCATAGAGTGAATATATTCAATAATAGCGACCATAGAGTGAATCTATTCAACAATAATAGCGATCATAAAGTGAATCTAGTCAACAATAGCGATCATAAAGTGAATCTATTCAATAATAGCGATCATAGAGTGAATCTATTCAATAATAGCGAAAATAGTGTGAATCTATGCATTAGTAGCGATCATAGTGTGAATCTATGCATTAGTAGCGATTATAGTGTGAATCTATGAGACTATGCATTAGTAGCGATTATAGTGTGAATCTATGCATTAGTAGCGATTATAGTGTGAATCTATGCATTAGTAGCGATCATAGTGTGAATCTATGCATTAGTAGCGATTATAGTGTGAATCTATGCATTATAGTAGCGATCATATGTAATCAACAATCTATGTAATCAACAATCAGTGTAGAGAAGGATATATTATTGGAATATTTGGAACACATCCCGTCAAAATCTGGCTTGAAAAGGGATATTTAAAGTACCTTTTAAACATAAAATTATGAGCTGGTCTATGAGGCCCGTCTGGTCTCTAATCATATATATTTTTTCTAGTCTTTCTATGGTTTACTTAGCTTGATTTGGTTGCAAGAAAGTCGAAACATATGAAGGCATATCTAAAATGCCCGTCCAGACTTTCCGACGATTTACTTCAGTTTAAAATCTATTTTGTTCGCAAAAACACACGGATATTCTCATTTTTACCATTGTTCGAGTCCAAACGAGTACGTACGATATGAACAGCTAGGGAATGGAAATGTCCGTGTTTGTGAATATGCATTATAATTCACAGGAAAAATTATTTGGATAGGTAAATGACTAGCAAGTAGCAATCATGAATTTAATAAATGACTATATTCTAATCAATTTCTGTATTGTTGCAATTGACTGCTATAAATAAATAAGACTTGCGAAAGTTTCCGATCGAAGAATTAAATTCTTTTCAACCAACAGCAACCCCAATGGAATAAAATTTACACCACCTTGTCATCGATTATTATTTTTCATATATTTTGAATATAATCTACTAATGAATCAATTACTATTTTAATTTTTGACAATATAAAGAGCTTTATAATATGATTGTTTTATACAAACACCTATTTTACTTATCTGCGAGTCACTCTGTATACGTTTAATATTTTTATATGAACCGTATATTTTTTTACAACAATATCAAAGAAATAAATGATAATAATTTAATCAATGAAATGTTATTCAATTGGCAACATATATTTTTTTCAAGTTAAAGCTATCTCTTCTGAGAAACGTTCTCTGAAAGAGTTACAGTCAAACTCATAATTGTTCGCGGGAAATCGGTCGTGAGGCAATTTAAAGGTTTAAAATTTATCGGTATAACTGTTATAATCTTCAATTAATCCCTATATACCTAATACTTTAAAAGATTTATTCGTCAGAATGTTGAATTTAAGATTTTAGTTTAGATATACCTAAGCTATTTGTAGACGGTCTATAGAATAGGGTATTTTGTCTTATAATCTAGCCATGCTAAGAAGGCATGTCAAAGAGTTTCTTTAAATATAATAGCCTTAGCCGTTAGGTAGTAGTAACCTATATAATTAGATTAGGTTATACTTATTAGGTACCTTGATGAATTACTTTCATTTGTTTCATTATTTATGTTTAAAAATTTATAATTATTTATGGAGTCCTCATTCATGAATCATGGAGAGAAGGAAAGTCTGCCTCTGCTGAGACACTGAGTGCCAATGTCAGCCAAATTTACCATTAAATACTACAGTCTAGGGAACATAATGCAATTTGCCCTAATAATTGGCTGTGTGACTGTGTCTAAAGTACCTATTAGAATTTAGACACGTCACACATGTATAGTTTTGGTATTAAACCAGTCTGCAAAACTTAGGACATTTTTAACTTTTTCTATATGAATAACCCTTAATTTTCTCTTATATTTACATGTATTTTTTTACTGAAAACAGAAGCCAAATTCCTCATTCCAGAGAAGGTCTTAGAAGTCGGCATAATAATTAACTGACGTTTCTATGGTAGTCAAAATTAGTTATTTCTGTGTAGTCGTCACGTTATAATAAAGCTAGGTACCTCGGTTCTATGGTGAAAATGAGCATTTCTAATTTTCTTGGAGAACACTAACTTTACCAGTAACAAGTTCCTGCAGTCTGGCCGTCTGGGTATTAAATCTGTTAATAAACCAGTGTGGCATGTAAATATATATTTAAAATGGCATGACTGCAGCCTGCAGGTAGGTATAATGGATTAAATGGATACCGATTAAAATAATAATTATTATATCGTTTTTTCTTATATGACCGAAGATGTGAAACCGTCCGATAATTTGTTAGTACGTACCCTAACTCAAAAATTTATAATTTTCTTACTTTCAAATGAAGTGGAACACTTGGGACTATTATAATCAAGCATAGTTTATACTTTATTTATTTTAAGCCATAATTCTACATTAATTTCCTCAAAATGGTGGAGAATTTATAACATACCAGACTTGGAGACTCCAAGACTCTGACTTCAAGTCAGAGTCTCCAAGTTGGAGACTCTTGACAGTGAAAACAATGAAAATTATTATCAGAAAATATAGACAGTTATTGATACAATGTTCTGATCTTCTTCTCATCAAATTAGTTCTATCACTTCTATGTACTATTAGCCTATTAGGTACTCCTGTCAGCAAAATATGGGACATTTTTAACATTTTCTGTGCGAACAATCCTTAAATTTCTCCTATATTTACATGTATTTTACTGAGAACAGAAGCCAAACTAGATGATTTCTTTGAGAAGAGTTTACCAGCTCCTGCAGTCTGGCTATTAGCATATTACTAATAGTTTGAGAATTCCTTATAGAATCTTATATAACAACTTTTGGAAAACTATTTGTCATTTAAATTAAAAAATGATTTTCTTTTTTCAAATCATAATCATGGATGTATGAAATGAATAACATATTTAATAAGATTATTACATGAATCGATAGCCAATATACTGAATGGGAAGAATATATTTGTCACTTGCGTTTGAGTGATCTCACTGATCTGCATTCTGCCATATCGACCGATTTGGCTGCGCAATTTATTGATCAATAGTTTGCGCAGCCATCGATCAATAGCACAACCATCGATCGATTGCTGCGCGTTTGAATGATATGAATTTTCTTAGTTTATGCATTATAAAAATTGTTTTGCTTTTAATGGAAAAATACTTTCAAATACATATTTAATATTCAATAAGTCGACCATCAGTCCATTGTTGCGTGTTTAAATGATATGGATTTTGTTTGTTTATGCATATAATTGTTACATTTAATAGAGAAACCATCAATTGATAGGTACCATCAATCAAAGTTCCACTGTGAAAATGTTAAAAATGTCCCATATTCTGCAGACTGGTCTTTCCCTAAGGATTTCTAGCTTGCCAACTTTCCAGTAGCTTCTAGAGAGTCTGAAACTTGAGAGGTATTTGGAAAAAAATGTAAATTGATGCAGCTTTCCTTATGTTTTAATAATGTTTTTAACTGTTAAATTCTATAAATTAGAGAGAAAATGAAACTATTCAATTTAGTGTAATTGTAACAGTAAGAGAATTATGAATTTGATCATATTTCATTTCAGATTCATCTAATCACAAGATGTATGTGAAATCTATGATTATAGATGGCTTCAAGAGCTACGGTCAGCGTACGGAGATAAATGGTTTTGATCAGCTGTTCAATGCCATCACTGGTCTGAATGGCTCTGGCAAATCAAACATTCTTGATGCAATCTGCTTTCTGCTTGGAATAACTAATTTGTCTCAGGTACTGTTGCTTGCTTTGAAATACTTATAAAACCACTAGCAAAAATTAGGTCTTCATTGATTAATTTATTAGCTATTCTTGGGAGTTGTGTGTACTCTAAAATACTGTATTGAGATAATGGGAACTTGAAATCTGCAGCATTTGGTCTTATAAAATTAATCTCTTGGAATCTTTCAGAGTGGTAAATTTTTTTATTTTTTATTTGAAAAGAAACCTGGTCAGGATTTTAGTTCAATTGGAATCTTATACTTATTAAATTAATGTATTTGTTAACTTACTTGCAATCCTTATTCATTCCATCATCATTTCATTTACTTCTCACTCAGGTTAGGGCAACTAATCTGCAAGAGTTGGTTTACAAAAATGGTCAAGCTGGAGTCACCAAAGCAACCGTCACAGTCACTTTTGACAACATGGATAAGAAACAAAGTCCCATTGGCTATGAGCACTACAATGAAGTCACCATAACTAGACAAGTGAGTCATTTGAAATATAACTGAAAAAGATAAAAATTATATTTTAAAGTTTTCTATATTGTACAGATTTGTACCTATATCTGCTCATGTAAAATACAAATTTAACATTTTATTAATTTTTTGTTTTGTTTATAGCTTCTGTTTTGTTTATAAAGACAATATTTATCCTTCAAAAACCAAACTCTAAAATTGAATCTCCTATTTACTCCAGGTTGTAATTGGTGGCAGGAACAAATACCTCATCAATGGCACCACGGTACAAAATAGCAGAGTTCAGGATTTCTTCCGTTCAGTTCAGTTGAATGTGAACAACCCTCATTTCTTGATCATGCAAGGAAGAATCACCAAAGTTTTAAACATGAAACCACCTGAGGTAACTTAAATGTGAACATTTAGTCATATTCATTATGTTTCTTGAATTGTTTAATTTTATGATATAGGGTAAGTTCTTAATTATTGGTCAGTTCCCCATTTGCAGACACGTAAGAAAAACGATATAATTATAATAATTTAATTTTTATTATATCGTTCTTTCTTACTTGTCCGAAAATGAGGAACTGACCGATAATTAAGAACTTACCCTAGCTACTTTTTGTCCTCTAATTATTATTTATTTTATTATATCAGATTTTAGGTATGATTGAAGAAGCTGCTGGTACAAAGATGTATGAATCTAAGAAGAGAGAGGCACAGAAAACAATAGAGAAGAAGGATGCCAAACTGTCTGAGATCAATAACATATCAAATGAGGAAATTACACCAACATTAACCAAATTAAAGGAAGAGAGGACTCAGTATTTGGAGTATCAGAAGGTGCAGAGAGAACTCGAGCATAACACTAAATTCTATGTTGCCTACAAGTTCACCCAAGCTGAAGAGCTTTGTCGTACAGCTCACACGCAACATGACGAAGTGAAGACTGATATGGCTAAGCTACACACGAAGATAAATGATGGAGGCATCCAGGTGAAGCAACTTGAGGAACAGATAGTTCAGCTGCAGCAAATAAGAGATACTGACACTGGTGGAAGATTGCAAGAACTGGAAACTGAGTCAAAGCAGAAAGAAAAGGAGGAGGTGAAAGTTTCCTCATCACATAAGAATCTCAAGGAAACTATCAAAACTGAAGAGAAGAAAAAGAAACAGATTCAGAAGTCTGTCACCGATGATGAAAAAGCTCTTGAGACGAAAGCGTCTGAAACTGCTAAACTTCAGGACACTTTTGACAAGCTGAGGGCTGAAGATACGGGTGATAAGGAAGCAGTCATGGCAGCAGAGAAAAGGTTGCAGGCTGTAAGCAGCGGAATGTACGATGCAGAGGATGGAGAAAGTGCCACACTTCAGGATCAGCTCATCAAGGCAAAGGAGAGTATCGTCACATCCAAGACTGAAACCAAGCAAGCAGAGATGATGCTAAAACACAGCAAAGAGGAGCTCAAACGCAAGACAGCGGAGATGAAACAAACTGAAACGGCCTACAAGAAGGATAAGGGTCTGCTTGACAGGATGGACAAAGAGGTTAAGAACTTGGAGTCTCAGATGAGTCGTGTTGGTTATGATCCTTCTGAAGTGGATTCTCTTGAAGTAACTCGGAGAAACCTCAATAACGATGTGCTGAACATGCAGGAGAAGGTTGATGGGTTACTCTCGAGATATCCTCAGCTGTGCTTCAACTACCAGCCTCCTGAGAGAAACTTTGACCATTCTCAAGTTAGAGGACTGGTTTGCAAGCTGTTCAAACTGAAGGACACGTCAACTGCAACAGCTCTTGAGGTTATCGCAGGTGGAAGAGTGAGTATACCTAGGCTAGATGATTTATTAGACTTAGGGTTATTAGCTTATTAATTAGTAAAGGTATATGCTAAAGAATAGCATTCATTATCATTATAATTTAAGATTTAGTCTTGGGCATCATAGAAGTGATTCTAAATTGAATATTTTTTAAACTTATTAAATAATTATTAGCTGTTGTTAACTATGTATGGATGGTTTTTATTATATCAGTTTGTCATGTTTTTGGGTATATTCTGAGTTATCAGGCAGTTCCCCGTTTTCGATCATGTTAGAAACTATAAAAAGGAATTTTTTAATTTCATTTTGCTTGAAAATGTGGATTTTTATTTTAAAGGCCCCTGCCAGAAGAAGCAGATCTTCTATGAATAATAAAAAAACATGTGGAATTGTTCGATAACTTGAAACTTACCCAATAGCATTGCAGTGTTTTTAAGATGCAATAAGTTTCATTAATCATAATATATCATTTGCAGTTGTACAATGTGATAGTTGACAACGAAGTGGTTGGTAAGAAGTTGCTGCAGAATGGTCAGTTGCAGTCCAGAGTCACGTTCATTCCTCTCAATAAAATCACAGGCAGGTACATCGACAACAACACCATCAACAGGGCTAAGCAACTCGTGAGTACTGCATTCTTATCATTGTCACAAAATACCTAAAACAATCTCGCGCTGGAAATAATTTTTTGCCGAAATATTATTTTCAAACGCGATATCCTCATTGTAGTTTTCTCGTAATTCCTAACGTATTTAATTCAAAGGACAGTGGGCACCATATTCACTCCAGTCAAATTTATGTTATATTAAAAAGTTTATATAGAAAGTTTAAAAAAGAATGTATTGATTTTCTTTTAATATTATAATTACAGCAGTAAAGTAAATTTATATTTTATAGATGCCTACCTGTACACAGTGACCCACATAAAAGTTTACCCAACCTTAAATTTGCATCTTGCACAACTATTGAAGGTACAGGTTTCTTTCAAGAATCATTCTGTTTGTTGAGCCCTTCTCCATCCACAGTTAAATTTTCATAATTTTTTTTTTGTAATTAATTGATGGGTGGTGCAAACGGTCAGAAAACGTACGATAAAGTAAGTTCAAAATTAAAAGTATCTTTAGTAGACAAAGTCCCCTTAAATGAAAAAAGATTTATTCATAGATTTTAAGAACATTCATATAACTATTCCTTTTATAAAATATTGACAATCTGGAGAAAAGTGTTTGAGTACAAAAATGAAGACACAGGTTTAAATTTGCTGAACAAAATTGATTTTGTCTTCAGATCGTACCTACTGTGTTCTTGTAACCTGAACGACCTTTGTTAAAATTAAAACTTGTGCCTTCATTTGTGTACTTAACACTTTTTTCCAGATTGTCAATATTTTATAAAAGGAATAGTTATTTCACTTATTTGAATATTCATTCTTAAGACCGGGAAATAAATCTGTTTTTATTAATGGGGATTTTGTCTAATAAAGATAATTTTAGTGTTTGAACTTGATTTCATTGTCCGTTTGTACCACCCATCAATTAAGTTGTTGTTATTTGCAAATTTAACTGTGGAAGGAGAAGGGTTCAACAAACAAAATGTACTTGAAAGAAACCTGTACTTTCAATAGTTGTTGAAATATACGAATTTAAAGATGGGTACACTTTTCTGTGGGTCACTCTGTATATATTGAGATAAAATATATATAGATATTCATTAAAATTGCCACTGAGTTTCAATCCAATTTATATTTTATTTTACCTATGGTCATTATGGTGTCCGGAAAACTGCCAGTCACTTACTGGCAATTAATGTATTTTTTAATTTTGTGAAATTTTAGATATATTCTAAGAATATTTTAATTTATAAAAAAACTGCGTTAGCTTTCGTTAAAGGGTTAAGGAGACTTTCATTTTTACAGTAAATACTATATAGATATTGGATTACCTAATATTCAAAGGAAAATAGTACCTATTTCAACTAAGCTACTCTGCTAAACACACAATAAACCTAACTTCAGTACACACAAAGAAAATACAATTAGCTACCATTTTAAAATTATTTGCTATGCCACATACATTTTAAAAATATGTTAAGTTACGTATATATAGATATCTGTACAGGATCTTGAATATATATAAGTTCCATAATATATAGTATATGTTATAAATTAAGTAAATGTTAAATCAACTTCTATGTATGTTAAATGTTTACTCAAATAAATTCACGTAAATTATCTACCACTACCTCAGGTTGGAGCAGACAATGTGATGAGTGCTCTCTCCCTCATTGAGTACGAGGACAAAGCTCTCCAGCCTGCCATGGAGTGGGTCTTCGGGAGCTGCTTTGTGTGTCGTGACATGGAGACTGCAAAGAGGGTTGCCTTCGACCCTAAGATAATGAAGAAATGTGTCACTCTAGATGGGGATGTCTTTGATCCAGCTGGAACACTCAGTGGAGGTAAACATCAAAAATGATATTTAATCACAATTTTCTTCTAATTTTAGAGATTTAGAAAGTCTATTTTGATACTTTTCCAGTAGTCGGTTTTTAAGGAGTTATTTATTATACTGGTTTTCATACCTTTTATAGTCGTGCAATATCAGTTCTCATGCTTTTTTTAAGTGACTTGAATATAATCAATGGAACTATAAATATTTAGCTAATATAATATTGTGTTCCATAGGTTCGAGACGTCAAGGTGGCAGCATCCTATCACAGTTGGATGCCGCATGGGAGTCACAGGAGCAGCTTGACTCCAAGACCAAAGAACTGAGAGAGGTGGAGCAGAGGCTTACCAACCTGCAGAAGAACTGCCGTCAGTATGAGGAGATAAGACGTCAGTTCGACCTCAGGAGTCACGAGTTGTCTCTCTGTAAGCAAAGAGTGGAGCAGTGTACCCACTACCAGCTGCAGGAAGATGTCAACACCATCACTGCCACCATTGGTAAGTATGATGAGACTTATTTAACACGAGGCGTTTTTAAAACGTTAACCACATCATGCGCCATATATGGTACACAGCTAACTGGCTCAACTTGCTTCAAGTACCACTATTGGTGACATTGAAAAGCCCAGTATCACACGGGTCGTTCTTTCAACAAAAATGCAATATGAAGAAACTCCCAATTTAAGTGTACATACATAGGTTTTTTGTAGCGTTTTTTCAAGCACTATTTTCTTTGCTGCGGCATGAAAAAACGCAGTTACTTACTGATGTTTTAAATTAAATTTTTTTAAAGTCTTATGTTTTTTCAATAATTCTTTCATGTATATTATCTGTTCAGTAACATCGTACTTTTATCATTGAACTGTGGTCATATACCTATATACAAACAAAAAATAAACTATTCATTAGAATGACTCATAAAAAAGTACTTGTCGATTTATTTCACCCTACAAACTATGGAATACCTAATCAAGGAGTCCTCTATTTTCTTAAATTAAATGAATAAACCAATCAAAGAAATGTGCTGGTGTTTCAATCGGAGTAGGTGACCTCCTTGTCTGAAGAATTGTAACTCTTCCTTCATTTTCCTTGTTTACATCTACACACTTTTAAGTATTAAACAATCTAATTTCCAAAAATATTTTCTCTCGATGTAGTTCAAAATTCTAAACATTACCTTTTCTTATCAGAGTAATATTGTTCCTACCATTTGCCTTATTTACAGCTACCCACTATTAAATAATAGTAATAATTTAATTTTAATTAATTAAACTGACTTAATTCAAAATATATTTCTCATGATGTAGTTAAATGTTCATTGTGTCTTCTGTCAAAATTCTAAACATTATCTTTCTCTTATCAGAGGAATGTTCTGCAACAATAACACGCTGTAAGCAAACGGAAAAGGACGGGGAGAAGCATGTGAAGGAGATAGAAATAAAGATCAAGAACGAGAAGTCGCTGAAGGAGCAACAGTTGAAGGACGCCACCAAACATTTGGAAGAGTGCAAGAAGAAGGCCTCACAGTCCAAACAGAAATGGGATGCAATGAAACAGGTAAAGTGAAATGATTGCTATTGATGACCATTTCTTGTAACTTTAATAATAATTATGTATCTTTATCTTTATAGCAAGAAGAGACTCTCAAACTAGAAATAAAAGAACTTGAAACCGACATAGAGAATCAGAAGCAACAATTGGTCTCATCGGCAGAAATCCTTACACAGTATGCAGAGCAACTGAAACAATTGGAGGAGCAGTTAAAGCTAGCTAGGGTGAGTAATTGTGAGGGGTAACTGGAGTTGTTCTGGCATGTTTGAACTTGTTCTGACGTGTTTGAACTTGTTCTGACGTGTTTGAACTTGTTCTGACGTGTTTGAACTTGTTCTGACGTGTTTGAACTTGTTCTGACGTGTTTGAACTTGTTATGATATGTTTGAACTTGTTATGATATGTTTGAACTTGTTCTGACATGTTTGAACTTGTTCTGACATGTTAGAATTTGTTCTGACATGTTTGAAATTGTTCTGACATGTTTGAACTTCCTCTAACTTTCCTCCTAATAAGATTATTGAAAACTATTTAATTAAATAGTATGTTGAAACTTTCAATCCAATTTAGTCTGATATTCTATAATTATTTTCCACTTTTTTTCCTCAGGAGCAAGTTAAAGAAGCTCAGTCTGCTGTCAAAGAACAGAAGGAGATGCTAAATGCTCAAAATAAAGAAATCAATTCTAAAATTAACCAGAAAGAAGCTATAATAAAAGAGGGAGATGAAGCGCAACTGGAGATAAAGCAGTTGGAACATAAAATAACAAAACTGAAGACGGAGGCTAAGGATGCTGAAAATAAGGTAACTTGAATCTTATTACCTAAAAATTTTTTTTTTAGGTGTCATCTTATATTTTCTCATCACTTTACGTCCTAATGATAAAAATGAATTCATCATTTACTGACGGCTATTAACAAGAAATTTATTTGAACCATTTTTCCCTGTTATTTTACATGTATTAAAGGGGGATTTGAATAAAATCAAACAATTGCAGATATATCTGCATGTAGCTAATATTCATAATTATAATTCTGGATATATTTCATTGGTTAATATACAGTGCGACGGCATTAGTAAACCTAATTTACTACTCAAAAACATGTATATAGCAAATATCTTTCCATAAAAACTGTAGTTGAGTGATTACATTTTACTACACCTATTTACATTTTTTCCGAATTTAGTGTCATTCAGGTTGCAATATTCGAATGCTTGATCAAACTTGGTTAACTGATGAAAACCCTATTTTCTTTGAAATTTTTGTCATTCCAACTGAAATATTTCGTATCCTGAACCAATTAATGTTAACCATATTATGTTGAATTTTAGACGCTCTTCTGTGTTGCCCGAAAACAAAATCTTAAATAAGGACTTTATAAAATTATAATAATTTTTTATCTTCTCTCAATAAGTATTATATATCCATTATCATACAATATAGCTATTATGGTTTATTTCCAGGTCGGGCACATGCTTTCGGACTACGAGTGGATAACAGAGGACCGCAAATTCTTCGGACAACCTAACACAGCTTACGACTTTGAAGAAAATGACCCAGCAGAAGCGGGCAGAAAAATCACCAAACTGGAGGAAATCAAAACGAAACTCTCTAAGAGCGTCAACATGCGAGCTATGAATATGCTGGGAAAAGCTGAAGAACAGGTTTGCAATTTCTGGTTGTTACTGATTGATGTGCAGCATTTTTATCATTATAAAATGGCCTCATAATAACTGGTACCTAGCTAATGTTCACAAAAAGATATAGAGAACTTATCACTGATTATTCTTCCTTTCCTATTATCAACATTTTTCTCATCAGCTATACTATTTCGTTCATAATTTCTTTAGGTCTTCGTAGATTAGAATTCTCATCTTTTGAATAGCTCAATTTATAAGATTCTGTATAATGCAGAGTAGCAACCAAATTGCTAATTTAAATATTCTCTTACCAGTACGCAGATTTGATGCGTCGCAAGCGTATCGTAGAGAATGACAAGGCGAAGATAGAGACTGTCATCAGGGAGCTGGATGAGAAGAAGAAGGAAGCACTGCGGCAGGCATGGGAGCAAGTCAACAAAGACTTTGGCTCCATCTTCTGCATGCTGCTGCCCGGTACCCAGGCGAAACTGCAGCCACCAGAGGGCATGAGTGTTCTTGATGGACTTGAGGTGAGAATTCAGTGACAGAAATGCAATCGAGAGATGTTTTTTGATTGCTGATATTTATCTTATTGAAGATTTTAAAACTCAAATTATGGAATTGGTTTCTGACATTTAGGTTGCCTAAACTATATCTGTTTTTGATAATCTGTGAACTAATTCATTTAAATATACAGTTATAAGCGTAAATATATTCTGCTAGACAAAATCTAAAGTTATAATTATTAGTTTATATAGATTTAGTTATCCTTGAAGCCGGAAACTTGTGTCTACCTTCACTTTTCAGAATTGGTGAATTATCCCCTTTTTATTTCTCCCCTCAGGTTAAAGTGGCTTTTGGAGAAGTGTGGAAGGAGAGTCTCAATGAACTGTCAGGAGGCCAGAGGTCTCTGGTGGCTCTGTCTCTCATTCTGGCTCTGCTCCTCTTCAAACCTGCTCCTATTTATATTCTCGATGAAGTAAGTACTAAGTAACCTATGATGATAATATATATATCGCAGAAGTACAATTTTAAGAATATAAATATAATTGTTGGTTGGATATTGATATAGTTGATGGAACTGATCCAAGCTCTATATATTTTTATTAGAAACAAATTGATAATAAAATTATTGGAATTATTGTCATATCTTCTAGTTGTTATTGGATTTAGATAAATAAATGTTGTGTGTCAAAGAGATGTCGATATTTGAAACTTTTCTTCGAGTGAAATATAAATATAATCCCCTCATTTTCAGTCCCGTGATAAAGTGTATGGTTTATTTTAGGTTGACGCTGCTCTCGATTTGTCCCACACTCAAAACATTGGCCACATGCTCAGGACTCACTTCAAACACTCGCAGGTAGAAAAAGTTGCAATCGAATGTTGATAATCGAATTAATTCTTTATATTAGCTCATTAATTGTTTTGTAAGAATATGCACGGACTCCTTCGTTATTTGATTTTTTCATTACAGGTAATATCGCTTGTTTGCAGCAACAACATGTAGTTTAGAGTTATCCATATAGACATATATCATAAAATGCTGATTATTTTGGTTAAAAAAATCATCATTGAAACTTTAAAATGTACCACTAGAGAGTGTAAATGTCCTAACGATACACCATTAAATGTACGTACATTACATTACTAATATGCCTCTCCGGAAAAACAGTTTTTTTGAAGTTATGACACTGTTCTCGCAAACAAGCGATATATCCAAAAAGAAAGTTTTAAATTGTTCAGTAAAAAAAATCCTTAAATTCGTCTTAAAATTTAAATTCTTTATGAAAGATTAAATAGTCTGTTAGAAATTGTATGAATAAAGCTGTTCATGCCAGCATTGTTGGTTCTAGGAAATTTCGGTCTCAGGTATAAATAAAGCTTGTCAATTAAATGAATAGGGAGGTGTGCCGCCCCCCGAACCCCCTACCAGGTCATTAAGCAATCATGAAGTGTGCAGTACAACAAATTAGCGGATACAGCAAACTACATAAGTCATTTATGTTTAGAGGTCATTTATAATTCAGATACCTAAATTTCCTGCCATTATTATATGATTCATATTTCATAGCCAATTCTAAGCTTAAAGTTTTCTCTTTGTTTCAGTTCATCGTGGTGTCTCTGAAAGATGGTATGTTTAACAATGCCAATGTCCTCTTTAAGACAAAGTTTGTTGACGGAACCTCGACAGTAAGTCGCCACACGCAGCAACCTAACAAAATAAGCAAGAGAAAGTAGCTACCTAATGATCAATGTACATATTAGCCTTCATTGCAATTACTCTATTTTTGATGAAATGTACTCGTTTATAAATATAGTTATTCGTACCTGGTTTGAACTATCGTTAAGTTTAGCTCTAGATATTTTTTCCATGGATATATTACGAATTGTTTTGTAATTTGAAACATGTTTTATAGTGTCGTTTTTTGTCTTATTATTTACAAGGTAGAAGAGCATAAATTAATGCCTTAAGAGCCGTATACACTAGGGATTTTTAAGTCTATCTACTTCCACTGTAAATTTAAAATCTCAACAGAAATAATGTTTCACATTGTATTTTGAGCTCAACTTATCATTCCACTTTTGATAAATTTATAACTTATTCTCCATTAAACCTCTTTTTGAAGATATTGTTAAATTAATAACTATTTTAATATTTAAGTTTCTGACTACTTTTCTTTGATTTATGATGCAGTATAGAGTTCCAAAAGCACATTATTAATTACCCCTCAAAACTTTAGAATCAGGTCTAAGAAATCTCTTGGGGATGTTAATTATTAACTTCATTTTTCAGTTTATTTAAATTAGCTAATCAAAGTAGGATGTTCAAATTATAATGCAGTTATTCGTTTTTGTACCGACTAAACTTTGGAGAAATTTTATTATAAATTAAACTATACATTTAATTTTTTGTATCATTGCAGCTGTTGATTTGATAATATTGCCAATGCAATTAGTTTTATCTCCTCAAATGTAAGTACAGGATGTTCGCTGAAAATGTATACATTTTGTAATCGAAAGAAAATTGAGAATGAAATTATTCAGTGGTTTATTCCTAACTTTAAAAGAATATTTTTTAAATGCTACTGTACGTAGCCATATGAAAGGTGGCTTTTAGCCTGTTTTGAGTTACAATGCAGGAGAAATCTTAGTCTATTTACAATGGGAGAAACTATTGAAATTCGTTATTCTCCTTAAGCCTGAAATCAATCATCAATGCAGAATAATTAGCGAAATATACAAGCATAATAATATCTTTGATATACAGGCAAGCCTCGCTTTTAGTACAACTCACTTTAGTAAAAGTGGTACTTACTTCGAGTCATGTTTCGAAATAAGAACCGTTCGTAGACAGAAAACGGAGACCATTTTTGGTGATTATTTCACGGTAACTTAAAAAAACATCAAAATTATAATACAGGTAAGGTTATTAGAAGCAATTGGTTCTGAAATTCAACATGTCCTATTTTAGGGTTAGTTCCGTGTTATTGCACGGTTCCATATTTTAGACCACGTGAAAATCTTTATATAATAATCATTATTTAACTTTTATTTCAATTGGTATCCATGATGCCAATTAGAATAGAAGTTAAATAATAATTATTTTCTTTTCTGACGTGTCCGAAATTGTAGAACCAACCAATAACTTGGAACTTAGTACCCTACTACCAAAAACATTTCATAGAGCATAAAATTGCGGTTTGTTAAATGTAGCACAATAATTATAGAAATATAAGTATCAATTAATTACTCACCTATACTGAGTGAGAGTTAAGCTATGGATGGATTTTAAAACATTTAATAAATACACGACTTTAAACTTTTTCATCACAGTCACAAACAATGAAAGACTGTATATTATTAATTATTAATATGCTTATATACGTAGTACTCTAATAACTCTAAAATAAATTTTCTTTCTATAACTGATAGAAAATGAGATACATTATCGAGGAGTGACAATTATAAATTTCTTGTTACTTTTATTCGCTTTAGTTACCGTTTGGTAACTAAACTGAGTCGTGATTTGGTAACTAAAGCGGGGGATGCCTGTAAATATGAATGAACTTCACCTAGATTCTAATCTAGAAGCTCTAAATTTGATCAATTTATTATTATTAAGGAATATTGATTTGTGAAATTGTGTTGTATATAGATTTTTTTTGTGGTAAAAAAGGATCTATTTCGTTCATTTTGAACTACAATTATTGTTGTAAACACTTTGATTTTTTAATAGATTTTAGTATTTAAATCTGAAACGAAAAAAAAATATAGTTTGCTTTAATTTGGTTCATCCAGAAGATAATGCAAAAATATCTAATGCCCGGATCTGGATCAAATTCAGGTGCTTTGTTGACTTGTTGACTGACTGTCGCAGTTTGATGAAAAATTCAAATGAAGATTCATAAATTAGTTAATAATTATGTATTAATGTATGGAAGAATTTTTAAACTGTTGCTAGGTAGTTAAATTTAGGATTGGATATTTATATATTTTTTGTAACAACATTTACACTGTAAATGTTGTTGAAAGCTAAAGGGGACCTGACATTTATATTATTAAACTAATTTCACTTAGCCTATGTGATTCTTGAACCTTAACACGGTAGGTAATCTAGGTCCCCAAATAAAGGGAGGGTTAAGGTTCAACCCATATTAATGGGATTTATGGGATATGAACCTGTCTAGAGAATTCTATTTAGGGTAGTTGTCTATTTGGTATTGGTAAATTTGTGCTCTAAGTCTGGGTCCGGGGTCCCGGTCCCCCAATGATTTTCGTTATTTAGACACTAAACATAGGTTAAAGGATCCATTTTAAGACTTTTTTCATGAATACCATTTGTTGTGCAAATGCTTCTTTTTCGAGATATAGCGCAATTAAGTTTTTGGTAGGAATAACATTAAATTGGTAGAAAACACAAGGCTTTCCGCCTTTTAGATTTTTGTGACATGAAATCTTGGTGCCATAATGCCATTAAATGATGAAACTGTTAATGTAGTTCACTGTATCCTGTACCTAGTTTGTTGTACTGCACACATCATGATTGTTAAATGACCTGGCAGGGTGGTTCGCCAGTCTGCAGAATATGTGAGATATTTGGGATATTCTCTCCGAACAATTTTGAATTAATTCCTATATTTACATTAATTTTGCTACGAACACTTCTGAATTAATTCCTATATTTACATTAATTTTGCTACAAACAGATTAAGAGATCTCTACGAACACTTAACCAGTTTCTGCAGACTGGGTGGTTCGGGGGGTGGCACGCCCACGGGCCACGATATACTTATTTGTGATGTTAATGTAGTATGTACTTTTCCAGACCCCCAAACTCAACCTAATCTAACTTAACACCCAGACTGTAAAAGACGCATATGTACCAGTTGAATATTGTACTAGAGGTGTATAGCCGTCGTGTGCTTTTGGGGCCTTCATTGGGTCCAAATAAGACCAGACGTGTGTAGGCTTGTAGCCGTCGTTCATTTTTATTCAATGAGTTTACTCTATTGAACATGTCTATCAACACCACAAATTATTACTTCTTTGCGTTACTTACTAGAAGTACCTGTATTGAAGGTGGCATCACTTGTACAAGATGAGGATCCAGTCTGCAAAGCATGCACAATTAGTCTCCGGATATTCAATTTTTGGGGCAATTTGTCTCCAAAGATTTTCAAATTTCCCTCCAAACTGACCAAAAATATCAAAATTCTCTCCACTAATTACATGTAAAAACATGAGGAATTAATTAGGAAATTGTCGCCGAATAATTCAGGAGACTAATATCAAAGCCTCAATAGTCGCCGGATAAACTTCACAACTTCATACATCTTTTGCAGACTGGATGAGGATGATGTCTATAGACGTCATGGACCGCCAATGTGTTAATTGCGCTACATCTCGAAAACGAAGTATTTGCACAACAGATGGTATTCGTGAAAAACGTCTTAAAATGACTCATTTTACCTATAAAAAGTGTAAAATATTGAAAATCGGTGGGCGACCTAAAGCATAAATTTACCGAAATTACCGTCTCTTTTCCAGCCCAGTCTGCAAAGTGTGTCAAATCTGTCACCAAGATTTCATATTTCAGAACAATTAGTCTCCAAAATTTTTCAAATTTGTCTCCTAAAGAACCAAATTTCTTCAAAATGTCTCCAATAATAACATGTAAACATAGGAAATAATTAGAAAATAGTCACCAAGATCTTGTTTTGATGAATTTTCCCTCAAAAATAGTCTCCAAAGATCTTTGGCGACATGGATGCGCTTTGCAGACTGGTTCCCAGCTAGACCAAGACTGCAGGAACTGGTACAGTGTTCTCCAAGAAATCCTCCATTGCCATTTTGGCCTTTGCTCTCTGTAAAATACATGTAAATATAGGAAGAAATGGTAAATGGTAATTTTGAAGGCTATTAAGTTGAAAATTATATGTGAATAGAGACTAGAGTGTAAAACGTGATATAAACAATATTTTATTTAAGGGGACCATCCGTAAATTTGGTTAAAAAAAATTATTAATAAAGCTACGGTTATGAAACTTAGTTTCTAATATAAAATTGAATCCTCTATCGATTTTGTTCATCGCATTTTTACTATTAGACGCATAGAAAACAAGTTATTCGAATTTCAAACAAATTTCGAACTGGTTTTCAAACAGTAACTTCCAATACAGTTTTGAAGCTACAGGCAACAGCTTTGCGTTTTTTTTATTCGATTCTCCTGGTTATTCTCTACAAGACGTTTGGGAGCAATTTTTGTATTTTGTTTTTTTTTTCTTTAAAAAATCTATTTTTCGTGAAAATACTAAAATTTTCAACAAAAAAAAAAATTTAATCTATATTTCGAAAAAAATGATAAATTCAAAAATCGCTCCCAACCGTCTTGTAGAGAATAACCAGGATGATCAAATGAAAAAACCCGCAAAACCAAAGGCCGTAGCTTCAAAACTGTATTAGAAGTTAATGTTTGAATACCAAAATTCGTAGCTATTTTGAAGTGCATCAAAATGGCATTCGGGCGACCGACCATGTTTTTTGGAAAAAATAATAATGAAGCTACGGTTCTGAAACTTCGTATACATATATAAAATTGAACTCCCTATCGTTTTTGTTCGTAGCATTTTTTCGATTAGATCCATAGAAAACGAGTTATTCAAACTAACTGAGCGCTATGGCCACCCCTTCCTCCCTCTCCCCAGGGGCATAGTGTCACACAGGCACACTCTAGAGTACTGATTTTTTGTACAATCATTTATAAGGTTGTTAGGTACCTATTAACTTTCTTATTTCTCTCTTTAGTCTTTGTTTTATTTTCCTCAAAGACGAAAAAGAATTCTTAGTTAATTTGCAGGTTCTTAGTCTTCGTAAATTCAAGTTGATCAAAATAAATAACAATTGCCTTTATAATTCAATAATTACAATTAAGTGGGGTAAATGAAAGTCACGGTAACACAATCTAATATAATAAATCAATTGGTTTGATAACTTGTGTTTTATTTCATCATTGAATAGTGTTAGTAAGCTTGATTATAATAAGTCTTTCGGCACTTAATTCACTCAGTCACTATTATGGAATGTTACTCAAGAGTTAACTGATCAAGGGTTCTAGATCGATAGAGCTCGAACACTTTATGTTAGACACACGGTGTACCGGCGAACATGTCAAGGAGTGACGAAGAAGGGGTAGAACTGAACAACTGAAATGATTTTCAATTGGGTTTTATAGTAGGGTTGAAGGCCAAATGCGCCCAGAGTTTTCCCAGGTCTTGGGTGGTAAGTTCGGCTTTATCAAAGAGTTAAGAACGGCGACATCAAAGTTAATAATATAATTGAATTCGTGTTCTTGCATGAGTTTACATGAGTTTAGGTCTGAATAACATAACAATAAATATGAGTTGGAATTTCCTAACACCTCTTCCTTGATTAGCTATTGAAGAGTAGTACATGATTATAAAGTTTATAATCTTGTTAAAGATTATAATCTTTATAAGGATTAAAATACTTCTGCGTATTAACAATAGATCAGTAAATTAATTAGGTCGATTGTTATAATTAGATCGATTGTTAATAGTACCTATTTATGAAAAAAATGATACAATTTTGAGATTTCTTTACGGATGGTCCCCTTAAGTTAATTTCCTTGATAATGCATATTTAATTCAATAATAGCACAATTTTTTTGGAAATTACTAGTGTGACGTCACTCCGCACTCGTTTTAATCGATGTCACGTCCATGTAGTATTTTCGGATGTTTCAATATTGTCTTTAGTTAGTATACTTTCTATTTATTTACTGTGTCATGTGTTATCAGAAGGAAAAAAATCCTGTTCTCCCCTTGCTCTACGGTGGGATTCTTAGGACTCCTCCCAAAGCAAATTGGATATGAAGGAGAGTGCAATTTGTGCATGTGTTTCTGTCCCCCAAGACATGTTGTTTTTAACATGAAACAGACTTGACACTCTGCATAATGTCCATGTCATTGAGTACGTACGTTAATGCCAATTAATTGGCGTGAGATCAAATTAATCAAATCCATTTATGTGTAATTGGTGTAGATATATAATGAAATAAGCTCAGATATACTAATTAGCGTAGTATGGCTATTGCGCCAATTTGGCACAGCTAATGCGTCACAAAATTCACTAATTGGCGTATTTTCGTTATCAGCAAAAAAAATCCTAAAGAGCGGATTGCCAAGCTAATTTGAACAGTGCTCCGAAAATCAGAATCATTGTATGTTAGTTTGACGTGCCCACGTGCATGTGCCCTGGGGCGATGTATTAATTTACATATAGTTTGTCATGACCGCATACAGTTTTACGTTCACTAACTTGTTTGAAGTATATCTGGAGAGTAAACTTATTGAAAGTAAATAGTTTTCTTTATTTCATGATGTGTTTAATACATTTGTCGAGTTTTTGTAGCTATTAAGCGTGTTCCTATGATAAGTTGGTAACGTCACAAACAAATAGCAATAACTCGTGTCACTGATTCACCTTAATTTCGCCAATTAATTGGCGTGGGCTCAGACCTACTATTACTCATGGCATAATGTGTCTCCTGACTCTCAGAGACTGAGATTTTTAAATGAGAGAGACTTACTCTTAGCAGCAGATTCAATCATTCAGAATCTCCTTCATGGTTCATCAAAATTAATGGTACGGTGGTACCTAACAATCATAGGAATTATTTCAAGATTTCATCATTTCTCATTATCTCAAAATTTCTTAATTTGGGTTCAGATTTGTCTCAGAGTCATGGACTTGTCACTCAACACTCAGCAAAAAAATAAAAATATTCTATATTCTTATTATTTTGCAGAGCAGCAGAGTGGGACTGCCAGTCTGCAAAAGATGGGTGAAGTTGTGAAGTTTACTTGGCGACTGTTGTGGCCTTGAAATTGGTCTCCTTAATTATTTGGTGACAATTTTCTAATTAATTGCCATTTAAATGGCAAATTTGTGACAGTTATTTTGAGCCCTTCAATTGTGAATGGTGAGAAATATCTAATTTTATCCTATGCTACAATGTTATTTTGGAGAGAATTTATGATAATTTCATCATTTTTGAGAGAAATTTGGTTTCCTTTGGAGAGCCAAATAAGGAGTTTATGAGCCATACTATTTTACTTGGTATATGTTTACCTTCTTTTGGTCCATCTTTCTAGGTATTATTAGGTATAAATTAAATTAGCAAAAAAATGTATTATTTGATAATTTGAATCAAGTGTAGCTTAAGGACCCCAGCTCAATCTGGGGTCCTTAAACTACACTTGGGTTAACCCTGGAGTCCTTAAACTACACTAGGGGTATAGTTTCATATGTTAGTTATGATTTCCTTAAATTGGGCAACATTTTGTTATCATTTCCCAATATTTTTTTTTATTATTATTAATTGACATATAGCACCCTATACATTAACCAAGGGTCGGGGCCTCCCAGGGTCTTACATTTTTATATTTTATAGTTCACAAAAAAGTCAGTATATGGCCTGGAAAAACTAAAAGCTTAGAGGACATCCTAACTAAGTAAAGCCTAAAAAATTTAAAAACAAAAAATACTCAAATAATATTAGCAAGGTAGGGCAGACAACAAATGAATGGTACTGATTTGGTTCTATAGTTTTTTGAAGCTATTGGGAATTTAGTAGATGTTTTCTATATTGAAACTTAAATTTATTCAAGGAATTGAGATTCTTAAAAAGAGTGTTGATGCTATTCCAGTGACTAGATGCTACATAAATTATACAAGATTGCGATTTGGATTTGTTATATCTCGGTAAAGTTATATTGGAACTATTTCTGGTCAAATGTACATGCTCATTTGTATGAGTATTAAAAAACTCTATTAAAAAGGACTATAATCTGGAATAGTTAATGATTTGTACATATATACACAAATTCTAAATTTGAAAAGATTTAATCATCCAAGATTTCTGTAAAGAGGCGAAGAATGAGCTAGATAATGGCTACAAGTAAGGATTCTAACAGTCTTTTTATGCAGTGTAACCATTCTATTCTTAACATTATTTGGAGAATTGTACCATACTTCTATGAGATATAAGAAATGAGGGTGGACAAGAGCATAATATAACATAATTACAATATTATGTGGTAAGAATGAATTGATTTTTTAGAGAATATCTACTGATTTAGAAATTTTAATTGTAGTACAGTTTATATGTTCCTCAAATCTAAGATTATTATCTAAAACAAGCCCTAAAAATTTGACAGATTTGACACATTCAATCTCAGTATCACATATTTTGACAAAGGACAATCTATAAGACTTTCTGTAGGAAAATACTACATATGGGTTTTATCAGTATCTAACATAATTTTATTATTTTTGAGCCAATCATTACCAATACTAAGTTCTGCATTAATTATATTGTGAAAATTTAGTAATTGGTATGCAAAAAGTGTGAATTTAAATGGAAAATCATTTTAACTAGATAGTTGTCTTTGCTTCATCCATTCAATGACCAGTAGTGGGTCTTCACCAAGTGGAGGTAGAATTTCTGTTAGAAATGTTGCTCTGTCCATTTTTTTGTTGCTCTTAACACTGTAGTAGAAGAATTATTTCAATTTGATTGCAGTCAAGACATGCAAAACGCCGTAGCATAGATACATTCAAAAGTTCACTGGGGTCCTTAAAGTACACTTGATCTGATAATATGATATCATAAAGTCAACGGGGAAAATATTAACATTTGTTGAATTTTTTAAAAATATTTTCATTAGCTATCAGACTTTATTATTTTATATGTTGATAACAGGGCTGCGGAGTTGATACATAAAATGTCAGACTCCAACTCCGACTTCTTTATTTTGAATTTATTGACTCAGACTCCTTTATTAAAATATTGTAAAACAAACAGTTTTACAGTATTTTTATAAGCAATATCGAGTCATTTGAATGTTTAGACTATAAATATTAATTTAATTCATATCTATGAGCAGTTATTAGTACTTATCAGATATTTAACATGATGAACAACAAATAAAATGGATCTAAATTATGTGACTTCTATCTATAGCTTGGAGTTGGAGTCTGAACAAATTTTCGACTCCTGACTCCAACTCCACCAAAAAAAGCCTTGACTCTGACTCCACAGCCGGAGCCCTGGTTGATAGGTAATGAGTTCAGAGTTACTATTATTATTATTATTTATTTTCTATGGTGCTTGTAACTATAAGAGTAACTTTTCACAAATAAGTGAAACAACCAAGTTACCAACAATTAGAAGCCAACCTAGATAACAAAAAAAATCATTGACGACAGCTGTACCGTCATCTACTAGCTACAGTACTAGCTGTACTGCCTGTGCAATGCACCATATATTATGTACATAGATATTATATCTCTTTTTGTGTCTTATAACATACTTCATTACTAATTCTCTTTACTCATTAGTAATCTAATATTGTACATGATTGAATAATTTTTGTTCAACTTCAACATAACATTTTCTCCAAAATATTCATTGGTTACCTTGCCTATTTATCAAATAACTAGAAGCTTGCATAACTGGCTACATTAAAATAGAAAGCTATTGGTTAGCTAGCAAGTCTATTCATTCTACCATAGAAGTGCCTAATTTTTAAACAGAATGGAAGAAAGAGAAGTGTCCCTTGATGTGCCTATGGTGGCTGTTTTCCTCTCAAATCAAAATCTAGATCATGAAAAATTTTCTGAAAGTAAGTTGATAGTGACAATATGAGTTAATTAAATTATTTTGAAATTATATAGCTAGGGTAATTAGTAATTTAGCCTATAAAGAGTTTTATCTCGTGAAATTTAATAATTGATATCTTGTTACAGGTATTCTAAGAGGAGAAATGACGAATCCATTCAACAGAACATCCAATGAGTTTATTAAGTTGCAGGAACAGTGGACTCTGAGCAACAAGTACTATGAGGCTGAAATTACTCTCACCATCTTTAGAGATAACTGGCTAGAAAATTTGGAAAAATTTAGAACAAAAGTTGAAGCTGTTATCATTTATTGGGACAATAAACAAAATGTGAGTATTGCTTGTACCTCAGTCATTAGTATCACAACGAGCACTGTTGTTCACCATTCTCATCACATTTCCTGTGACAGATATGATATAGCTAGCTACAGTACATTACTTTCGACCTAATTTCAACTGTTAGAATTTTGAAATCAGTCCAGGCAGGTAGCTAGTATATAAAGCTGTCTAACAGTTTCACAAGTTTTCTTATTTTAGAATTAGGTATGTTGTGATGTCAAATGGTAAAAATATTTATGAAAAGTCTTAAAAAAATTTAATCATGAAAATTTAAAATAGAACATTGGGAAGAGCCAACTCACACCAATTGTTAAAATAAGTATGTACCAAACTGTCATTATTTTATTACTACTCATTACAATGAGTGAGTGACTCTCAAACTGCAAGGCCAAGGATGGATACCAATTTAAACATTTTATACTATATCTCATTATACCAAGTAAATATTATTTTCTTTTCCAAAACTTTGTTGAATTAATAATTTAAATTTCCCACAGACTAACATGGAGGATCTTAATAGATTTACTGATCATGTCAGCGAGATAGAAACTTGTTTACTTGTGGTGGATGGTTTCGATGGTGAAGAAGATAGCCAACAGGAGAAAGGTGGGGTTGCAATTTTTCTTGAATAATATTAGTATTGGCTATTTAGTTTTGCTTATGTATGTTGAATACAATTAACTGAATTGGTATTTATATAAAATACAGATTTTAAGAAATACTTGATCTTTAATACGTTGACCGCGATTGCTGATCCAGCATGTTTGTTTTACTGGCGATAGGTTTAAACATGTATTACATTAATTCCGATTATAGTTATAAATAAACATATTTATCATGATCTACATTCATTTGAGTTATTTACCTTCTTGTCACAGTATACCATTCCTTAAATTTTTTAATATAAACTGATATACATCTAATTAAAGAAATTTAAATTTTGATGCGTGTACCATCTATGTGCACATCGCCGGTTGGGAAAGTTCTCCGTGCACATATAAGGTACACATCGCGGTCAACGGGTTAATAATTGTACAGTGAAACTCCTGAGTTATGAAGCATTTTTTTCTTCACAACCACTAGCTAGTTTTCTATGATTAATATCATAGAAAACTATAGTCATTGAGGGATAACTATGACGCAATTCTTGACCTAATCATTTTCTGTAATTTAAAAATAGAAAATTACTCTAGTGCTTCATAACTCAGGAGTTTTACTGTAACTCTCTGTTTGCACTGAAACTTGTTCCATCTCTGGAGTAGCTTCTAAATGTTCTAATCAAATCATTATGTTGCAGCAAAGAAATGGTGCTTGGATAGAAAGTGGGATTTGGTGGAGTTGGATGCTTTGGTAGACAATGAAGATGATTTCCCAGAGAGTATCGGTTATGATAGAATCAGAGAAGCTATCAATAGTAACCAGTGGTCTAATATGCAGATAATTAAAGCACCTAAGAAAAAAGGTATGTTAATATCACAGTACATGATGTTTCTTTCTTATGATCAATTTATCCTTCATTCATTTCAATAACGTCTTAATTTTTGTTCTGAAGCAAGCACCAAATTACTTAATTATTAATTGATTAATAAACATTCAATTTTGGATCACATGCACCATTTTGTTTAGAAATTACCAATTTTTTTCATATTTTCTATCAAAAAAAAGTTAATTTATTTTTTGAGGTAGCTAGCTATCGAAATTATTGAGAGATAACAATTCATTTTTATTCAGTAATCTTTTATTGATTAACAAACCAATTTTTATATTTAGTTAAGTGACGAAATATGATCACAAGAACAAATAAGTAATAAGAGTTTAATCCATTCTTTTATGATGCCATCTATCAAATTTTAAGTTTTAAGTTTTCATTTGATAAATCTTAAATGGATCAAGATTTAACTTTTTAAGGGCGGTACACACATACGGTTTTTAAGTCTTTCCACCAGACTTTTTGCTAAGCTCCTCGCTACTTTTTCCACGAGAATATGAGAAAAAACGAAATAAATATTATTTATTTAGGTTGGTATCCATGATACCTTCAGGGATAATAATTATTTATTTTAGTTGGTATCCATGATACCTGCAGGTATCATGGATACCAACTAAAATATTTAATAAGTATATTGTTTTTTCTTATATTCTCGTGGAAAAAGTAGGAAGAGCTTAGCAAAAAGTCTGGTGGAAAGACTCAAAAAAACCCTTTTAGTATTAGTACAAATTGCTATTTTTTTTTCTACCAAAAAACTGTTATCAACCTATTTATATTTCTCTCCAATAGATGGAGAAACAATTTTGAAAGCTGATCCTTATTTCGGTTGTCCCACGAAATTGGCACCGGATTCTAAATCTATGTCTTCTGAGCCTGATCTTGATGACTCTATGAAAGAATTTGAGGATCTCTTTGCCCAGTTCAGCTCCATGAAAATCAACACCTCCTCTCTGGATAGAGATGCGAGACTGGATTATGCTGAGAATGTAAGGAGATGCTTTCTTTTTATTCTCTTCTTTAATTAATTATAACTTAATGTCAATGAGCCTATTAAAATATATTTATTATAAGTTAATAATAATATAAAAAAGGTCTTCCACACAGCACTTTGTCAAATTGCTAAGACCTATTAGCATATTTTCAAGCTCATGTAGAATTTTCTATGGATAAATATTTTTCTTTGGTTGTTTATTAAATTAATTGTTCAAAGAAAATGTAATTAGCTAATTCTGTAAGTTTCTTTCCTA
Organism: Caprella mutica; assembly: GCA_947561585.1. Classification (NCBI taxonomy): domain Eukaryota; kingdom Metazoa; phylum Arthropoda; class Malacostraca; order Amphipoda; family Caprellidae; genus Caprella; species Caprella mutica. The sequence continues at coordinate 98,717 of CANNZV010000353.1, read as the reverse complement.
ATTATTTTTTACTGAAGATTTTTATTCAAATGATATATGACTGTTAGATACCGCCACCAGTTGTAAATACAACTAGTGGAAAATTGCAGCATTTTGAAAAAATAAAAAGTAAGGTAAGTTACGAATAATCAGTCTATTTCACATCTTCGGTCATATAAGAAAAAAACTGAAAAAAACAATAATAATTTATTTTTAATTTTTATTGGTAAGTTGTCCATGATATCTGCAGGAAGGTATAAGGGAAAATGACTAAAATAAAATTTAAATAATATTTTTTTTTATCACATTTTCTTATGACCGAAGATGTGAAATTGCCCGATAATTTGTAACTTACCCTATACAGGGTGGGTAAAAAAAGTGGAACCCAACTTTGATTTGATATATCTCAGAAACTACTAACGTTATGAATTTTCTAAAGTTACCATTGTGTTTGTCTACTTTTTTTACAAAAATGGTGAGGAATTGAAAACTATTCATTCATCAATATTGATGCTACAGTGATTATAGTAAACGCTGTCATAAGTATGCTTGCACACAAACATAAAGTTACGAAGATTGTTTTTAATTACAGAAAAACACTATAATATTTTATATTTATATCATATCATTAACAATCCATTATAAAATATATATTCAATCTATATTTCTTCTTCACTATCTACCGAATCCTTCCACATGTCCTCCATTTCTTCCCGAATTATCTAATTCAATCCATGTTCTCATTACTGCCATGACGATCGCTGTGCGACTTATGCTAACTGATGTGTTTCAACAATTGCATTATTGCAATTAACTATGCAAATGAGGTGCCCCAAAGATCACTGGACATGACACCAGGTGATTTTTTCTTATTTGGACATTGAAGAGTAAGAGTACTCAACTGCCCCTGTGAACTCTGACGACTTGAAGGAGAGAATCACGAGTGAAGTTAATTTACTCTTAAGAAAATTCTGCATTAATTAAAAGAGTTATGGCAGCAATGAGAACACGGATTGAGTTATGTCAAGAAATGGTGGACATGTGTAAAAATTAAGGAAGGAATTAAGACTAAATAATAATTTAATAATGGTTTGTTAATGATATATTATGAAGGATTGTTGTGTTAGGTATTTTTGTCAAAAAAATTAGTAAATTTTTCTGTTTGTGTGCAAGCATACTTAGACACCGTTTACTATAATCACTGTAGCATCAATATTAATGTATGGATAGTTTTGAATTTTTACCATTTATGTAAAAAAAGTAGTGGAACACAATGGTGATTTTAGAAAATTCATAACGTTAGTAGTTTCTGAGATATATCAAATCAAAGTTAGGTTCCGTTTTTTTTTTACCCACCCTGTATATACCTAGCTAATTGAAGTTACACAGAAAGATTACCAGTTTTTGTCTGCTGTCTTTGATGTTCCTTGTTTACTGTTCTATATAATTGCAATCAATAAATTTATTTATCAATTTCACAGATGGCAAAATCATTTATGAATGCAATTGGTGATGATGATTATGAAGAAGATAACAGTGCTGATTATGATGATGAAAAGGACGATAAAGAGGAGGAGAAATTGGAGAATGACAACGAAGATGACGATGATTTCGGAAAATTTATGAGTGCTTTAGATCCAAACCCAGCAAAAGAATATGAACCTTTAGGTAATGAACACATATGATGTAGCTATAATTCTTGATATAGGGTAAATTACAAATTATCGGTCAGTTTCACATCTTCGATCATATAAGAAAAACTATATTATAATTGTTATTTTATTATTATTTTAATTGGTATCCATGATACCTGCAGGTTAATTAAAATTAAATATTATTATTATATCGTTCTTATATGACCGAAGATGTGAAAGTGACCGATAATCGTAACTTACCCTATGTAGTTTGTCTAAGATCTTCAGTCATTAGTATGATTTTTAAGGTTTCTAAAACTAATTCAAATTCCTATATAGGCTTATTACCTTCACATACTGCGGAAGATTATATTTTAAGCGGCATTTATTTATTTTTCCATCTTTTGTAATTGTTTATATTAACTTAATGTAATTCTTATCTATTCAATTATTAGAATAATTAAATCGTGAACTCTACTCCATCATCATTTCCAAATTTTCTTTTTACATTCAAATTCATTGAAAATATCATGGAATATAGAATAATCGCAACTTTAAAGTGTTAAAATAACTAATTAGAAATCAATTTATAACTTCTACTATCTGGATTTCATGAATCAGATTCTGGCAAAAAAAAACACTATATGTGCTAAATAGAGCCTACAAACCCATTTTCTTTTGATCTAACTCATAGAAAATGAAATGTTTAAGGAGTTACAATTATAAAATAACTTTGAATCATACCTCTCTCTAGTTAGCTACCATTTGTAATATAAATCTGAGTTGTGATTCTAGTATTAAAAGTGGGGCCTGCCTTTAAATCTGGGTTCTTCATATATAGTTTGAAAAAATATTCGTAGCTAGCACTAACTAATACATTTTATAAATAAAGTAGCTAACAAAAAATGGTTTGCTATATGGAGAAACTCCCACCTTTATAGTTTTGATGTTCTGGACTAGTTAGTTATAACATAAGTTACATAACCATTAATTTTAGCATGACTTTAATAGTGTTACTGTTCATAATATGAAGTAATTATTCTTTAATATGAGCAAATGAACACTCGTACATAATGGCAGACCTCGCTTTTATAACAGGACGATTTAAAGCGGTGTTGACCCCGAGCTTACTTATATCAGATGTACCAAAAATTATTTTTAAACAATTTTTATTTAAATTGAAGGAACCATACAAAATATGGTACCTAGTATTGGTGTACTATGGAAATGTTCTTTGATTTTTGTTATTAGAAAACTAAAAAATTGGAGTAACAATGCTAAACTTAAAGTGGGGTCTCCCCCGCTTTAAGGCAGGGTCTGCCTGTACATATGTAGCTATATGTAAAACACTGCTGATAAATACTATTGTATTTTAGTTCCATCTGTTCTGATAGAATAATACCTATATTGATTCCGTATTCTTTAACTAAAAATTAAATCTGCTACCGGTTCATATCTCCTATGTTGAAGTGCTTTAAATAATGGAAATATTACATATTTTCTATTAATTAAGAATTTATCTTATCTGGATTATACAACTAAGGAATTTTTTTGTGTAATTATTCCACTTGTGTAACAATAACTGTTTAAAGTTATATCTTATTTCCTATGTATATTGAGGAGCTATGTTTTAAATTCATTGATTTAAGATGAGAAATTTATATAAACATTAAACTATTTTCCTATATTTATTTCATATATATTTTATAAGCTAATGTAAATATGAAGATATTCCACACAGACCTTTGTGACGCTTTCATCGCTTTGAGTTTTTCTCCGAGCAGATCAGAGGAAGTAAACACGTTTGAACTTACGGAAGCTATGGATACGGTACCCACGACCATTTACAGCGACCACAAGATCAAACAACCTATTAGTAAGATGAATAACCAACCTTCTTGCCAGATGATCGAAATAGACAAATTCATGAATAGTTTACGCTCAAGATTTGAGGATACCAATCCTGCTGAACTAAAAAAAATAAAACTGAGCCTAGATCTAATGTAGCAACATTTTGTGATATTCTTTTAATGTTTATTCAGTTTTAAAGTGAACATTTTATTGGAAAAAAGCTTGGTGAAAGTAATATCAAATTGTGCAATTTTAAAGGACAAGGTATAGGTAAAGATTATCTTTGTATTATGCACCACTCTTTACAATAAAACAAGTTTTATGTGATTGACTAAATATTATATATTCAGAGTCTTATTTATCTCCAGAAATAAATTCTGATTTTTATGCTGATTAGAAATCACTTCAAACTCAAATTCATGTTTGGTTAACTTGTCTGGAGAGCAGGAATCACAATCTGGTTGATCTTTTTGATGTGAACAAAGTCCATCTATTTAATTGTAAATTTCTTATTTCAACAAAGGCCAACTCTCATATTTCATTGTCCTGTTATCATTTCCGTGAATAAAAGTGAAATTAAACCGCAATACGGTCGTAAGTACAAGACTTTATTAATAAGAAGTTGCTAATATAATGGGGCTACCTGAAGCAGCAGATATGCATGTATATTATTAAAAGGTTAACCTGAATGACGATTTTTCACTCTAGTATGAAACCAAACAAGAATCTGCTTTGAACAATTACACCCCTTTTTCAATTGATTCTACATTAGTAATTTGCATGCCTTCATGTTGATCAGATTGCCATCTTAGGTTTGTATTTTTCCTATCATTTTCTAATCTTTGCTAATGGTGAACCGATTACTTTGCTAATGAGTAGGGTGGTTGTGACAATATTCTCTTTGAAATATGCTTTATATTCTCAAGAAATATATTCTTTTATGCTCTGAAATATGCTTTAAATTCTTTTTATGCTCAATCATGCTTTTAATGCTCAATTAAAAGTGCTGTAATTAGCTTTATAAACCTGATAAGGGATATTAGCAATCTCCCTAACTCACATTTGAATGCTAGTCTCATGTTTCGGTGCAATCGAAATCTTTTTGAAGAGTTTGAATATGTTTTATTAACTTGAAACATTGTCTGACCAAGTTCAGTCACAGTAATATTTAATTAATAAAACTGGTAAATTTCAAATTTGAACTGAGAAACGTTGAAAAGCTGCTAGGATAAAATTAAAATGCATTCTCTAATATTAATTTATGAAACTTTTCAATATCGAACCCTGAGGTTTTCCAACAATTAACCTTAATTCTGCTTGTATGCTCCAATAATTTTGGCATATATTAGTGGGCAACGGTCTTCCAAGACTAAAATACCTACATAATTACTCTCTATTGTTTTTATCTAAATATATATTCGTTAGTTGTATCTAGGTTAAATTTGTTTATATGGCATATCTCTGAACAGATGAATATATTAGTTTCATGATTTTTTTTTATTTATTGTTGAAAAGAATTTTTTTAATAAGTAGAATATGTTTTTAATAAAAAGATGTTTTATTACTTTTCAATAAAAAGAATATATTTTTAATAAAAAGAATATGCTTTATTTCAAATATGCTTGGGAATATATTTATATGCTAAAAGCATATTGTCACAACCCTACTAATAATTAACAGTTTTAACTTCAGTAATTATACGAAATATACTCTGAATTACCAACATTAGTGATTTTTATATTTAGTAGTTCAAAGTCTGATTTAGAAGCAAAGACCAACTAGCTGACTTATAACATTCAATAAAAGGATATGAACTTTATGATTATATATAGAACAGTTTATCGTTAAAAATTTATAAAACAAAATCAGCTTAGAGAATCATAAACGTAAGCAACTAACCGATATTTATATATGGAAACAAACAGTAAAGTTACAAAGAAAGTCTATATAAAGCGTGCATAAATAATCATTAATGAATTAACAGAGCAACCAGTTCATCCATCTATAAAAAAAACTATAAATATATAACAGCAATGTACAACTGTGATAAACCTTAATATTGAATATCATGGCGAATGTGGTCCGTCTATAGTCAAGATTCTCATCTTAATTAGTAAATTGTTTTATTTCTCCAAATTATGTTGAAAATGAAGAAGCTTACTTCAGTGTAGCTAAAATCCAAGTGCAAGCCTAGAAGACTTGAAAATCTGAATAACTTCGATATGAAACAATTTAAGTAGCTAGAAAGTTGGACATAGAAGATTTTAGTGGACTATAACTCAGTATCCATCTATTGTGGTCACAGCCTACATAAACTAGAGTTACAAGCAGTATATCTAGCTATCATCTAGGAACCAACTTCCTGACCATTACTAAGGACACTCTGACTGACGGAATCTTCTGTGTTTGACACTGCAGTGCTATCATTTTCAGCAGATGGAAGTGATTTGATATTTTCCTCCGAGCTTCCATTTTGTTTGGTTTCGGCCATTTTGTTCTCCTGTATACCATTGATTTCGGCCATTTTGTTTTCCTGTGCCTCGAGTATACCATTTATCATCATGTTAACCTCGTCAACTGTAGGACAGTTAGCCATTAGAATATCTTCAGGAGGGTACTGCGTGGAAAGTATTTTGGCAAGTTTTGCAAAACTGTTGGCAACACTGATTCGGATGGGTTTCAAGAGAATGTACTCAGTATCTCTGTTAGCAAGATAAAGTCGTAAGTTTTTGAGCAGTTTTGGCATCTTGCTCCTGATAGTTCTTTTAACTGATAGAACCACTTCATTTATCTTGTCTGCAGTTGCAAACGGTTGATTGTGTAGTGTTATTGGCTTTACTTCTGCTTTCTCTCGATCATTCATGGTAATTATGACATCCATTTTAGCAAGAAAAGTTGTCAGCTGTCCAACAAGGGATTCAGTGCTGTTGTGAATTAACTTCTCACAAATTCTTTTCAACTCATTGTCCACATCCTTTTTGGAGTCCATGAAGTGTTCAGTGACATTAGGAATACCTTCCACAATGAATTGCAATAAGGCATTGTTGGAACTAAAGCTGAATAAGTTAGCTCTATGTTGGACCAAATCATAAGCTGCAACTTTCACACGACTCCAGTCTAGAGAGGTTTCCTTTATGCTTGACTCTACTAAGAATGGAGCCAACTGTTCTCTAAGAATCAGCAAGTGCTTAATTTGAAATAAGGCCGCGTGTGTGGGTGAAGCCAATGTACTTATCGTTGAAGAGGCCACTCTTAGTGACTCTACACAGGCTGCAATTGCTTCTAAAGACACTCCTTGGAAAATTGCTTTATCCACACATCGATAAAGCTTGGATAGGCACATGAGTGTTCGTCTGAGAGTAGGGTACCACATACCATGCAAATCTGCAGGAGAGCTACCTACTCTACTGAAACGTTCGTTGATGTTACTATTAATGCTTTCTGACATTGACACAACAGAAGAGGCATCATCCCTAGTACTGAGCCGAGAATTATGCCTCTTGTTGCTAGAAGCTGAAATTTCCTTGGCTATTTGTTCCATGAGTTCCAGTTTACTAGGGTAAGCCAAGTCTCCAGGAGAGGCAATGAATCCAGCAATATCACTGTTGATGTAAACGTGTGCTCTGTAAACGAGTCTTTCTTGCGCATCTTCCAGCATCCTCGAGACGACATTTTTTAACGCATTCAGTTGCTGTGGGTTACTTTGCAGATGCTCATCAATCATTCCTCTTGTTAAAATACCACACAGCTCTGATAATGTCTCAAGATGGTCAATGTGAATTATCAGAGGTCTGAGACCATCATACAAAGACGTACACAAACCTTCTAAGAATGTATCTAGTTGAGTGGTTGGTGTAGAAAAGAACTGATTGAATAGCTCATGTTCATCTTCACATACATGAACTAAAAATGCGCAGCCACTTCTAACAAGAGAACAGTGATCCTTTTGATAACTTGTAAGAAGTTGATTAACAGCATCACTAACACAAGGCCCCAATAACATTTGTCTCTGTTGAAAATAACACACGTGGCAATCCTGAAGCAAATTTTGGTACTCTTGTAGATGCGACATATCCTTAACCATTTCAGGATCTTTATAAAGCGAACCCAAACTGCGATCATTTTTAATATCCTGTGGAGACTTTTCAAATTGTTCTTTCACTTCAGTCAATCTGTGTTCTATTTCATTCATCAAAGACTTAATTCTAGGGGCATTGGATCTGAATTTGCTGTAGTATAGAACGGTTGCATTATCAGCATTTGGTTGAGTTTCTCCAGGCTTTGGAAGAACTTGTCTAGTTGCATTTTCAAGTGATTTAGTAACATACACTCTTATGAGACTTAAAGCACGGCTGAGACAATGCATATACCTCACTAGGTACACAGATGATTCTTTATACTTTGGATTGTTTCTCATATAAGCTATACATTGATCTGTCTTGGAGAGGAGGGGTATGAAAGAGTCGCTCGTTACCGAGAATGCTGGCGATGTTAATTTTTGAGTTATTGATTCCACTTGCGTGAAGTACCAGATTTTCTCTTGGATGGTATCTGCACTGCTTGTCAACTTGTTCTGTTCAGTGAGGAGATGTTCACAGTCCATGTGAAGTGCGGTGGTTCTGTTGGATACACTTGTGTACTGTAAGGAGAATATTTAATTAGAATCAGAGTAAATTAGAGTGAAGTTAAATTCAGGTAATAGCAATTTAAAGGTATTATGTTCTATTCTCTTGACCTGCGTATGGAGAGTGTTGAGGTGTTCCAAAGCATTGTCCAGTTGATGCAGTAGTGCCTCACACTCTGTTTGGTGTTTGCTGATTTGAGAGACATACTCCTGTCTCATGTCTCCTCTACTGATGTCTGCAGAGAGAAGTCTGTCCTCTTGCTGATTGTACCAGTCTAGGAACTGCAATGGGGAGTACACACATCAATGTTTGGAATGTACAGAAAAAATGTGGTTAACTGATAAAATATCAGTATCAATTATATAAAGATAAGAGATTAAATATTCTTGTCAATTAGATAATTGATAAAATCCTAATAGAAACTATAGTCAGCAGATAGATATTATTAGAAACAAGAAACTGTAACCTGTAGGTAACTACTAGACTGATAAAATTCTCATTTCTATAAGAAACAATATTTATTATTTATCTGATAAAATTCTTAGAAACTACAGTTAGTTAACTGATAAAATTCTTAGAAATTAGAGTTAAATGGTAAATTTATCTTGGAACCAGTTAACTGCTGCTGGTTGAATTTGAATAGAATAAAAAACTAGTTAACTGACAAAATAGGGTCACGCAGGTAAATTGCGGCCTTTTAATTTTTAACTGCGGCCCTCTCCCAAGTAAAATAGTATGTCTCTTAAACTCGCCATTTGTCTCTCCACCTCTCTCCAAAATTAATGGCGAGAAAAATCTAATTTTCTCCTATGCTACAATATTATTTTGGAGAGAATTTATAATAATTTATTCAAATAATTTATAATACCTAATTTGATCATTTTAGAGAAAAATTTGGTGAATTTTGGAGAGACAAATGGAGAGCTTATGAGATATACTACTTTAGCCCCTCTCAAGAGAGTCTCTAACATATTCTGAACCGAAATTACATTTAAATGTTGCATAACTATTAAAATAATCACAGTGCATGCTACAATTTATTACTTAATGTTTTTAACAAGTGTTTTGAAGCTATGACATATCTGTTGTTAAAGGCAGCAGTTAGTTAGTGCCTTAGTCACTAGTGGGCCGCAATTTACCTGCTTGACCCTATGTTTAGAAACTGCCAACTCGGCAACTGGTAACCTGGTTAACAGATTAATCTGCTAAAGCCTAAAAGAAACTGCAGTTAATGATAAAATATTCTTAGAAACACCTTACAACTTAACTAATTAAATCAACTAAAAAAAACCTTTATAGTCAATTGATGGATTTTCTAAAATATTATAAAATTGTAGTTAACTGTTAAAAATGCTCTAAAAAGTTGTTTCACCTAATTAAATTATTTAGGGCTATGGAATATTGTTATATTGAGGGTTGAAACAGATTAAAGAGGTGATTACTGATTAGTGATTAATTGGTTGATTAATGATTCCTTCAGTCTCTGAAACAATCAGAAACATTAACAACATGCGGTCTGCGAACAACAGAAACATCATAGCTTCAAAAGTTCAAAATACCTACACATTAAAAATTTAAATTAATAAATTATATAGCATGAACTACATTAAAAGTATGTTTTAGAATGTTAGAGACTCTCTTGACTCCTTGAGAGGGCCGCAATTAAAAATTAAGGGGCCGCAATTTACCTGGATGACCGGGACCCAACCTAAGAATTTCAAAAAGATCAGGAAAACTTTATTTTTAATACGGTACCTACTTGAATGGATAAAGGAAGTCGATAAAGACTGAATATTTCAGTCTTTAGACAAGATCAAATCATAAACATCAACATGGAATTGGAATCATTATTAGAATACAATGTACCTAATGTAATAATTAAATGTATATGTGGGCATAATAATGTGGCTCAGTGGCAGTAAACAATTGACTAATTATACAGTCAAATATCAATAAGAAAATACAGCATGAGTGTATCATCAGCAATAAACTCACCTGGAATGATGATTTCAACTCTTCTATTGATGAATTTTCAGTAGAATTAGACGACGCGACACTTTGTACATCTGTAGTTGCTAGATTTGTGTCATGAATATTACTGTTATAATTCCTAACATTAGCAACGGACATCAATTCATAAATAGATTCACGAGCTGTCGAATCTATTGGAGCGATAGGTCGGTTCAAATCTTCCCATTTCGAAAGATTATCACGAGCTCTTCGAAATTGTGCCCCTGCCACGTCCTCCATCTTTCGTAAACTGACACATAATAATTTCGCTAGTGTTACTGTTCGATTGTGGCCGCAGCAAATATGCCTAAGAATAACACTTGTCACCATACCTTTCAATTGAATTATTAACAATAGAAAGATTGTTAATACGCTGAACTTGTATCTTTACTTAATCTTTCAATTTCTATAATTTGATAATCATTTAATCAGACATAATCTTTTTAATCTTGTACACTGTTCATTAGAAGGAAATGCTATTTAAATTTATGGTCATGTTATTCTCGCTAGGAGCTCGAATATAATTATAAACGAATAGCTTTGATGTAAGCCGCTAATATAACTTGTAACTTCAGAACATAACTTTATAACTTGTAACCCAGAGCTATAACTTGTAACTCAGAATATAACTTTATAATTTGTACTAAGTTATATAACTTCATGAACTTTGTAAATCAGTTATACAACTTAGAATATTGAGTTCTTTTTCTATAGATAGAATTGAAATTAATACTTAATTAATTTAAAAAGAATTAAGTAAGTACTTCAATTATTCTAATTGAAATACTTAATTAATAGTTAGGAACTTGTAACATTTCTGATCATGTATAGGTTAAACAGGACTCTGAAATAGTATGCTTAAATTTGGATGTTTATTAGTAAATCAGGTTTCACTAAAATGAACTATTAGTAAATCTGATCGATCTATATGTTAATCGTATAGAAAGCCATTACCACTAGCGTGTTAAATTTGAATAATGCATTGTGTGTTATTTCTTTATTTCTATCTGCAGTGAGTAGAAAAACATCTTTGAAAAGTACTATCAGTACCTTAACAGAAGTTTATTCACTCACTGGAAGGTTGGACTCTCCAGTTCATCCTTTAAATACCATTGGCACCTAACTAAAGTGTTCATAGTTCGCGATGGTCTCTTGAAGACTGGTTGGTCGGACCAAGTCTGGTCGGACTTGTCCATCCACGGGTGTCGTGAGTTGGCAACTCAGACCCTTGTTTATTTAAAACCCTTAAGTTTACTCAACCGCTAGTTTATTTAAAACTTGTGTTGTGTTATTTAAAGACTTGTGCGTAAGTCTTAGAACTCTGTACTATTCGAACTTTAATATAAGTACACCCATTTAAAACTTCCTTGTGTTTAATTTACTTCCTAAAAACTTTTACCGTTTAGTCATTTGTCAGTTTAATAGAATTCAATCAATTACCTCCGAGTCTCTTCAAGTTAAGATAATACAAATAATTGTTAAAGAACCCGGAGACTTAATTTGCTCTATGGGATAAGTTTATTAACTAGCCTCATCTACTTAGAAAATAGGTGATAATTACTATCAATCCCATAGGAAAAGGGCAATTTAATATTGGCATCTTCAAACGGTCTTGAAGAAAAGCGGGAGGAAAAAAGAAAAAAGAGGTTAGAATCTATTAACGAAAAGAACTGACTTAATTTCATTGAATATTTAAACGAAATCTGAATATGTTTATTCAATACGAATAAAAATAAGTTATGTAAAGCTAACAATAGTATAGATGAATACTAACCAATAGTATAGCTCATATGATATTACATAACATATATAACCATAGTTTAAGAAAAGAGAAGTTTAAGATAAGTAATAACGAATTTAGTTATACTCATATATTTTGAAATGAATATTTTGGAATTAGAATAAACTATAATGAAGTTTCGATTTTGATGTAAGATTATATTCATTTGAGATATAAAAGTTAATTAAGTTCTATTGACTATAGCTTATATTCATTTGAGATATAAAAGTTAACTAAGTTCTATTGATTATAGATTATATTCATTGGAAATATGAAAAGTAATTAATCTCTATTGATTTTGAAATTAATTTCATTTGAAAATTACTTAACTTTATTTCCAACGTTTTAAATTACGATGCTTGAAGTAGAAGATATAATAATAGTAGAAATATTATAATCGTATGCTTAGATTTTATTGATAATCTTATTTGTAAGCATTATAATTTTGGTTCTTGAATGAAAGTAAGATGTTTATAGTTGGACTATATTGCAGTAAAGTATTAAACGAACTTTATATTTTGAAGAAAAACTTTAAGGGTGTTTTCAATGACTAGACATTCACCTGGATACTATTTCCATTTAAGTGTTTAAGAAATGAGAACATACATATTTAATTTTTAGAAAGGTAATGGTTACTTTTATAAAAAAAAATTAAAATATAAATTTAGCAGTTATAGATTGAAGTTTTATGATTGTTCAACTTGAATTTGAGATTCATAATTTGATGTTTCATGTTTTGAAATTTTAGAACTGGATGAAATGGGATTTCAGGTTCAATTTTGAATAATTATAAACAAGGTTAGATATTTGAATATCTTTATTAGTTAAATAAATTCCATAAAATGAAAATATATTTTTGATGTATGTTTCTGAATATGAGTAGAATAACTTATAAATTTTTACTCTATTTTGATTTGATATCTTGACCAGAGGTAGAATTCATGATTACATATATGATAGGAATTGTCTTGTCATCATATTTTTGTACACACAAATTTTATGATGAAAAGACTGATCTATTTAGCAGATCAAATTTTAATCTGAAATTCATAATACATGAATCGAGTGATTAAATTTCTTTTGTTTTAATAGATATAATTTGTGTTTCGGACTTAGAAATTTTAAGAAATTTCATAGGATGTTTTCCGAGTGTTGTTCGAAATTTCTTAGGATATTTTTCGATTGGATTTCGATAATAAGGGTTTAGAAATTGAAATTCAACCGACAAGTCGGTTGAAACATGAAGGGGGGAGTGATATTAACAATAGAAAGATTGTTAATACGCTGAACTTGTATCTTTACTTAATCTTTCAATTTCTATAATTTGATAATCATTTAATCAGACATAATCTTTTTAATCTTGTACACTGTTCATTAGAAGGAAATGCTATTTAAATTTATGGTCATGTTATTCTCGCTAGGAGCTCGAATATAATTATAAACGAATAGCTTTGATGTAAGCCGCTAATATAACTTGTAACTTCGGAACATAACTTTATAACTTGTAACCCAGAGCTATAACTTGTAACTCAGAATATAACTTTATAATTTGTACTAAGTTATATAACTTCATGAACTTTGTAAATCAGTTATACAACTTAGAATATTGAGTTCTTTTTCTATAGATAGAATTGAAATTAATACTTAATTAATTTAAAAAGAATTAAGTAAGTACTTCAATTATTCTAATTGAAATACTTAATTAATAGTTAGGAACTTGTAACATTTCTGATCATGTATAGGTTAAACAGGACTCTGAAATAGTATGCTTAAATTTGGATGTTTATTAGTAAATCAGGTTTCACTAAAATGAACTATTAGTAAATCTGATCGATCTATATGTTAATCGTATAGAAAGCCATTACCACTAGCGTGTTAAATTTGAATAATGCATTGTGTGTTATTTCTATCTGCAGTGAGTAGAAAAACATCTTTGAAAAGTACTATCAGTACCTTAACAGAAGTTTATTCACTCACTGGAAGGTTGGACTCTCCAGTTCATCCTTTAAATACCATTGGCACCTAACTAAAGTGTTCATAGTTCGCGATGGTCTCTTGAAGACTGGTTGGTCGGACCAAGTCTGGTCGGACTTGTCCATCCACGGGTGTCGTGAGTTGGCAACTCAGACCCTTGTTTATTTAAAACCCTTAAGTTTACTCAACCGCTAGTTTATTTAAAACTTGTGTTGTGTTATTTAAAGACTTGTGCGTAAGTCTTAGAACTCTGTACTATTCGAACTTTAATATAAGTACACCCATTTAAAACTTCCTTGTGTTTAATTTACTTCCTAAAAACTTTTACCGTTTAGTCATTTGTCAGTTTAATAGAATTCAATCAATTACCTCCGAGTCTCTTCAAGTTAAGATAATACAAATAATTGTTAAAGAACCCGGAGACTTAATTTGCTCTATGGGATAAGTTTATTAACTAGCCTCATCTACTTAGAAAATAGGTGATAATTTACTATCAATCCCATAGGAAAAGGGCAATTTAATATGAATGTTTAGATATTAACATAATCATCTACCTGATACGTATGTCATAAATATCACGGTTAACCATTATCACCCATTCACCATCGACATAGCTATTAAGGTTTTAATTTTAATAGTTACACAGAAAAAACAGTACTGTGTTAGGTGAACTGTCTGCTCACAGTACTATGTGTCTGCTTCTTTCAATAAGCTGAATCTCTATGAGCACCTCATAAGTTAAAGGTCCTCTCCAGGCTCCGGGAAAAAATGAGTTTATAACATAATATTATAGAACTAAGGTCTAGGATCATTATTTGCAAACCGCATACAATTCGGTTCAGTATATATTTTATAATTTGTTGTAAAAGTTTTTTATTACTCTGTGAGCAACAATTGAGCGAATCACCACTAATCTGATGCTAAAGAAGAAGATTGTACACTCTTTGTTTTGATTACAAATTTGAATTTTATAAACAAACCATAAGTTTTCGGCCTTTATTTTAGATACAAATTGTTTTCTAAAGTATATAAACGTTTCTATCATAAGTTCATTTAATTTTATACCTTTACACGAATATTAAATGGATTTATTAAACCTAATACCTAGTTAGTTGACAATCAAAACAAATGGTGTACCTAGAGTATTTTTTTTTTTTTTCAGAATGAAAATTTCTAAATTAGTAAGTCGGAAGTAAAATAGGTTTTGTAGAGTTTTGAAAATAAAAATCTTTAAAAGCATATAAAATTAAAAATATGCTACCAAATTCGATGCAGTTTGCAGCAAAATGATAAGAAACATTAGCCTCGTTGAATAAGGCAATAAAAATATTTGCTTGGAGGGGACCTTTAATGGGAAATGTATATTAACTAGCAAATTTTGACTAACAACATTATAAATTAAATTCTCATAGAATTTTGACTAGGTGTGTTAAATTAGGTAGCTATAGATACCTATCTATACGGTTATACCTACCTAATTAGAAATTAGAATTCCGACGTGCCTAGTACCTAGGTAGTACCTACCTATAGACGGTAATCTCAGCCACTATTCTATTTACATTAGGTACGATAGCTATAGTTAGTAAGCTGATACTGGTAGATTGGTAAAGATTATTGAATTATCTAATATTATTTTACCTTTATTTTCAGTTATCGCATTGTACTGGAACACTGGAAGAGGCAAACATGGTTGGAGGAACTTCAGTAGGTACCTATATCGCGAGCAACATGTTCATTGTGCAAGTGCAATACGCACCCAGTAGTTATCATTATAGCTAAATACATATTCATAAGGGAAAATTACAAATCTTTTTTTTTTTTTTAATAAATCTGTTTTAATTATGTGCATGAACACAAACAAGAATAAAATACATATCTTTAGCATTTTATATTCTTGAAAACATTATGATGGCACATAACTACATAAGTATAACGTTCAGCAAGCTCATCAGACTATTGAATACATTTACTTATAAGCAGCTGTTTTCTATTTGAATAAGTATGGCAATCTGCAGACTAGTTACTTACTAACAATGGTCTATCGATTCGATGCAACAATCAATCGATTCGATATCCCAGCAATCGACAAGAAATCGAATCGATATACGTTGTTTATAGGAAATTGTTTCTAATTTATCTTATTAATGAACAGATGAAATAAGGGAATTTTTTTTGTCTTTTTAGATAAATTTATACCTAGGTAGGTAATGAATTCTTCTTTCCGCATTATAGAAAATTCAGTCAACTGGTCACATGACGCCATAAGTATACGGGGACAAAATGTGAACGCCACGTGAGACTCACAGGAGGTTTCTCCTATGGGTCACGTTTTTCGGAATATTTCTATCTTTCTCTAGATTTTTGATAATTTGACACTAACAATAGATTAAAAGAGCCATTTTAAGACGTTTTTCATGAATACATTTTTTGGCCCAGAAGCTTCGTTTTAGAGATATTACCGTAGGTACAAAATGTGAACGCGTGCGACGCGCAGAAGGTTTTTTGTGTTGGTCATGTTTTCTTAAATCTATTCATTAAAATTTTTAACATTTCTAGGTACATCTATTATTGAAATTTCTACATCTATTTTTAATAATAATGAACTCAAAAACGCAATTTGGAAATTTATTGTGTGAAAGAAGAAAACAAACAGCAAATTTGATTTAGGTAGCTGATTTACATAGGTAGCAAAGAAATTTTATAATTTTAGACTAATGTGAACAGTACGTGGTCGCAACCTGTGGATCACACTTTTCGAATTTGAGTGTGATTAGCGTATTCTCAAGGTATAATATTAAAATGCACAATTTAAGATATATAAATCAACACTTGAACTCTATTCAAATGAATAAACTACTCCTTTACTACTCATGTGAACCGTACGTGGTCACCACCTGTGGGTCACACTTTTCTAATTTGAGTGTGATTAGCGTATTCTAACAGTATTCTCATTGTATAATATTAAAATGCACTATCCAAGATATATAAATCAACACTTGAACTCTATTCAAATGAATAAACTACTCCTTTACTACTCATGTGAACCGTACGTGGTCACCACCTGTGGGTTACACTTTTCTAATTTGAGTGTGATTAGCGTATTCTAACAGTATTCTCATGATATAATATTAAAATGCACTATCCAAGATATATAAATCAACACTTGAACTCTATTCAAATGAATAAACTACTCCTTTACTACTCATGTGAACCGTACGTGGTCACCACCTGTGAGTCACACTTTTCTAATTTGAGTGTGATTAGCGTATTCTAACAGTATTCTCATGGTATAATATTGAAATGCACTATCCAAGATATATAAATCAACACTTGAACTCCATTCAAATGAATAAACTACTCCTTTACTACTCCCAGATTGTATTTGGTGGTAAATTCCAAAGATATCTCGGGAGATATTCAATTTCTCTAATAAAAAAATTCCTGCAATGTCGGAGGATATTTAGCTATTAATTCCTATATTACCATTAATTTTTGGAGGAGAAACTGGAAAAATGTTGGAGGACTAGACAAATTAATGAAAAATGTTGGCAGCTATTTCTCAGATTTTTGAAAAAGTCAGAGGAGTTCAGTGCACCAAATACAAACTGGTACTACTCATGTGAACCGTACGTGGTCACCACCTGTGAGTCACACTTTTCTAGTTTGAGTGTGATTAGCGTATTCTAACAGTATTCTCATGGTATAATATTAAAATGCACTATCCAAGATATATAAATCAACACTTGAACTCTATGCAAATGAATAAACTACTCCTTTACTACTCATGTGAACCGTACGTGGTCACCACCTGTGAGTCACACTTTTCTAATTTGAGTGTGATTAGCGTATTCTAACAGTATTCTCATGGTATAATATTAAAATGCACTATCCAAGATATATAAATCAACACTTGAACTCTATTCAAATGAATAAACTACTCCTTTACTACTCATGTGAACCGTACGTGGTCACCACCTGTGGGTCACACTTTTCTAATTTGAGTGTGATTAGCGTATTCTCATGGTATAATATTAAAATGCACTATCCAAGATATATAAATCACCACTTGAACTCCATTCAAATGAATAAACTACTCCTTTACTACTCATGTGAACCGTACGTGGTCACCACCTGTGAGTCACACTTTTCTGATTTAAGTGTGATTAGCGTATTCTAACAGTATTCTAATGGTATAATATTAAAATGCACTATCCAAGATATATAAATCAACACTTGAACTCTATTCAAATGAATAAACTACTCCTTTACTACTCATGTGAACCGTACGTGGTCACCACCTGTGGGTCACACTTTTCTAATTTGAGTGTGATTAGCGTATTCTCATGGTATAATATTAAAATGCACTATCCAAGATATATAAATCAACACTTGAACTCTATTCAAATGAATAAACTACTCCTTTACTACTCATGTGAACCGTACGTGGTCACCACCTGTGAGTCACACTTTTCTAATTTGAGTGTGATTAGCGTATTCTAACAGTATTCTCATGGTATAATATTAAAATGCACTATCCAAGATATATAAATCAACACTTGAACACTATTCAAATGAATAAACTACTCCTTTACTACTCATGTGAACCGTACGTGGTCACCACCTGTGGGTTACACTTTTCTAATTTGAGTGTGATTAGCGTATTCTAACAGTATTCTCATGGTATAATATTAAAATGCACTATCCAAGATATATAAATCAATTTATAGTATGAATTAATGAGTTGCTACTTGTCTTCATGTAACTAAATAATGTTGAGGAAATATGGTAGCTGGGGGAAAAACATAATCGTACGAAATTGCATGAGCAGAAGCTATCTTATTATTTTTTTTTTTACATGAATAACACTTTTAAGTTTTGGCATTGATTGATGAAATGGACAGTGCG